>VWZN01019275.1:17944-39827 GCA_013396955.1 Regulus satrapa | reverse complement strand
TTTTTTTTTTTCTATATCTTGCTGCATTTTTTTCCCCTGCAGTCTTTATGTTTGAAGACAACTGGATTAAGATGGATTTGATCCCATGTTTAACTTGAAGAACAAAAGCATTACTTCCTAAATGAAAGTATTGGAAACTAGTGTATTAAGCTATCACAGCAATAGTAAACAGTTATTAAATCAATTTGCCACATCTTTCTAGGNGAAGGGGCAGAAGGGATACTTTCTTTTGTCAATAGATTCTCTGAAATCTATGGGACACTACACGATGCCTGCTGCAGTTGTTGAGTGTCCAACCCAGAAATATGGAATGCTTAGCTTAACAGCAGCTGTGATACTGAAACTATATTGGTAGTATTTCTCCAGAATGTTTTGTTACTATTGTAATTATATTGGTATTCTCAAACACCTATTGAGAAATCAGTGCAGTGTTATATGTAAACAAGAATGCACATAGCTCCCATTTGGGAGGACTCTAAAATCTCACCTGGTGTAGGTTTGACTAGTATGAAACTAATCTCCTGTGTAGGACAAGGAATCCCCCTCCTTGCCCCTGCTGAATTACCTCCCACACTAGTTCTTGTTCCTCATCAAAGGTAGTGCTGCTCAGACTGCCAAGCCTTCTTCTACTGGGTGCTAGTCTCATATTACCTTAAATCTGGACGCACAAACCCATACTGGCCTCTCTTAATGCCAGCTGTACACAGGTGTGAAATACTTTAAACAGAAGATCCAGTTTACCAAATAATCCAACTTGTTCTCTTCATGTAGTATATCCAACTCCTCCACCACTCGTTATGTTACCTGCACACCAGCAATTTCCATTTACATCACATTACAACTAGGGAATGCCTTCAAATCTTGAAAAGCTGCTTCCTGTAAGTTCTCCCCCGCCTTTGCTCTCAAGGAACAGCAGTCTCCCTCAGTCTCCTCACAAATAGCAACTTTTTGAGACCTGTCAGAAAGCCAGTCCTTAAACCATGTAAGGCAGACCACACTGATACAGGAGGAGGCTATTTTAAAACACCACTGTCCTGCTATAGTAGGTCAACCCCCTGATGACATCTAAGTAACATTAGATTCAGCTCAACAAATTCATCATCTCATAGAAAAAGCAAGAATGGTCTTGCTTGACAGGAGGTATCTTTGGTATGGCTAATCAAGTGTCAGTGATGTTTTAATTGAGCTATGGATTCTCTGAGCTGGGTACCTGTAACTAAGGGACCATCATTGCTGTTGTTTTTATCTGTTAAGGAATCAGGAGTAGCTCCCCACTTGAATCTGTAGGCTGGGCATCTCTTGAACCTGGAAACTTCCTTCAACTCCTGCACTGGTTGCTGCTTTAGTTGACAATTTCTCCTCAGTGCTGCCCCTCAATGATGGCATTTAATTCACCTGATGTATGGATAACACATGTTCACTGCATCATATGTGCAGTTGCATCCCAGATGAATCAATGAATACTTCCCAGCTTTGTAATTGCTAGACAAGGGACAGAAAATACTTATGGTTTGTAAATGATTGTCTGTCTAGATCACTATCTTCTGGGGTTCTCTGAAGTAATAGAGGAGGGGCCTTAAAGCAAGTTCTGGAGCCACACATGTTATTTTTCTAAAATAAGATAAATCAAGTCAGTTTACCTATCTCCAGGCCACTGAGTCTGGGACTGTTTACAGTCCCAACTTCTGAGCAACTTGCAGCCAGCATATTTTTTAAGCAACAAAAAGGCTTCCTTTTTTCCCCCAAAAAAATGTACCCACCAATCCCCTTCAGGAAACAAGCAGATGCAAATATTGAAGTGCTCTATACAGGAAGAAGGTCAGAGAGAAGATGGCTTCAGACCTCCTCTTTTAACCTCTTGCATGCCTGCTGAAGGCATCTTCCTATAGCATTAAGAGCTCCATTGCTGATAGGGCATCATATGGATGCTGTGGTGGTTCAGGATCAGGCAGAGGGTAAGAGCAGTGTGCCATGGCAGAAAAATGTACCGGTATCTGTCTGTAACACACATGACATCCAGGCTAGAAGATGTGTTGTGGTCTCTGCTCTAGTAAAGATCAGAAAACCAATCACTCCTAGTCATCACAGAACCTCTCCAGGACACAGAGCTTATGTTTTCCTTCCAAGCAGAGAGAACTGGGTTCCACTTTTCAGTAGTTGGCTCACATCTTACTTCTCAAACCAGATATGCACAGTGCTCTGAGTCCTGCTATAGTCAGTGTGTGAACTTCAGGGTCTTCAGAAAGATCTGAAAATCACAGCCTAAGCATTTCAATGACATTAAAACATACACATTTGAAGGTTCTCTGGTTTTAGAATCACAAATTCTATTTTAAATATGTATTTAGATATTTCTTTCCCTGGTAAACCATGGCATCCAAGGACATCTAATCTTGCATGCATCTCTAACACCTCTCTAAGACAAGGGCAAAGTCTATTATTCACAGTTTACCGACAGAACATGAATGCACAGAGAGGCTATGTATTTGCTGTAGACCAAACAAGTGGTTAACTCAGATTCATGGAGGTTTAGAATAATGTTCTAACAGTAGACTCCTTTTCCTCTTCCTATGACACTTGTCTCTGTGCTGGAGAAGCATGTATTAAAACAGTGATAAATTAAGGTAACAAAGTATAAATTCAAATGCTTCAAGTTCAGGCAGCTTTTTGGCATTAAAAATCATATTTCTGGTTTTGGATTTGTTGTCTTTACATATTTAATGATGTACACTTAAAATTTACTCTGAAAATTTCCCAGCAATCTCATTTACCATGCTGATTATTGAAGCAAATGTACAGAGAACAGTGTGTAGAGAACCCAGTGGTGAATGGATTTCTTCCTGTAAGTTGAGCATTCAACCAGTGTGGTTGCAGAATGCTGGAGTAAGCTTCTGCTCACCTCAGAGAGATACTGCAGCATTTCAAACAGATGAAAGACCAAGCTAAACTGAAATGCTATTTCTTTCTTCTTCTGTGAAAGGCCATTTTAGCCAACCGGGGGGAAATGCCTAACTTGTGTCATGTCACTCTGACTTCTGATGGAGCAAAACTTACACTAGAAATTAACTTCTCTGCATTCTGACAAGCATTTGCAGCAGCCCACGTATAGGAGAAAAGTCAATTAACAAGCTTATATGGAGAACCTGTTGCTTTGCAGAGTGCTAAGCAAACAAGTTGGTTTATAGACCCACACTAACGCTTAAAAAAAGGCTGAATATTTTTTATGCTGACGTAAAATTCTTTCAATCTAATTAACTGCATACACTGCTTACTATGTTTGAATTGCCAGAAATAGAAACCAAAAAGGAATATGTATAGAAATTTAAGGTCCAGACCCTCAACACCATCTATTATGCCAGCATAAACCTACTGTAAAAGCTGTGGCCTCATTGGTGTGTGATGCAGGGCACTGAGAACCAGAACACTTGATCTACTTTGGTGAAAGATTTCACGACATCATGTGGAAATGAGTGTTATCTGTTGTTGTGTTATATAGTAGTTTAAAGAAACAACAATAATGTAATTTTTTTTCTTTCTGGTGTGGAGACAGAAGTGTTTCAGAGCTGTGCACTGCAGCACAGCACAGAGCTCTGCAGCACAGTTCTGCCATAAAGGAGTCCCAAATCACTGGGCAGTGGTGAGACTTGCCTCTCAGGGAACATTCCTGGTGATACAGCCATGCCTATGTTCACAGAAAACAGAGAACCAGCTTAAAAATTCCCATCTGCTTTCCACTGCCTGAAAATTAAACTGTTATAGCTTCCACTCCCCCCCCCCTTCAAATGATACCATTTGCTCTTTTACAGTTCATATTTCAGTGAGAGAAATCCCTAATATATTTCTTTTAAATCTGCTTATTTTAAATTTTCATGGACCTATCAGCAGATTAGTGGACTTGAGAAAAAATAGATTGGAACAACAGCAGCAGCAGAAGCAGCAGCAGCCATTCCTGTTACACTACAAAAGAAATCTTTAACCTGTGCCAGCTACAG
Organism: Regulus satrapa; assembly: GCA_013396955.1. Classification (NCBI taxonomy): domain Eukaryota; kingdom Metazoa; phylum Chordata; class Aves; order Passeriformes; family Regulidae; genus Regulus; species Regulus satrapa. The sequence continues at coordinate 35,835 of VWZN01019275.1, read as the reverse complement.
AAAAATGTAACATCTGTTGATAACTGGGAGAACTGGGGAAGAGAACTTAAATCCATGCGGGCTCTGCTGTCTTCTGTTTCCTTTCAGACCTCCAGGTGTGCGTGGTCCCCGGCACGGACCGTGCCATCCATCTGGGACTAGCACAGCTGCATCAACATCTCAGCCATGGCGAAGAAGAGCTGGGTGTCACTTGAACAAGGGCAGGCTGTATGGGGCTGTCTGACTGGCAGTGCCCATGGAAACACAGGCCTTTTGACACGGTGCCTGTGACATGCTAGAAGATGAGCTGGCAGTTTCTGCATGCCAGGATGACGGTGGATCCTAAGGACCCAGGCCCCTTCCTCACCAGGTGTCACTCCCCACATTCCTCTGAGGTCTGCACCAGCTGAGCTCATGGCTCTACTCGTGGCACATTTTCTAGTAAATGTGAAAACAAAAGTTATAACTAAAATGGGGCTCAATTCTGCCTAGATTTTACCCCTGGCATAATGCAGCTCAGCAGGAAATTTTTCAGAAATCATGTGCTCAGCTATGGAGCTGAGACGGCAATTTAACTAGTAGATCAAACAATGACACAGTTTGGTAACACAGTGTCTGTGTTTGATTGTCTTAAAATTAGTAATATCACATTTATTTTCTGCACTAAAAGTCATCCTGCAGCAGATCATTTTGCTTGACTTCTTCACCAGCTAAGCAAAACCTCCAACTGTGAAGAAATACATATTCAGCAGAGTACTGATTTTCTCCTGCAATCTTCTCTCCTCCCCATTTAGTCCTTCTTTTCTTCTCTATCATCAATCTTTTAAGCATGCCACTGTGCATTCACATTTTTCTTTCTGCACGTGTCAGTCAGTGCTCTTCCTCAGAGCCCTCTTTCTCCGCCAAATCCCGCAAAGCAGACTTTAACCACTCGTTTCCCGAAGGGGGAATTCCACACACAACTTCGCCCAAGCCAGGCTCTCTGGGTGCTTCCCAACCGCTGTGCTCTGGAATCCCCCCTTCCCTCCAACAACCCACGGCTAAGGACAAAAGAGCAAGTAAGAGGAAACTGACTTACTGCTATGGCTTGGAGCCTCTCCTTGTGCAACTCTGCTTCCGCCATCCTGGAGACAAGGACACGGGAGGAGAGGGAGGGAGACCGGTGGGTGGGAGGGAGAAACAAAAAGGCAAACAAAACCAAAACGGAGCGCACACCGCAGTCACCGGGGGGAAACTGGAGTAATTGCAAAGAAAGCCGAGCTCCTGTGTAGCAGTCAGCCACTTTTGGAGCCACTGCAGGCTGGCTCACGGTACGATCATTTCAGTCACTGGACCAGTGCCTGCCTGGCTGCCTGTCTCCCAGCTGTATTGCTAACTGCATTTCAGTGCTGCTTCTGTGTGCTGGTGCTGTCACACAAACCATGTAGGCACTCTCCAAGCAGCTGAGCAGAGGGATAGCTCACATGGCTATAATTTTTTGCGTTGACGTCTCAGCTCATTTGCTCCTCCTATGGGGTGCTGGGTCACGACTCAAGAGCTCGACATCAGCAGCGTGCACAGTAATACAAACCTGCCTGACTGCAGCAGAGGAGGCAGACAGCTGTGCAACAGCATGTCCTCAGCGAGCAGCGCAGCGCGCCGGGGAGAGCGGCGGCACACGGTGCAGGGAGGAGAGCTGCGGCAGACAGGCAGGCGGCGGCTGCAGCCCCAGCTGAAGCAGGTTTCGGCAAGGGAGAGGACAGGGCTGCCAGGAGGAGGGAGAGAGCGGTCTCTGGGGGAGCTGCACGGACTCTTTGTGAGGGCAGTGGTAACATGTCACGCTGCGAAAGGCTGCTGCTGCTGCAGGGCAGCCCTTAAGAGAAGTGACGAAGAGCATCTGGATGGGGAGGGAGAATTAAGGTGTCCACACATCCTGCAAACATTGGCATCAGACATTCAAAATGATAAAGCTGCATGTACAGACAGTCGTACTGTAGAATCCAGTGTTATAAATAGAGAGAAGAAGGCAGGTGAGGAACTGAAGGAACACCTGAGTCAGTATCAAGAGGGTACCCGTGAATTCAAGCTTGGCTTTGGTTTTGCATGCAAACTCCTCACACTTTTATTTTTATTTGCATGATCGTCTGTCTCCTTCCTTTTCTCAAAGACCGCAGTGAAGCCCACCCCACTCTCTCCCAGTCCTGTCCCATGGGGTGCTGCTGCACGGGTGAGCATGGGGCTACTTACCCCAGTGGAGGGGGCTGTCTCTGAGCTGCCACACCAGATGGTGGGTGGGGGCTGACCATGACATCACGGTGCTGTCCTGCCATCAGCATTTTTTTGCCACAAAATGCACTTCTGCGTGTTTCCTGCCATATATATATGCCACATATATTCCTGCCACATATAATTATGATGCGATAACCTCTTGCTGCTAAGACAGGCAAGCTCCATTATCTCAAAGGAAAGCAATCTGGAAGTCACTCTGTATCCCATGTGCCTGCCCTTTCAAAGGCTGCCTAGCCTGGCATTTTAGTTTTCCACATCCCAGTCTCTCTCCTGAGACATCCTCCACCTCCATCCCAGTTCCAGGACATGCTACTTGCTGCAGGCTGTTTTACAAGGCAGCTGCTTGGTCAGGTGTTTTCACCTCCTAGTCCCATTTTCCTTACTGGTGCACAGTCTCCTTGTCTCATGACAGTGTGTCAAAGGACTTCTTGCTTAGCTTAACCTCTGTGAAAGAGGTCCTTTATCATCTGAAAACTCATGGAACATTATATAATTCCAGTAGTCGCTGCGGTCAAAAGGCAAAGCTTTATTGCCATATCCCAAGTGAGGCAGTGTGAGTAAGTGGGCGATGGGGGGAATCACAGCTAAGAAAAATGCAACAATTGTGGCTACATGCTGGGATATTATTTCAGTCTTCCAGCTTTAAGTAATTTATTGAATAACAGCTGCCCTGTATGCCCTGTAGCCTCTTTGGTCTCTTTCTCTTGTTGTTGTTCATCAAAGTCTCTCCATTTTATTTTCCATTACTGTGTAAATGTCCATGCATTGCAACTTGTATTACTACAGCTGGTTTTGAGATATCCCATCACACAGGATCCAGACATCTCTACTCCCACATATGCTCTGAGAACATATATGGGCAACTTCTACTGAGGCTTGATAGCTATGCAATTAAATCCCTTCAATACCCTTCTCATGTTTTGCTGTTAAGCCTTGCCCAGGGCAAGAATTCTGCTACAGGCTATATCCAGCAAAGACAAGGGTTATGCCCCAGTGCTTACTGGAGCTGGAATGGGCAGCCTATTCATGCTACAACCTGTAGTCACATTACAAGTTGCCAAAGTTGTGTGCAATATGCATCGCTTTAGGCCATCCCCTCTTTCCTTCTATATGACTATCCACTCAGGAAGATATTTAAGCATATATTTATGTGCATTCCATACAGTCACATATAAAAATGGATGTGAGTATCTCAATCATGATGCAGAGCTGGACACTGTTCTCCCCCCTTTGTTTACCCTCTTGCCAATTTAACAGCAATGCTTGTTGCCAGCAGGAGATAAGCAGGGTGCATCCCTAGTGAGTTCTGCAGCATTCTTGGTCCTGATGAAACATGCTGTGGGGCTGTGCACTCCTCCTGTTTAGTTTACCAAGGAAACATGGAGCAGCTCTGTTTACTCTTTGTGACTGTACAGGAATGATAGAGGCTTACATCTGCAACTGCAGCAGAGCAGTTCCTTGCTCTGAGGAAAGGCTGGAAGTCGTGCAATAGTAAATAGCCAGTAGTTTCTCTACATGTAGTTCTACATTTCTCTACGTATCAGTTTCTCTCTCATAGAGCTTGAAGCCTGTGATGCAATGAGGTTGAAATCCTTTACTGAGGCATTTCAAGAGCACACCCAGGTAAAATGACCTCTATTAGGTGACTTACTACACCATGATGGAGCCTGCAGCAGACAGCCCCTATAAGACATTTAGTTAGTGAAAGCATTTTAAATGAAACAAAACAAAGCATCTGTCCTGATCATCTTTAAGCATATTTTTCATCCATGTTGGTTAAGATGTTTTTTTCTAGAATGTGTTGCTAGGCTGGTAAGGGACTTGAATTTAAAAATTGAGAAATTTTGTTCCATTTTAAATAATTTTTTTTCTTACTTTTAGGGTAGGAGAACAGGGTGATATTTCCAGATTTTGAAGACACTAGTAAAAAAAGTGAGTATTGAGTGTTTATGGAGGAGCAAAGAGATTCTAGAAGAGTAGGTAAGAGCAGGTTTAATATACTTTGTTCAGTAGCTAAAAATTGAAAGAGAAGAAAGAAAAGAAAGAAAGGAAAGAGAAAGAAAAGCAAGAAAGGAAAGAGAGAAAGAGAGAAAGAGAGAGAGAGAGAAAGAGAGAAAGAGAGAGAGAGAGAAAGAGAGAAAGAGAGAGAGAGAGAAAGAGAGAAAGAGAGAGAGAGAGAAAGAGAGAAAGAGAGAGAGAGAGAAAGAGAGAAAGAGAGAGAGAGAGAAAGAGAGAAAGAGAGAGAGAGAGAAAGAGAGAAAGAGAGAGAGAGAGAAAGAGAGAAAGAGAGAGAGAGAGAAAGAGAGAAAGAGAGAGAGAGAGAAAGAGAGAAAGAGAGAGAGAGAGAAAGAGAGAAAGAAAGAAAGAAAGATCCTTTTTATTTCTTCAAATGTCAATTCAAAAGCTGTTCTTTTTACAGCAATTTTAAAAGAGCAAGAACTGCTAAATCCTAATAATATGTGAATTGCATCCCATTTCCATGCAAAACAGATTTTTATTTTCATTTCTTTGGAAAAGAGTGTAGGAAACAATCTGTAGACCCTGTTCAATGCTGGAGAAGATCCTGAAAGCACTCTAAGCTATGTGTAGCCTGAACTTCAAACAAGTCAGCTTAGTTATGTGGTGAAAATCAGGTTCTTGTCCTTGCCATGCAGCTGAACTGGATTAGGAAAAGTTCTAGTTTAAATCGCCTGTGTTTGGTTTTGGTCAAGCCAACCAGGTTGTTTTGTTGCCATAGCACTGCAAAGAACCCTTCTGCACGATACCAGGAATCTTGTCCTTAGGAAGCCTTTGGTTTCTCATCCTCCTGGCTGTTGGTAGACTGATTTAGTCTAAGAAACCAGAGTTTGTGCTGAAGACTGAATAAGGAAGGCACGTGCATACACATGACAGTCAGGATTAGCACCTCAGCCATTGCAAATGCACTGACATATTTTTGAGGTGACAAGTTACTGGCTGGATCCTGGCAGTGGCTGTCAAGAAAACACAGAGTAAGGAGGGAAGATAGGTTTCACATTTGCATTTCAGATTGTTTAAGAGGAGGTACTTTTGGCTCTTAAATTACCACATGTTGCACTGTGCTGCACAAACACTGTTCTGGCATCCTCAGTATTGTTAAGCAGCCATGCCTACAGCATGTTTGAACTATATTATTTTCCTCTAAGTCAAAATTTTAGGGTTTGATTACTCCTTCTTTGCCTTCCTTACCAGAGTTTGGATATATAAAAATAGTTCAGGAATGAATAGGTAATCTAAAATTTTAGATACCTGAGCTCATCCCCCATGCTTGTTTTTTGGACTTCATCAAACACTATGCCCCACACTACATACCCTTCAGAATTTCCAGCAGTGTCATCATCCAAAACTTCCAGGAGAGACTACTCCATATGCAGTTTTAATTGCAGCTCTCTGCCTTACCACACAAAAGCCTTTTCCTGTCCTTATCTCACCTGTAACCAAACAGCTTGATGGCGTTATGGAGTGCCTACAGCACCAGGGGCTGTGCTTGGGCCTCTTGGAACTCACAATTGTGAGCTGCAGAGACCCTCATCCCAGTGAGATGTCACTCCAGAATGGTTTTCTTCATCCTGCCTGGACACATTAACCCAGTAAGTGGTGGCTGTATGATGGGTACTGTTGTCTGAGCCCTTCACACCCACTCAGTGTGGCTGGTGGATGGAAGGGCCCAACACATTGTCACTTGTGGCTTGCAATGGTGAAAGTGAGAAGTTGAGCACCCAAACACTTGCCCCCACCCTTCTGTGGAGTAGCAGATGCTCCCACCAATATGTTTTCTTCATTCCCTATTCCCCCTTGTGTGGGTTTTCATGGAGACAACCCCAGGCAGTGTGGGCTGATGGGAAAAACAGTCTGTGCAAGAGGACAAGCAAAAGCTTGGAAATCTCCCTTCCATCCCTCACAGCACTTTGCAGATGTGCTAGAAAATTCAGATGGTAAAACTACAGTGTTGTATGTCTGAAGCTGAACAAGAGAGCAGTGTCAGAGTTCAACCTATACCTCTGAATCCAGTTCTCTAAGCACACAAGATCATTCTTTCTTTATAGAAAATAATTTTTTTACCAAATTTGGAGTAACTGAAGTTATTTCTTCTCCCCTTTTCCTTTTTTTTTTTTTTTTTTCTGTTTGCCTCTTGCTAGCAAGACATGGAGTTGAAACACACACAGCAGAACATAGCATTGTTTAAAAAATAAAAGCACAGGGCTTTGTTTAAAACCTTCCCAGACAGCAGGCTTATGAACAGGTAAGCCATAAATTATTAATAAATGCAGTCTTATGAAGTCTTTTCATGCTTGCTTGGTTTATTCGACAGCCATGGGAAGGTTGCACTGAGAAGTCCTCCAACTAGAGGGTCTCCATGAAGTCATGACAGCTTCATGAAATCTCCTCTCAACACCAGATGCTGGCAGTGGTAGGGGCCCTCGCCAGACTCCACAGACCAGAAATCTGGCCAAATGATGTTTGCTGTCCACAGATTGCATGTAGGTGATCTGGCTGAAATGAGGGATCAGAAGCAATTGTTTTCCTGAGACCTGTTCTTCTGCCAGATCCTCTACCATGCTAAAACAGCCTCATACTGGCCTGAGGTTTATTCAACACCTTGCAGTAACTCAGCAGCTACTAATGCCCTTGGCAGTAACTTAAGAAGTGAGCCACAGAGCATCCCCTGATAAAACCTTCAGATGAGCAGCCCTGAAGACACTTTGCTGAGACTTTTCTTGAAGTAGGGAAGAAGAAGAAGAAGAAATTATGTATGTACTTCTCATTTCTCCCTTTTTCCTTGACAGGTATTTGAAGATTCCCAGGTGAAGGAAGCAGTCTGTCTACTCTTGGGATTTCAGTGGTGGCTGCTAGCACAGCATATTCCTGGAAAAGCTGCAGCCCACGGCTTGGACAGGAGTGTTCTTTGCTGGGTTAGGAATTGTCTGGATGGCTGGGCGCAGAGTGGTGGTGAATGGGGCTGCATCCAGCAGGGGGCTGCTCACCAGTGGTGTTCCCTCAGGGATCAGTGTTGGGGCCAGTCCTGATTAACATCTTCATCAATGATTTGGGTGGGGGAATTGACTCCACCATCCACAAATTTACAGATGACACCAAGCTGGGAGCCTGTGTGTATCTTCTGGAGGATAGGAGGGCTTCGCAGAGAGACCTGGAAAGGCTGGATAGATGGGCTGAGTCCAACATGAAATTTAAGAAGACAAAGTTCCAGGTCCCACCCTTTGGCTAAAACAACTGTCTGTGCNATTTACAGATGACACCAAGCTGGGAGCCTGTGTGTATCTTCTGGAGGATAGGAGGGCTTCGCAGAGAGACCTGGAAAGGCTGGATAGATGGGCTGAGTCCAACATGAAATTTAAGAAGNGTGCTGGGATCTGCAGCTCAGGAGTGATGTTGAGATGCCAGAGCATGTCCAGAGGACAGAAAGGCTGTAAAAGGGTCTGGAACACAAGTCCTGTGAGGAGCAGCTGAGGGAGCTGTTGAGGGAGGGGGTGTTCAGCCTGAAGAAGAGGAGGCTCAGGGGAGACCTTATCACTCTCTACAACTGCCTGAAAGGAGGGTGCAGCCAGGTGGGGGTCAGCTTCTTCTCCCAGATGACCAGCGACAGGATGAGAGGACAGAGGAAGTTTAGGCTGTACATTATCAAGTTCTTCACAGAAAGAGTGCTTGGGCCTTGGAATGGACTGCCCAGGGAGGTGAAGGAGCTATTTTCCTGAAGGTGCTAAGGAAAAGACTGGGCACAGCACTCACTCCAGTGGTGTAGTTGACAGGGTGGTGTTAGGTAATGGGTTGGACTTGATGACCTCAAATATCTTTTCTAACCTAGTTGGTTCTGTGATTCTGTCACTAGCCCAGCTTCTGGAGAGCAGAGTGGGATTGGATGACTTGTAGAGAAGAAATGTGAGACAACTTTTCACAAATACCTTTAGTCTCTGAAATTATTAAAAAAAATAAAAATCTGACTTGTCCTTACCTTCCACTTTCTATTCTCAGTGCCTCCCTTGACATTCAATATCCACCTGAGGCAGAGAGAAATTATGAGAACAAGTAATACTACCAGCATTACAGTGCAGAACAGAGACAAATCTGTGAATAGGACAACTCTTTTCACTAAAAATGAAATTTTTGTTGATTTTCCATTCTATCAGCAAAATTATGCCACTGAAGTAGGTCACTATCCCTTAGTTGTGCACCTCTGTAGCTGTTAATGAGCTGAGAATTGTGTGTAGTGAGACTTGTGCTGTCACCCCATTTGAAACATTTTGTGACATTGAGTTTCATTACTCTTGACAACTGTAATGCTGATACAGAGGAGACTTTTGCCCCTCCAGTCCCTTAAAATCGGCCTTTCTGTCCCTTTTCTTGGCCATTCTGCAAAGAAAAAGAGGAGAATCTGTGCATTTTTTCACTTTCAATTTTAAAACTAAAGCTTGGTTCTTGTAAATTCTGGCATTTCTCTTTTCAAACAACTCAGACTGCAGCAGGAAAACTGCTTTTAGTGGTATTTATTTATATTCTTGTGCCTTCTGATCATTCTCCACACATAGTATGCAGCTGAAATGATATTCCTTTAAAAAAATGCAAAAATATTTACAGCTGAGGTTCGGGTTAGTACACTGGATTTTGCTTCAGAAGTGAGATTGTAAAAAAAAAAAAAAAAAAAATGTGTTNCTTCCCCCCCGCCCACCCCCCCGATGACTAGGAGATAACTTAATATCTACTTTTAAAACATCCTTTTGTTACCTTTAGACCATTCTCAGTTTTGTCTCGTATCGTTAAGCTCCTAAAAGAAGGACTATGGGCTTGGCATTGGATTTGCAATGCCAAAAAAGTTTTGAGGAGTCCATTCCAGTCTAAAAGGACAGCTTTTTTTAATGACAAGCTTTCAGCTAGGGTTAAATAGCTGAGAAAATTATGACATCATCACCTTCCTCCTCAGTGGAGGGGCTGCCCAGAAAGGTCTGTACAGCTTGGCTGCGTCAAGCTTGTATTTAACAATGGGCGTTAAAACCAGTCCACTTTAATTTCAGGATCTTATAGGAACATAAGAACTAGAATTTTAATTTTATCTCTGTGATAAAGAGGAATGAAATGCCTCAATTCAAATAAGGGGCCTTAACAGTACTTTGAAAGAGTGAGATGAGTCAGGTCTATTTATCACTGTGCATCTTTCTGAAATCCTCCTGAGGCCTGTCATGTAGCCTTTGAGCCTGCTAGTTGGTGGTGCCGGCCCCCCCAGAAAAAAACCCCTGAAACTAAATAAACCAAAAATCCGAATGAAATTTTGTATTTTTAGACAATATGACATTTCTGGTCCTCTGACCTGACAAAAACTGGAAATCTTCCACAGAAAAATCAGTCCCTGGCCTTTCAGCCTCCACTTCAAGAGAGTGTCAGAGTCACAAAGAAGAGACAAAAATAACTGGCTGCTTTTCTGGACACATGCTGTAAGTTCAATGCAAATTTTTGATCAGTCTACACTACTTTCAAATTATTACATCTGAATTTTTTTGTTATCTAATGAATTCATTAAGTTTTTCACAGCCTGAGGCAGCCAACAAGTGTGAAGACTTTGCCTTGAACACAGGTATGTATTATGTGAAGATCCTGCATTGCATGTGTTAAAGTGATTTCTTCTAAGGATCATTAAAGCTGTTCCTTTTCTGTGGTCACACTTCCAGTGCTACAATCATGGGCATACAAGCATGCAGTCATGTCCCTTTAATGGGAAAGGTATCCCTACTGGCTCCTTGCTCAGGGTCATGGCAAGAAGGCATTATTCCCTCTAGCACTTTCCCAAAACTAGTACTACAGACAACAGATGTTGAAAAAAATCCTAATCAGAATTCTTGAGGAAGACACAAATTCCACTGGCTTCCTATTTGTGTCACTCTAAAGGCATTATTTTATACTTTAATGCTGTAAAATACAAACTGGAAGACTGTTCTGCATATCACATAGAGGCCTCACTCAGGATGACATTGCCATTAAACTGGTATCTCTGGTGTGCATCTAATTAGCAAATTATCTTTATATTTTGCACCTCTAATGTACAAAGGCCTTGTTGGGTAAGTAGCATTCAGAAGAGATAGTATTCATTAACCCTAGTAGTCAGAAGTTCCTAGGCTGAAACTTAATGCTGATTCACAAAGAAGTCTTAATGATTGACATTGTCTTCCACTGATTTTAGTGAAAAATTATTCTTAAATCTCTAGACTGCTTTGAAATGCCCTGTCAACATGTCTACATTTTAAGCTTCTGCATATATTCCAATTTTGAAACCTGGAAGAGATACAAGACATAATTGTTTCAAAACTAAGCAGTCACCCACCCTTTTAATAAAGATATTTGAGAAAAGGTTGAATGTTTTAACTTTGAAATCTTCCAGTTATGTCATAATTTAGTACTTAAGCAGGCTTTTCATTTTTCTCCAGCTTTCTCTGGTTTATATTTCCTGTACTGGAGAATAACATGTGGAGCAAGGCTGTGGGTATCCTCAACTTCGTAATAAAACTCTCTCAAAAGGTCTGAAGTGTTCTTATGTAGTTAGGTTAGTTACTGCTAGGTGTGTCAGGAATGAAAACAAAAAGCCTCCCTAAGAGGCTGGAACTGGTTTACAAAGTGCACATACTGTGAAAGAGCCTATCATAGCTCTGTGCTCTATGTATTTGTTCATCGTGCATTAAAATAATAGTAACCATGTAGCAGGACCATCTGCACAAATGAAGAAGATGGCAGCATGTCAGGTTGTTAATTTATCCACATCAGAATACTTTTTTCTTGAATTACTCTTGTGTAGAACTAAAACTGTGCAGATTTCTACTAGGAGGTTTGAATCAATTAGTGAAGTGAAAAAAAATTCCTCAGCTGAGGCTTGCTCTTCAGATCACAACAATCTGAGACTCTCTTGTAAGGATGATGGAGGAACTTTGCTTTCCGTATAAAATCATAAAGAGTTAAACAGATACAACTAATGAAAAAAAAGTATCTTCTTAATGATATTTCCTAATATGATTGTCTACTCTTTTCTCACAGAAAAGAAAAGTCATCTGCCTTTTTCTACATTTTTTTCTTGATGTCTTTAGATGACCCATTTTTTTGGTCTTCTAACTTTATGGGCAATACAACATTTGCAGCTTGGGCACCCAACAAAAGTATGGAGAGAGTGGCTGCATAAGACCTTTTCAGACAAATTAATGTTATCCACATTTTAGACTGTTTCTATTGGGGAAAAAAATGGTTGTAAAAGATTGATGAGTATATTTTTTAAAATATACCTTTTAAAGGTTCATAAAATATTTCTACTTGAAAGTTGTCAAAAGAGGAAAGCATTTATTGATTCTAGTGTTCAGGGGGTCACTAGAATCAAGAAAGGTGGTGGTGTGGTTTTATACCCATTTCAGTATAAAGTATTTCAGTTCTTCAAATATGCATTAATGTACGTACGTTTGTATCTGGTGTGTGATGACAATGAAGTGAAAGAGCCTTAGACATGTCTGTTTCAAGCAATATCTTCAATATAACTTTTACTGCATCTGTTATTAATTGCCAAACCACAGTTCAGCTATACTGAAAGCACAAACCTCCATCTTGACACGAGAGTCTCATTTAAAGATGATGGTACTTTTCAAAAAACAGGGACCATATGGAAGAAGGGAATTTTGAAGTTATATTTTGAGTTTTTGCATTTCAAATCTGTCTAGGAATTTCACCATTACTCTTCCAACCCCATCCCCTCTCCCCCAATTATCTGCAAGTCAGTAATACTACTTGCAAAACAAGCTCTAACCAAAATAAATTGAATTAATTTATTTAGTAGAGTAGATCAATATGCAAACTTTCTGTAGGTGTCATTACCAGTCAAGCCCTAACAATTTGCAAATCATTCTTCTTTGCCATCTTCTTGCTCTTTTAATGTGAACTCTGCATACTGGGACTGCTTGCTGTGTGGCTGCTGAGGAAGGATGATTAGGAAAGGATGACTAGTTAAATTTCATAAAAACTTACAAGTTATATGATGCATTTTTATTTTTGGTTGAAAAAATTATTTGAAGTCCTTCTGATTAGTACTTTCAAAATAAGAAAGCTTTGCCTAGGAGTTCACAATCACAGCTTGATAAGCAATTCTGAATTTGTTTTCCCTTTCAAAACACACTGTTTTTAAACCACATTGCATATGTTATCAACTTAAGATTCTAGTCCTCTGCTGACTGGTTGATACTTCTGACTCTTAGCAGTATTGCAGCAAGGAGTTCCACAAATCAGCTCCCCCAAAAAATGCTTCTTTTTAATAGTCTTTTTTTTTCTTGTTTTCACTACACTTGTTATCCAGCTATCAGAGTTTTGATTTAGTATTCTAGGCTGCCTGTATCTTCTCACAGTGAAAGTGTATCAGCTGTGAAATTTTGTAGTGAGAATCATTCTTGCAATCGCTCCTGATCTGAGCAGTTTTCCCAAAGAGCACGGAAAACCCACTGCTGCAGAAACAAAGGGCAGCTTACAGTCTTTTGGAATGATACAGAGAGGAAAAAAGATGCAAACCAAAAGGAACTTTCTTGATACTTTGAAGGGAAACAAAGAGTGCACTGAGAAAAATGAGTTATTAATGTAAAAATGTCAGGAGAAACAGAGGTTGCCTTTAGATCAGAGATCTGGTGTGCATTTTCAAATTAAAACGATGATTCAAGGAAAGCAGTGCTAATATTTTAGTCTGTTGCTTTTGTGTTAAAAGTTCCACAGTAAGTATTAGTTTGCATTTTGTTTGCCTTGAGTGAACTGCAATTTCACAATGCCAGAGAGTGAAATGCAGTGTTGCTGCGAGTAGGATACTGGAAAAATCTTTCAAAAGTGCCCACATTAGATAGGACTGTAAGTAAAAGTTGGTTCAAAAATCCTTAAAAGGTGTTTAAACAACAAAACAAAATCTAAGGTTAGTTTGTTTTGGAGATTAGGAGATGCAGCCAAAATTTTTATATATATGGAGCTCAATATTGAACATAGGCAGTTCATGTGTCTGTTTCTGAAAAGCCTAACTCTGGGCAACTAAAGATCCATGGATACTGTGGTTATTGCAGTTTTAATGTTTAACTAAGTAATGATATTTTTTCTCTAGAAAAGGTACTGTATGATGACAAATACTGTCTACTGATGTTCTCAATATCTTTTGCCCTCAAAGCAGGTTAGAGTTCTATTCCAGAGCCTTTGAACAGATTACTTTGAAATGGTAGCTCCACTGAAGTCACACGACTCTCTCTGTGGATCTTCTTTTGAATGATTTGCCCCAGACAGCCTAGCTTTACTCAGCTACTGAATCTATGTTGTAGAAGTTGTTACCATTTGTGGGTTTTTGAAATGTGGAAGGCTTTTTTGGATGCGGAGAAGGCTTAAGGGGTGGGGTTTTCCCTGCAGGAGAGGGGATAGCCTTCTGACAGGGGATTGGGGTGCAGGAAGTCCAAGGTCTGTTCCTGGCTGTTTTGCCCACTGTGTTGCCCCTCACATTGGGCTGCTTTTCCCCACAACTCCAAATGCTTGCAAATGCCAGCAAGGTTTCTGCCAATGTGAAGCCTGGCCAAACCACCATGGGAAAGCTTACGAGAACTACAGGAGAGACTGAAAGTACTCTTGAATTTCCACAAGCGTCTGTTTCCCATGGCTTGTAACACAACCAGAGGATATTTTAAGTCAAAGCAAAGCATGTCTGGCTTTCAGTGGTTAGCATTCCCTATAGCTTTATCTACTGATGCTTCAGATCAGCTAAAATAAGACATAGATGCACTGAGAATAGAAAAAGTGAAATGTTTCTGCTGCCCTGATAAAGAGCTGCTGCTACTGTTTCAATTGCAGAGTGGGAATGAACTGAGAGCAAGTTTTAACTCATGGCTCTCAGATCCACCAGCAGAAAAGTCTCCCAAGAGCAGCAGATCCCATGCCTTCCCACTGAAGATGTGTGTAAAGCAGTAGAAGCACCAATCTTCTCAGGACACCATACCTGTATTCAAAACCAAAACACCAAAGGATATTGATGTATTCAAAAATCATTCAGTTGTTCCAGTAAGGATACACACAGAGGCAGAGTTAAATTTTTGCGCCTCCCACCCTTTATCCCAAGCCCTATTTTTATGCTGTCTATCAGGACAAGAGCTAGAAGGACAGTAGTTTAAGGCGGACAGGACAAATGTGGCTCTCTGAGCAGAGAAACCGTTGCTGCGATCTGTTCCCAACAGCCTGACACTTGAAGGGGCTATCATGCGCTTGTGCTGGAGTTAAAAGGCCTTATAAGGCAAAGCCTGAACAAACTGTTAAGCAGTCTGAAGTGTTCCTCAGTGCTGAAAAACCTCCAGGGAATGCACAACATATCCCTGGCAAAGATTACAGCATATTTTACAGCAAGCTCATAGAGTAACAAAGCAGATATTGTATCTTTGAATTACAGGCTCTGCAGGCTAGTCTCAGAAAGGAAATTAAGATCAGGTCCCCTTCTCGGACTAATTTTACTGCAGTGAGAAAAGCTAAGTGTCATTCTTTAAATCTGTCTTTACGATTTCATTACACGTCAAATTACACATCAAATCCTCTTCTGGAAATATACTCTCCACTTAAAAATACTTTTTTGGAGGTCTCTCTGAGCTCATGAGCTGGACAAACCAATCTATGTGATCAGCAGTCAATATCAATGATAAAAGGAGCAGATCTTGCACTTGAAATCTCCATGGTAAACCAATCCTGTTTTGGCAACCTCCAGCCTACTTATGGTCAGTTAGGCGTAAGGAATTCCAGCCTTTCATCTTTTAACACATGGTTCAGATGGAGCTGAGGCACAGCTGCCTTGCATCCTCTTCACTGACCTGCAGGAAAAACACCACATGCTTATATGCAATAGGATTGTGATCAGAGACACAGAGTCTATCTAGTTGGAGGCCTGTCACTAGTGGTGTCCTTTGAACACCTGCTATTGTGTAACTTTTCCATCAATGACTCGGGTGAAGGGGCAGAGGCCTCCTCAGCAATTTCACTGACAGCACAAAGCTGGGAGGAGTGGCCCATACCCCAGAGGGCTGTGCAGCCCTTCAGAAGGACCTGGAGAGCCTGGAGAGATGGGCAGAGAGGAACCTTCTGAGACTGAGCAAAGGCGAGTGCAGGGTCCTGCACCTGGGGAGGAGCAACCCCAGGCACCAGCACAGGCTGGGGAGGACCTGCTGGGAAGCAGCTCTGCCCAGATGGACCTGGGGGTCCTGCTGGACAACACGCTCTCCAAGAGCATCAGTGTGCCCTGTGGCCAAGGCTAATGGTAGCCTGGGCTGCACTGTGAAAAATATTGCCAGAAGATTGAGGGAGGAGAGGACCCTGCCCCTCTACTCAGCCCTGGTGAGTCTGTTCTAGGATCCCAAGTAAAAGAAAGACATGGAACTCCTGGGGCATGTCCAGCAGGGGGCTACAAAGATAATCAGAATTATACAATGTATTGGGTTGGAAGGGATCTTAAAGATCACCCAGTTCCAACCTGTGTGCTGTAGCCAGGGACACCTTCCACTACACTGCAGAATCATAGAATCTCAGAATTGTGATTCCAATTGATTCAATTTCAATTGTGTTGGAAGGGACATTTAAAGGTCATTTAGTCCAATCCCCTGCAATGACCAGAGATACTCCCAAAGAGATTAGACTACTTATTATAAAATTAACTCTGTCCTGGCTGAAACTAGGACATCCATATCCATGTGAGAAATGTGAGAAGTACTTGCCAACACATTTGCCATTTGCAGTTGGTACTTTGTTCATGGATGCCAAAAATAGGATTAGAAGTATGTTGAAGATGTCTATAACTCACCTCTGTCATAAGACAAATTCAGACACATTGCAGTCTAGTCAATTGCAGTGATGCACATGTTGTCATGGATGCAAAAGATGTATTCATACATCTTCATTACATCATACCAGGCATCTTCATCAGGAGATAGATTTATCCTACCTAAGTTTTGGCAGGGCACTGGATAGCAAGACACAAGCTAACCTGTATATCAGCCCCTAAAGGTAATATGGAAATCAACAGCTAGATAAATACCTGTGATTGAATGAAGAGTAGATATGAAGTTAGTCATCTGCAGATGACAATTAACGGTAAGTGAAGAGGAGTAAAAAGTGCCATTTATTCTATAATGGCTATAATTAACTATAATAAATCCAAAGCATTATAAGTATCCAAACTTTAGCAAGTTAGTTTTGAAGCTTAACACACCATTCTGTGCATTGCTTTCTAAAGATGGACAGGAAGGCACTAATTGAGCTGGAAGGCACCTTCATAAAGATAGAACATTAAATGAATATTTCAGAAAATCACATTTGAAATCCATCAGTACAAGAGCATTCTTACTGAGAACACATAATCTCTAGGAAATGCCATCTCTATAAATTACTGAATAGCAGGAGCTAGTGACCAGAAAGAGAAAAATATGCACTCAAATCAGAAGCAAGTTTGGGGATATTAAATTAGTGCTAAGCAAAGGGTCAGAAGAATAGAAAGCAAGAAATGAGCACAAAATTTTCACTAGCAGAATTAGAGATAATAGATAGGCGAAGACCTGTTATTAAGGTTGATTGAGGCCAGAAACTTGAAGTATGTCTCAGTTTGATGTGTAACATATATAACCGCTTTGCTGATGCCTTAAGTTTTAGCTTCTATATTTTGCAGACTCAGTGTTGTTTAGTGTGGTTCCAGGTTTCATATTGGGTAGTGCTAAGCTCTCTTCACAGGGTGGACAGACAAAACAATTTCTTCCCTCTCCTGGGACCAAGGACAACCGATGCAGATTTCAGGCCAAAGAAGTACAAACAATGGTGAACTGAAGAGAAAAACAAGGAGGATGTAGCTTCATAACCTGAAACTTGAATTGGACAATTAGCTCAAATATGCTAATGGGCAAAACTTATAAAAATGTGAGACCTCATGACCAGTCATCCCATTTGGGACCATTTTGGGTGTATCTTGGTTGTGGCCTTGCCTGGGCTCTTGCACTGCCCAAGGTGTATCCACTGAGGCCTTGTCATAAATACCTATTTTATCCTTTTACTCTGTCTAGTCTCTGTTCTAGGTCAGCCTTCCAAGGCAACATTGCCTCTATCTATAGAAGCCCAGAAAATAAGGGGCTAAAATATATGTCTTGAACACTGATAGCTGGATAGATTGGAGCTAAGCAAATCTAGACCGATAGTAAGGACATGCTGTGAGAAAGAATGGAATATAGCTGGAGAATGGGATCAGAAAGAGGTAGGGCAGTATTTTTCTGGGTCAAACCCTGGTTCTGGCTTCTGGAGATAAGCACAACACAGCACAGCACAGACACAGGAATGAGGTCAAGAAGCAGGCATGGACTGTCAACTAAAGGTCAGCCCAATAGAGGTGGGATCAAGATCACCAAAGTCCCCTGAAATCCTCTGGCCCTGTTTCACAAAGGTGTACAAGAACAAAGTGCATGACAAATAATTGGCATTTTAAGTAAGAAACTGAGAAACAGCTTCAGGGTGGGGAAAGCTATCTATAACATGTACCTCCATTAAGTCCAGATGGTGGTGCTTCTAGGACCCTTCCTTCCTTCCTTCCTTCCTTCCTTCCTTCCTTCCTTCCTTCCTTC
>VWZN01019275.1:4239-17749 GCA_013396955.1 Regulus satrapa | reverse complement strand
TGTTTATATTGAAAGATAAGGGACTAATTTGCTAACGTATACTAATTTCCATGTCAGGTGTATAATTTACTAATAAAACTGTGCAACTTGTTGTGGACCCTCTGACTTCTGTTTTTCTTTTTTGACTATGAGCATCTTTGTGTTCTCTTGCCTTTCAGAGTGAACCACAAGCTAATGGCACTGCAAAGCTTTTACCAGTCTTCTGAAGCAGTTGTCTTGTGGCATAAAGTGAATTTTGGGTTGCCATAAACTGCTGACACTGCATACTTCTTTCTGTCCTCCTCTATATTTTATCTACATACCCTATATTTTCATTAATCTTCAGAATTATTTTCTACATGAGAAAAAAAGAACTCTAATGATTACCAGATCTTGTAGAAATGGATGGCATTTTCTGAAATCAGAAAGTAATGCATGGGTGCTGGGGTTTGACTTTGCTTAATCCCTGATATTTACAAACAAAGGGTGCCAAGGAGGCAAGCTAGACAGTTCAGTTTTGCAGATGTGACTCAGAACATATGTCAGATAATGCTGTCCCTGATTGGTGTCGAGACAGTGTATTCAGGAATGATCCAGAACCTCAAATACCAAAATCTAACATTTACATTATTTGAAAAAAATGTCTAATGCAGCCAAGTATAACTTTGTAATTCTGGACCCCTACTTTTGGACATAAAAGATGATCCCAAAATCTGATGACTTTTCCTACAAATAACTGTGAAGGCAAGAGGAACAGAGTTTGTAGAATTTAGTATTTTATATTTTATATTTACATTGTCAAGGAATGAAACTCAGCAATGAGAAAAATGTTTTTACAATGTGCCTCTGTGTGAAACCTCTATCAACAAAAAAAATCTGATGTTAAAAAGATATAAAAAAAAGCCTAGGAGTCTGACTAGAAATGTTTTGTTAAGCCTACTTAGGTCCTGAAAATACTGAAAATAAGGTTAGAGGTATTCGGCTCTCTTGATGAGCAGCTTGAAGCCTGTGCCTATTTAAACAGGATTTGGTCTGGTCCATGAAAATGAGTTGAACATTCATTTTCAGGGTTACCCTGGGTCAGAGACTACTGAAGGATGTGTATCTGAGGAGGGGAACTCTGGTCTTTGCACCTGAGATTAAATTCTGTAGAGCTGCAAAACCATTTTATTTTCTGGGATAAACCTGTGAATGTATGCTATCCTCTTTGGTCAGTGAGAGCAGAGGAACCAGTCTGCAAGCAAAATGTTAGTGAAAATATAATTACTGAGCTGACTTACTACAATACTATTAGAGGGAGAAGCTGCATGGAGGGATGAATTGCTGCTTGTCTGCTTTATGATTCATTCATCTTATTATGCCAATTGAAACAATTTGCTGCAGTGTCTTTTGTACAAAACCAGGAAACACAGAGGCTCTCAGAGCTTCAGTAGTTCTCTCATTTTTGTATGGCTTGGTACCATTTGAATCAACCTGCATGTAATTAGACTCTAAATTTTCCTCCTCACACATAAAGGCACTTTTCTTAAGAAAAGCAGGGAAACGTCTATTATGTCAAATTTTCCCAGTTGGTGTATACCAGACTGTGATGCTGGAAGCCATATAGGAAACAGGCATGCATGCTTTCAAGATCAGGGGAATCAGTGAAGTTGTACTGACTTAATGTGGCAAAGATCCCAGAAGAGATGAATGTTTATGACTATGAGCCTATGCATGTGGCTGGTAGAAACCTAAAGGTTTGAATTAGTTTTCTTTTGTTGTCTCCAAGACCAGTGATCCAGCCTTGACCATGTCTGTGAACCTCTCATCAGGAAACATTACAGAAAGCCCTAGGCACATGCATCCTTGTAACTGGCTTTTCCGGTCATGACTGGATCTTTCCATGTGTCCTTGTTCTTGACAGATAAGAGTAGATCTCTTTTAAGTGCTTCTTGGCTGACACTGAGATCTCAGTAGACAGATAAAAAATAGAGAGATTTCCTCCTCCTGTTTTTCGTCCTCCCATCCACAATTGTCACTTATCTCCCCAGCTAAGCCAATTATAGTGCCTCAGAAGTGTCCCCATGAAGAAAGGGAAGCAGACAGACAGACACCAATTGAATTTCCTACGGGCAGTATACAGAGGCTGTTTTGTTCCTGCAACAGAGACATTATTCCCTTGTGTCACTGGTGACTCAACTGAAGATTGGGCCCAATGAGACAAAAATTAGGCATTATTCCTAAAAATCCATCAGGGATTGCAGATATGGCCTGAAAATATTTATTTAATTATCAAACTACAACTTAACCGGTACTGTTTCTGGGAGCTGTGAAAGGAGAGAAAAATAAGAAAAGAGGAGAAGAGAGCAATGGAGAGGAGCAGAGACTAGACCAGGGAAGGAAGGGAAGAGTAAGTGATCATCTCTAAACTCCACTGCCTTTGTACATATAGTTGATGCCATCCATTACCTTGTGAAAAGAAAAATATGTAACTGTTTGGACTTCAGTAGCAGCCTGGCCATAGATAAAGACTTCTATTTTACCTAGCAGTCAGTGCACAAATGCTGAAAGAAGTGCAGCCTAAGGATGTCCTCTGCAGGAGCCAAAGACTCCCCTGCAGAAACGAGAAGCATGTCTATGCCAGCTTAAATCCAATTTGGCCAATAATGTAACAAGGCCTCTGCAATACAAACTGGACTCTTGGTTAGCTTTCCAAGCCAGTTTCCAGGCTGCAATTTTCACAGATGTTCTGGTGCTGTCCAGGGCAGCTAAAACAAAGCTACTGGGTGCTTAATCCCACTTTCCAGCTACAGCTCAGGTAATACCTCAGTAAGGGAAGGTATGAAGAGAAACAAAAGGGACTCAGCAGCCTAT
Organism: Regulus satrapa; assembly: GCA_013396955.1. Lineage (NCBI taxonomy): Eukaryota > Metazoa > Chordata > Aves > Passeriformes > Regulidae > Regulus > Regulus satrapa. The sequence goes on along the minus strand of VWZN01019275.1, from coordinate 14,917 downwards.
CAAGGGTGGCATTCAAACAAGCTGTCAGTAAGTTTGATGTGAACTGTAATGAATAAATCATTGTCAGAAGAGGATCGAAGTCCTAAAGCATTGTCACATCTTAACAAGCCTGTATCAAAATGGATTTGTTAGTATACTTGTTTACTTATATATTTAATATACTTGATTAATATTGATCAAACCTGTAATGGTGAAATTTCTAGAGCTAGTGTCTGCTCTGGCTAACTGTGTTAGCAGAATTTGCATCAGTAAAATTGCATGAATAGCTGAACTACACAAGGGCTTTTGCTGGAGCAGCAGCTTTGCAGAACAACTGTATCTGTTACAGATAGAGCACTGCTGCAGTGTTTTCTGTTGCAAGACCATCCAGCCCTTGTAGGAATCCTGAAACAGAGAAGTATTTCCCTGTTTGTTCTGGAGATCCTGACATCCAGAAAAACACTAGCTTTGACTCTCATCTACAGAGAGGCTTCCAAATATCCCTGGATAGATCAGGATTTATAAAAGAGTAAGATAGATTGTGGAAAATCATGTAGTGTGTCACTAGGGTGAGAAATACAGTTTTTAGAGTGTTTTAGAAATAGAGCTAAGATAGAGGAAAAAGGGCATGGACCCTAGTGCTTCTTTTTCTCCTCTTCTCCATGATTCTGCAGTGTTGGTAGTACAGAGATGATTGGTTAGAAGTTTGTCAGAGTTTCAGTTATGCAGGTGGACAAGAAATATTAATTGGTGAAGGAATGAAAATTATTTATGTTTTTATCATTAATCAGATAAAAAAAATTATTATAAAGATAATGGAACTGCACAACTTGGGCCATTTTGAGCCATTCTGGTAGTTAGTGCACCTGAGCAGACAGTCCAGGAAGGTCGATGCCAAGTTTTCTGGTAATACATGAACAAATAAGAAAAACAGGAACCTAACAAGCCTTTAAAGTCTTCTTCCTGACACAGAACTGAGATAAACAGGACTCCCCCGCCTGGGGAGTATCCCAAGGGTGCCCAGCACCGAGCGGCCGGAATCTCACAAGCCCTGATTGCTTTCAAGTGTGTATTTTATTCCATTTTTGATAGCTTCAACTTTTTCACAAGCTAAGTCCTGTCTATCCTGGTCTGTCACTGCCTGTCACTGAATATTCTTTGATAGGGCAGGATGAAGGAATGTAGGAAGAAGGAGAAAGGGAAGTGATGATTTTACCTCAATCTTCAAAGAATAAATCAGAACACCTTCATTTTTCTAAAGTACTTCAGATTGCTAACTGAAGAATTTAATTTGCATGTAAAATTGTATAATTTATATTTTGAATGCAGATGTTAAAATATATGAAACTTGTGTAAATGTGCTCATCATCTAAAGTAAAAGGTGTGGTGTGAAAAATACATTGCTTTGGCTCTCAGCCCATTCATACATATTTAATCCCAAATGTAAGGGAAGCTTTTGCCCTCTCTTTTTATATGCTCAAACTGTGTTCCTCCTTCAGTTATGTCAGGGTCCCTGTTGCTGATATCAGAATCTCATCTCAAGCTTTTTTCATTGAAAAATAGCCTTTATAAGAAAAGCCAATCCCACAATTTAACAATGTAATTGCATCAGGTGATTTTCTGGGCATTTATTTCACCCAATGACTCAATTTCCTTCCTGCAGCCTTTGACAAGACAAAGGTGAAATACCTTTTTGAAATTCAGCGAGAAAGCATTATAAAGGTATGTTAATATTTGAAGAAGTCATCTCATGTCCTCCATGGGCACAGCATCCAGCAGTTTCAGAAATGTGTCAAACAACAAATGGAACTATAAAACTTTCCAAATTTTTAAAGTAAAACTCTGTCACAAAAATGTTCTATGGTAGGGACTGATTAAAGGCAATTTGAGATAATAAGAATTTACATGGCTGCAGTAAAAAGCAAACAAAAATATGTTCAGTTCCTAGAAACAGTTAGTGCTCTTTTGGTGGCTAGCTGACTGACTGAAACATTAGCAGTACTAATACAGCTCAAGAAAGGTACTTTTAGCCATCTAAAGGGGTTTTTTCCTTAATTTTTTTTTTCCCAGCAGATGTCATATAATGTATTATTATATATCTCCCTGCCTTCTAGGTCAATCCAATGAAACCTCTGTAATGATCTGTTTAATGACAGAACATTAACATTCCTATAGAGCATTGTAAATCACTGCATCTACTGAGACCAACTGTTTCATCCTCAGATAAGCAAAATTTTTCCTGTATGTATACCTCCTTCTCAGATGTAAACATGACTTTACAAGTAACATGGTAAAGGTGTATTGATTTCTCTGGGTACACTTTGCTGTTTCGTGCTATATCGTATTGCTATCACTGATTCAGGATTTAAAAAATTAGTTCACCACCATTCAGTGAGGAGTTCCAGAGTAGGAACACCATCACGATTGCCTGCTGATGTTATGGTAGAGAATAACTATCTGGTTTGCTGTTACTTGTCCTTTTGAAGGTGTTGGTACATGGATTCTTCAGCCATACTTGTGAAAAACATCCTTTCCCATCATTTATAGGAAGAGATATGCTTCAGATTATGATATTTGATGGGACATTCTGGCCATCTGATATCTAAAATTTCTCTTCCAGTTTATAAGTCTGAAACTCCTTCTTTTCCTGGCACCAGGTGTTTCTCTCACCAGTGATGGCAGAGGATGACAGACCCCTGCTACTACACATGGATACATCATTGTTTCACTTCTGAGCAAGATTTAGCAAAAGTGCCTCTTTTCAGAGGAAGCTTTTCCCTCCCATACACAGTCTTTTTCCGTTAGATCATCTTCATGAAAACCTCAAAAGAAAATTCAGTTACAGAATTTCATGTTGAACACAACAGCTCCTTAGTTGGGATAACTAAGTGTTAGTAAGAGATTCAAGTTTTTAACATATGCAATCCCTTTAAATATATCAGGAAATGTAAGTGACCAATGATCCCATTAGCCAAGTCCTTATGCTCCTTTCCTACTTTCTATCAGCATCTGATGCAAAACTGGGTAATCTGATGCATTTCAGGGTTACTTACATGTGGTGTACCCTCAATATTTTTTTTTTGCTACAGAATGTCATGACTCAATTTTCCTTCCATTAGTAAATACTAAAGAAATTCTTAGGAAAACTTACATACCATGATGTCTAAAAATGCAATTCTATAAAAAAGACAAAAAGGTAGGAATTACTAGAGATGCTTATTCATTTGTTTTTCCTAAATTCTTCTGCTTCATTTCTTCTGAGAAGCAAGATACTTTTGTGTTCTTTACATCTGTCAACTGCACCATCAGTACACCGACACTGGAATTCTGAAGTTGAATGCATAGTAGAGGGATTTTTGGCCAGACTGCATTTGCTAATGCCTAATTGCTCTAGTTCATCAGTCTCTCTGAAATAGTTGTTAGTTCAACACATGCTTTGTAATGAGGGAAGGAGGCATTATTTACTATAAATAGTCTGTCATCCATCTTTCCCAAGATTGTCATCCTTGTCTTCTCCTTCTCCTTCTCCTTCTCCTTCTCCTTCTCCTTCTCCTTCTCCTTCTCCTTCTCCTTCTCCTTCTCCTTCTCCTTCTCCTTCTCCTTCTCCTTCTCCTTCTCCTTCTCCTTCTCCTTCTCCTTCTCCTTCTCTCTCCTTCAAATAAAACAGTATTTTAGGGTATAGAGAATTGAAACAAATAACTTGAGGCAGACAGAATATTTTTGAAGTGATGATCTGTGGTTTCTCAGGTTAGCCACACAAAATCTATTGTATTCACTGCAGACCCTTTAGCTCAGTATATACTAGTGTTTATTTCCAACAGATATGTTTTTCTTCTTCCATGAAATAAATGCTTGCATTGTGGAATGAAAACAGTCAATTTTAACTGTAAATTAGTCAATTTGCAGGAATACTTTTGTTTTTTACACTTCAAACACAGGTTGATGACAAAAATGATTAGAATGGATAGAATCCAATTATTTAAAAGGTTACATTCAGTTTCCTTGACCTATTTTTTAGTAAAATAATACTCACTTCTATCTGAAGCTTTGCATATAACAGCAGTCACAAGGCACAGTACCAAAATAAATTATTAAATATTATGTGTCCTGTAGCTGCAACATTAAATGCAGTACAACTGTTACTTTCCACTCCTATTCTTTATTCCCCATGGTGCTCTTGCTGTACAAAAACATTTTGTTGATGGAGGAAAAGACAGTCAGATCATCTAGACAAGCTTACAAGTTTCAGCCCCAAGGGAATCACACAATGCAAGAGCAACAATGGTGTGCCAGACTGAAGAGGTGTTGCCTAGTGGGCCATAACAGATCCTGAAGGAGGAAGGTATGCTTTAAAAGAGCAGTTGTGTGTATGATGCTTCCTCTAGCTTCCAGTCATTTGAGGCTCAGAGATTTGTGGAGCTGGACGTAACCCTCCTTGGACTTTGCTGCCCTAGGTTTTCACACTTGCTCTTTGAACCTTAGTAATCCTTTAGCATCGACAGTATCCTTCGCCCAAAAGTGATTCTTAAAATCATTCATGCCTCACATGAATGCTTTACCATGCTTCCCTTAGTTCATCTCTTTCCGGGCTAACAAATCTCAGTCTACAACCATCCCTTGCAAGAAAAGATGACTCCATCCTGGTGGTCATCTTTCTCTTCCTTCTCCTAATCTTCTCCAACTACTGCTAATATTTCTCTGATTCATTATCACAGGTTGTCTGCACACATCTTTTTAAAAGTGCCATGGGATCTTTGCATTTCAATTTGAGCACCTTTTTCAAAGTGCTGAGTTTCCTATCCCACTGTAGCTAGAGTATGTAAGCAAATTCATTCAGGCTCTGAAGCAGCAAAGCTTTCCTTTTGCTTTATGCTTACCTAACAAGGGGTAAGTAATCCCATTAGAGACAGGTGCCCAGGAGGGTGTGTTTGGTGAAGGGCAGCATTCCTCCTTCAGCCTGGCTGCATGATGCAGTTCTTACAGAAGATGTGAAGCTACGCTACTCCCATAAAGGAAATTGCCTGTGCCCCCCTGCTTCCCCACACTGCCCTGTCTGTGTCCCTTTCCTATGCTCTATATGAAATTAGACTGCTGTATTCACATTGGGAATCCTATGACAGTGAAATGTTCCTCATTATGACAGTTAAGAATCTTCTGAAAAACTACATGAAATCCCGAAGGAGAGCAGTAATTGTCCTGAGGATTGATGAAACTCTTTTCTATACCCAAGAAAAGCACCTTCTGGGCTGTAAGGAGAAAAATGTTACTTTTATACAGTATCCCACATGGTTCAATCTCACTGTAAAGTACCAGTAATGTCATAAATGGACAGTTGCTGAGAAACAGATTTTTAGGGCCATCTTGTTTTACTTGCAGCAAATAAGTATTATTGGCTGAATTACTTTAGACTTCACAATCTAAACAACCTTCCCTTCAGTAAAGGGAAACTCAACTTCTTCATTTTACAGGTTTTACTCACAATTTATGTAAGATCAATAGAGAACAAACAGCCTCATATATTCCCTTAAGGTACTACTTTTAAACCTCTGTAGGTATGTAAAAAAATCAGAAGTTTTGCAATCTCTGAAAGCTTCACTTCCCCCCTGGAGATAATAATGCTCATGGGTCAAATGCTCATGGGTCAATTTTACCCTGGAAAACAACAATTATTAATTTTCTCATCATCACTTCTTTAGCACCTAACATAGGGCTTGGCGTAGGGTACTGTTGGTACTAACTTGCTGGCCTAAATATGGGCAAAGAAAGGATGTGTGAAGTGTGTGTACTATTGAACTGTTATATAAACAGGTACAAATGGAAGGTGACGTCTTAAAGGGATGAGGGTACCACTGAACAGACAAGCCCTTTAAAGAAAAATCATGGTGTAAGTCCACTTTGGTGATATTTCATCATAGGATCTGCACAGGACAGGAAACAGCATCTCCACAGCATCTGCCATGGCTGTCTACAAGCAGTGGACTTAGAGTGACACTACCTTGTAAGATTATAGGACGCAACATGTGTCAGACTTCTTTTCTGAACAGTGGTTGTTCAGAGCCTTGGACTCTCCTGCTCTGAGACATGATTCACAACAGGACAAATGACCAAGCAAATAAAAACTTAGATATTAAAATAATTCTTGATAGATTTGTATTCGAGAGGAAAAGCCTTACCTTTCAGGAGAGCAATTTTTGGAAGCAGGAAGAGCAGTGTTGTAGTGTCATGCATGGCTAGAGTAAGGCTTTGGGAAAATTAGTATTTTCAATTTTAGTTTTTCTTCTTATCCTCTGAAAATGCACTTCTTTAATGAAGACATTAAAAACAATTTTATTCATGGTTGATCCTAGTCTGCAAGCAGAAGCAGCACTCAGATTTGCTGATCAGGTCATAAAAATCTTTAAAGGTGTGTAACTATCAGTCTGTGAAAGATCAACTAACATTACTGCATTATGTTGCATTATATCTCCATACTGAAATGTTCCATTAACCACTGAGTTTTTTCATCTGCTGATTGATTTGATCTCCCTTATTAGTATCAGCCTTGGTGTGCCCTGGAAATTATTTTGTCTTTGCTTTATGTCTAGTACAAATTTACAGAGAAGGATGAGGTAAGGTGTGAAGGAGTTCTACAGTACTTTTAGCTCAGATTATAAATTATTATGGCATCTTTCTGGTATAAATGATCCAAATTTGTATTTACTGAGTCTGGGTTTGTTATGTGAGCTTTGTGTCCTCATTGCAAACATCACAGACTGTGATAAAAGCATGGGACAGCTTACAGAAAAATCAGGAAATTAAAATAGAACCAAAACAATGTCAGGACACAGTCTGGATGAGTCCGTGGAAGAGCCAGGAATGCTCAAGGATCTTCATAGCTCATGTTGTTGGTAGTAAAGGCTGACTACTACTTGTTGCATTTGAATAGCACTGTACAAGTCATCATATTTTGCAATCTTTCAGAAATTATAAACACTTTGTCAAAAAGGGAGTTTTCATACACCATAGGAACACAAAAGCTTCTGTCAGCTAGGAACCCAATTTACTTCTGTTTTCATTACTATGTCTCAGCAAGAATACTTCATAATTTGAACTCCAGAATGTTCATTACAACTGGGCAAGCTGAAGAACACCATGTATTCATATAAATGTGTTAAATTGTTTCACAATCTTTATCAAATTTTCAGGAAAACTCTGTAGCCATGTCATAAGAGAAATGGCATACTCTTCTGGCAAGAGTAAGTAAGTGGGAGGCCAAACTGCTAGAAGTCATGCAGGAACTTGTGCTACACAATATATTCATAAAAAACCTGGAAAGAGAGATGAGCTATAGGATGATGACATTAAGGGTAATAGCTAGAAAATCCAAATGTGAAGAGCTGCAGAAATATCGGAATGATGGAGTGAGAAACTCAATTTCAGACATGAAATTCAGTGTAGGGAAATTTTACATAAAGTGTTCCACAAGGGAAAATAGCTGAGCTTTCTGCATAAAATAATGGGCAATGGGTGGAGGATGACTTCTTCAGAGAGAGGTCTTAGGGCTCTGAATCATACTGCCAAGAAAATGTCNAAAAAAAAAAAAAAAAAAGGAATAGAAAACAAACCAGAGGGTTTCATACTGCCACTGAATACCTGTGTTTTCCTCATTCTTTGAATACTCTATGTAATTTCAGTACTGTAATTTCAGAGCAGATATAAAGAAATTGGGGCAGGCTAACTCAAGGATGTCAAAGGATCAGGCATAATTTCTGTTCTGGGAACTGCTTAGCACATGGGGATGTCTCAATCCACAAAATAAATAAATTTAGGGTTTATTGTAGAGCTCTATGTATGAAATTGTGCGCACCTGAGAGGGATTAATCGACTTCACTGTTGTCCAGTTCTACAACAAAGGGGCTTCAAATTCAAAAAGTGGGAATGAGGATGAAAACAATGCAAAATTATTATTCAGGCAACCAGTCTGTGAAATTCCTTGCCAAAGAATGCTGCCATAATGTAGTTTTACGTGGCCCAAGGGCCAAAATGGTTTATTAAACACAAAGAATCACATGCAAATGCAGGAATCACCCTGAAGTGGAAATACCTGTGGACTGCCAGAGTGTTAAAGAGAAGTGTCATATATTCTTAGCCTGTACATCTTGTTTCCCAGATATCCACTTTAAAATGTTTGCTGGAAGCAGGATAAGGAAGAAATTAGACCTTTGGTATGGCACAGTGTGGATGGCCTTAAGTGTGTTACTCTCTAAATAATGCCTCTAAATATTCCAGGTATGGCAGAGAGCAAAGAAGTACTTCTCTGTGTGATCCTGACTTCAGAAATAGTACTGAAGTACGTGGAAGGAGAATTGTCTCACTAGCTGTTGCTTCTTGAAATTATCTTGGTGATGACAACACGAAAGTTTTCTTTTTCTTGTTTGAGTTTTTAAAAAATAATCTTGTAATCTACAGTAATTTTTCTCTTCACTACTTGTAAAGACTTCCTTATTTGAGAGCTTTCCAAAACAATAGAGCACAAGGAAGAAAAATACATTGAAAAATCACAGGGTGTGCACTGCCTCTAACTTAATCACATCACCATATTGACTATTAATCTCTATGTTTAACTGTATAACTGAACTTCATTCCTGCAAGGGGTATTTGGAGTTTTGTTGGGGGGAAGCCCTGAAGGAGAAGAGATCTACAAAGACTTGTGATCAAACAAGAGTTGCGACAAAGAACTGTGTTTGTGAAAAAATATCTTAGGTAGTGTCTTCTACACTGATAAAATGTAGGCTTTGGAAAATTTGGAGATATCTAACACAAGCTTTTCCCTCTGCAGCAGTGCTGTCAAACACCACCACCCATATATTTGCTTTCACAGACATAAAATCAGTCTAAACCCCAGCTGCTGCTGCCACATGCTGTACCGTCTTTCCACATAGAATCACAGAATGGTTTGGGTTGGAACAGACCTTAAAGATCATCTCATTCAACCCCCCTCTGCCACGGGCAGAAACACCTCCCACTAGTGCAAGTTGCTCAAAGCCCCCCATACTGGCCTTGAACATTTCCAGGGATGGGGCATCCATACCTTCTCTGGGCACCTACTGAACACAAGGTTTTCCCTCCCAGTATTTTCCATCTGTCTGTGTAAATGAGCAGTTGCCCAGTCCAAGGAGTTGATGCAACAGTAAGTTAACCTTGCAAAGAAAAATTACTGTTTTCCAGTTGCACCAGTCCCATCATGTGCAAGGGACAGGGGCAACGCCAGGGAGATAGCCTGTGTGGTCAGTCATTGGTTTATGCCTTGCTCACTCCAGTGAATGCAGACTGAGGTGAGAGGACTGTTTCCCGTACAGAAAGTATTATTTATCAGTATTCAACAAAGGCAAAATGATAAAGAAAAGACGGTGAAGGCTTAGTAACTTCAGTAGTTCAGTCTGAGCTTTGCTTGGCAAAAGGTATTTCAAGCATCTCTGTTGTCCTTTGGGAGCAGAGTCATATTCTCAGTTTTTTTACACAAAGTAAAAAGGCAAAGTTGTCTTTCCTTTAATCTTTCTTCTGGAAATCTATTCTGTAACAGTGGAGCAACTTGTGAAAAAAAAAATCATCTTTATAGGACTAATGTTTTTCTAATGACTGGGTTTCTTTCTCTTCCTGTGTATAGGTTTACATATTATAAGACACTACAAAATCAGCCTTTAGCATTTCTCAGTGTCTTAACCAAGAAATAAATATCTCACCTGCTCTGNTAAAAGGGGAAGTGTATGACAAACCTGTTTACTGATCTTTAGACCACAAACCCAGACCTAAAAAAGAAAAAAGAAAAAGAAACAAAAAAACAAAACAATTTATACATTCAGCTTACATTGAGCAATGAACTTATTTGGTAACCATTTCAATGACATGCTGTAATTCATACAAAGTTTCCTACCAAGGACTTACTTAAAAATTAAGCATATGTTTGATGTCTTTGACAAGAAGAGATGGGATTATTCATGATGTTTAATGTTCGGGGTAGATTTTACCAGGATCTTCCTGAGCTGAACATGCTCTCTGAATGCAAATTCCTCACTGGACAAACATCTTCTACCAGGATTGCAGGTATTGAACTCCTGCTGCTGCTGCCAGCTCAAGATCCCCAGCCCTGTACCAGGTGGAGGAGAGTTTAAACAGGGCCAGGCAAAAACTTAATGTGGTTTGGAAGTTTTCCAGTGGCTTTTCTCAGTTACATGAGTAAGAATTGTTAAATATATGTCAGAGCTGCATGGAGCAATTCTGCTGAAAAATGCAATATCCTTTCCCTTGATTTAGGCAGGGGATTAATTAAAAACACATAGGCATTTACCCTCCTGCCAGAACTCAAGTTGATCTAACTAGGTTGGCAATAAGTTTTAAGCAATTCCTGAGGCATCAGTCTGAATTAGTGTAGCATGTTGAGAGGGACAAGGTTTGTTCTTTCAATGATCAGGATGTCTTCAGATCAGGTAAAGACCTTTACCTTTACACAAAAGCAAAGTTTACTAGATTATGTGGATAATGTAGCAGAAAATGCAGGCTTCTATTCTGGAGTGGGAACTGTAAATATCAGCTCAGTATACCAAGAAAGCAGTCAGCCTTCAGAAACTCAAGTTATATCATGATGCTGAGTGAAGACTGGCTGCCTAATGTAAATTCTTTATATTTATTCTGTAACTGTTTTCTTTAAACATGCAGCAAG
>VWZN01019274.1:99202-114475 GCA_013396955.1 Regulus satrapa | reverse complement strand
TGTGTGTGTGTGTGTGTGTGTGTGTGTGTGTGTGTAAGTGCGCGCGCGCGTGTGTGTGTGTAGGAGTTACAGCTGCTGTCGGGAGAGGTGCCCAATTGTGGGCAAAAATCGTGAGGTTTTACTCCTTGCATTGCAAGGGTAGGCTTGTGGCAGTGGCAAAGACTTCCGGGGGAAAGGCTGATTTTTCTGGCTCCCTGGGACCGGAAAGAGAGTTACTAAGTGGTGTCAGAAGACATCAGGATTCTTGGCTGTGAAAAAGCAGGAGGAGATGCTGATGCTGGATATGGACGGGGCCAGTAGCAGTTAATGCTGGCCCTGTTTTCACTTGGACATAGGGCCAGGGAGGTTCCCACTGTTTGAAGGCAGGCCACTGAGAGTTGCACTGGCAGAGCAGTGCTGTAGGACCAGGCTGTGTCCTTTTCAGTTGGAGTTTCATCTTTCTTGCCCTTTAATACCAGTTTAGTATTACCAATTCAACATTAGGTTAGGTAAGAATTATAGGAAGAATTAGTGTTTATACTTGTAAACAGGAATCAAAATTGATTCATTTCACAATTCATATTGGTTACTGTCTTAAATATACTATTATTTGGTGTAGTATAAATCCTACATTTTCAAAGACAGCACATATTCAGTAAAGTAATTCCTATCATACTTCTCTCAAGGAAGGCCTGCTGAAGTACTATAGATGTGAAAGAATAGATTTATCAGATGCAACCCAGTAAATCTCATAGTAGAATAGAAAACATAGCAATTTTAGCATAGAGATTCTCCTGACACTAGAATTATGAGTTATAGTCTGTCATGAGGCTGTAACAGAAACATGCAGTGGTTTGGGTTGGAAAGGACATTAAATATAATCTAGTTCCAACCCCCCTCCTGTGGGCTGGGACACCTTTTATTGTGATGCCTTTTATTAGAGCAGGTTGCTCTAAGCCTCATCCAACCTGACCGTGACTTTGACCACTTCAGGAATGAGGCATCCTCAGCTTCTACGGGTAACTTCTCACAGTGCTTCACCACCCACTGAGGGGTTCACTCCCTGAGTTGAACAGTGCAGGTTGAAAGCTGGGTATGTGTAAGCATGGTGGATAGTTTTAATTTTAATGATAAGTGTGATGAGAGGGAGAGGAAAGATTTGCTTATGGCATTAATTGTATTTCTAATTTTGCTCTGAATGGCAGCTTTTGCAAATGAGCAGTGAGAGTTAACATCCCTCTAAGTGTCTGGCTGAGTGAAGGTCACTTACATGGCAGGTAGGGGGAAACCACAAGCTTGCTAAGTCTGTGTGTAGATTTGAGTGCTGCCTAGCTGAGAGCTGGGGTCTTCTGAGACTGTAGGTTGGATCACTAAAGGTGAAGGAAAGGAATTGAACTCACTGCTGGGACTTTGTGTTGAGGTTGAGTTGCTTGTGCTTGTACTCTACAACAGCTGTTGCTCTTAAGTCTACTGCAAGGCTGGAGTGTATACTGTTAGAAAGAAGTCTTCTGACTCTTTATTCTCTGCCATGCAATAATAATCTCCTTTGTTCTCACTTGACAGGAATAATGTTTCCAACATGTCCGTGCAGTCGCTGCTTTGTGAAAGAATTGCTGTTGCCGAAGACTTGATTAAGAGAGCTGAAGCCCTTTCCAAGTCCCAGAAAAGGAGAATAGAAGGTGGGGCAAAACTATGTAGCAAACTGAAGGCTGAGCTAAATTTCTTGCACAAGGTGGAGGCAGGGAAGGTGGCCATTAAAGAATCCCATCTGCAGAGTACAAACCTTACCCACCTCCAAGCCATTATTCAGTCAGCAGAGAACCTGGAGGATGTTGTCAGTGTCCTCCATGTCTTTGCTTACGAGGACAGATTTGGAGACAAACAGACACTGGTGGTAGATGTTGTTGCAAACGGAGGTCATACGTGGGTGAAGGCCATCGGTCGTAAGGCTGAAGCCCTGCATAACATCTGGCTGGGAAGAGGCCAGTATGGTGACAAAAGTGTCATTGAACAGGCAGAGGACTTCCTGCAAGCCAGCCATCAGCAACCAGTGGAGTACAGCAATCCCCACATCATCTTTGCATTCTACAACAGCGTGTCCAGTCCTATGGCAGAGAGGCTCAAGGAGATGGGAATATCTGTGAGAGGAGATATAGTTGCTGTGAACTCTCCGGTAGAACCATCTGCAGAAAACAAGCAACTTCACACCAGTGAATCAGATGAAGAAGGCCCTGAACTCCTGCAGGTGACTAGAGTAGACCGGGAGAATTTAGTGGCCAGCATTGCTTTCCCTACCCATGTCAAAGTAAACGTCTGCAAGAGAGTTAATTTGGACATCACTACCTTAATAACCTATGTGTCTGCACTGAGCTATGGTGGCTGCTACTTTGTCTTCAAAGAAAAAGTGCTGACAGAGCAAGCGGCTCAAGAAAGAAAAAAGAGAGTCTTGCCTCAACTGAAGGAGTTCATGGAGGGAAAAGAGCTCTTTGCCTGTGAATCTGCTGTCAGAGATTTTCAGTCCATCTTGGAAACGCTGGGAGGACCTGGGGAGAAAGAGCGAGCTGCATTGCTTGTTAAAAGAATTACTGTGGTGCCAGATCAGCCCTCTGACCGTGCCTTAGGACTAGTGGCTAGTTCAAAAATCAACAGCCGCTCTTTAGCCATTTTTGGGACAGGAGACACTTTAAAAGCTATCACCATGACTGCAAATAGTGGGTTTGTGAGGGCAGCGGCAAACCAAGGTGTTAGGTTCAGTGTTTTTGTCCATCAGCCACGAGCATTGACAGAAAGCAAAGAATCTTTTGCCACACCTCTACCAAAATGCTGTGCATCTGATAATGGAGTATAAGCCATTAAATGAGTTAGTAATGGAAATACTCCAGGGACTTCAGTGGGGGCATTTGGAGAAAGAGAAGACTCAAAGCAATACAGTTTTGGGTGTATATCAATGATGACAGCAACTAGCAGAGGAAAACCTCCTCAAGGGATTTTTAATATCTTTACTCCTTCCTTGAGGTTATTTTTTGTCCAGCTGACCATTAATTTATTCACTAAAGTAATAAGAATCCAATTAAAATAGTTAACTGGCTTATAATATATTATTTGTATCCATCCCCATTAAAAAGTAAAGTTAAAACGCAGTTCCTGAAATGCTCTTGTTATTTTCATCCTGTTGCAGAGAGGTAAAATTCATTCTCTTAGATGAAATTTGGGCTTGACTTCCATGGAACTTAAATCTTCCTTTCAGCTATTCTATTTAACCTTATTTTTGGTTGATTCAGAGGGATCTTGTGTGGAGACCTGTGCCTTTTTGGGAGTGTGGTATTTCGTGAAGATGTGACTAGCTGCCATGAATAGAAACCAGCTTAAGCCTTCCTTGTCTTACTGAAAGGAACCACTATATGTTAGACTGAATTAGGGAGCAGCTTTAAAATTCCTGGAAAAATCAGTTGAAATTGGAGTTTATTTGTATTAATACATTGTGGCTCTTGGGCTAAACTGGGCAGCCAGTTGTAACAGACCAAGGAGGCACATCCACTTCAGTTTCCTCTTAGCCTTTGTCGAAATGCAAAGCCTTGTAAAGCTCAACTCAGAGCTTTGGATAACAGAATTCTAAACTGAGCCAGCACCCAGGTAGTTTTTGGTATTAGCCTGCTCCTAGCTGAGAACTCATGGTGAACTTAAATCTGGCTGTATTGCATGTGGATTACCTGAAACAAAGCCTCAGTGAGGTCCTTCATTGTTGGAGTAATGGAGGAGATTTGCAGGATATGTTCTTAAATCCTAGTTTGCTCTGTAGTAGAGAGAAGCTTTCACTTGTGGCATAATTGCTCTTCTTATTCAAAGTGTGGAATAAACAAGTGTTTCTTCTGCTGTATTTTTCTTTTTTTGCCTGGGAGAGATTTGCTGTTGCAGAAGTCTTTATCATGTTTGTTTGTTGTTTTTTTTTTTTTTGAATGCTGTAATGACAGCACTTGCTGTTTGGTATTAATTTTCATCAGTTTCCTAGTGGAAAATTTTGAGATGTCAGAGTGAAGCTCTGAGCCCCAAGCTATACATTTTTATCAGGTCAGTGAAAGAGATACTCACTGAATATTTTATAGGCTGTTGTTCGACACAATTGCATTATTATGCAGCTTAATAGTTCAGGCAAAGAACATTCTCTTGCCACTCCACTCTAAATTTTCTCTTACAGTACAATATATCTGCTGTGCTCCCCTTAGCCGTAGGCTCAAACCCTTTCTTTCTGGTTCCCAGCAGTGATGCAAAGAATACCAGCAAAACTGCTGTGCATGCCTTGTTCAGCTGAGTAAGATGAACTCCCAAGGAGCAGAAGTGTACTTCTTGTTGGTGGGATTCTTGGTCTTCTCTTACTATGCCTGTGGGGTAGAATGTTAGGACTTGTCACCAGTAACCACATGCTGCATACCTTTATCTGAAGCTTTTAGCAACGTGTATGGCAGTCTGCTTTCTATGCTCCATATTTTCTGTGCATCCCTGAAGTAGTTAATGAAGTTTAAGATGGGTGGAAATGGATTTTGGGGTTTGCTGCTTCAGCATCCAGTACACTACCTGCAAATTTCTCAGTTCCTCCTTTCTGAGTTCTAACAAAACACCTAGCTTGTTCCTACAGTCTAACACAATGTAAGGAAACCTCATGGCAAGATTCATTCCCCACTAAATCCATTTACTTTCTTAAAAGTTCTGAAGGGAAAGGAGAACCAACAGTGAAATAATAATATGTTGGCTGTGTTGCAGAAATGCCTTAGGCAGTAACAGCACAAGCTTCACCATTGCGGGAGCTTAGGGAGGCAGTAATCTATCATAGTGTGATGGATTTAGCAGACACAAACAGAGACGTCTGTGAAGTGTTACAAACAGCTGGAAGGAAAGGACCTTTCATTTCTGCCATGAGAGCTTTTACTCTGGACACCTGTGTGATGTCTTACCTCTGCAGTAGGTGGGAATAGGGCTTGGGAAGGCCATCTTTCTAAGAGAAAAAGAACTGTGTGTTTCAAAACTATGTTTCTGTTCTGCATCACATGTCCTGAAAAATGGTACAGGAAACCTCCTAGTTAATAATTTATGAACAAGTAACCTGGGAAACGGGTTCTTTTTGTCTGTAGCTCAGAGCTGTAAAAGTTGAGGTTCCAATGGACAGATTTCATAGATTCACAAAATGTTGAGGGATTGGAATCGACCTTAAAGATTATCTAGAACCTCACCTGCTGTGGGCAGGGACACTTCTCACTAGATCAGGTTGCTCAAGGCCTTACCCAACCTGACCTTGAACACTGCCAGAGATTGGGGCATCCAGAGCCTCCCTTGGGCAGTCTGTTCCACTGTCTCACCACACTTGCAGTAAAAAAAATCCTTCCTAATGTTTTTACATAAATTTTTCCTCCTTCAATGTGTACTCATTACTCCTTGTCCTGTCATTGCAATTCCTGATTAAGAGTCTCTTTCCAGCTTC
Source organism: Regulus satrapa (assembly GCA_013396955.1). NCBI lineage: Eukaryota > Metazoa > Chordata > Aves > Passeriformes > Regulidae > Regulus > Regulus satrapa. The sequence continues at coordinate 109,023 of VWZN01019274.1, read as the reverse complement.
CCTTTAGGTCCCTTTCAGATACTGGAAGGTTGCCATCAGGTCTCCATGCAACCTTCTCTTCTCCAGGCTGAACAGCCCCAACTTGCTCAGCCTGTGTTCACAGGGGAGGTGCTTCAGTTCTCTTACCAGTTTTGTGGCCTCCTCTGGACTTGCTCCAACAGTTTTATGTCCCTTTTTATGTTGGAGACACCAAAACTGCACACAGTACTCCAGGTGGGATCTTCCATGAGCAGAGTAAAGGGGCAGAATCACCCCTTTTGGTTCTCTGGCTATACTCTTCGTGATGCAGCCCAGAATTTGATTGGTTTTCTGGGCTGTGAGCACACACAGCTGCCTCGTGGAGTTTTTCATGACCCATCACTCCCTAGGTCATTCTTAGCAGTGCTGCTCTCAATCACTTCTCTGCCCAACCCACTGGTGTTTCTGGGATTGCTATGACCCATGTGTAGGACCTTGCACTTTGCTTTGTTAAACTTCATGTGGTTTTCATCAGCCCATGGATGGTATTATCCCTTTCCTCCATGGTGTCTACTGCACCACGGAGCTTGGTGTTGTCAGCAGTCTGCTGAAGGTATGCTTGGTCCCCCTGTCCAGGCTGCCAGTAAAGATGTTGAAGAGCCCCAGTACCAGTCTCTGAGGGACACCACTCATCACTGCTTTCCATGCATAGCCATTTACCACACCACTATGTGTGAGTGGCTATCCAGCTTTGTCCACCCAGTGGTCCGTCCATCAAATCCCTGTTTCTTCACTCTGGAGACAAGGATGTCATGCAGGAGTATTAAACGCTTGGCATTTAGTCCAGGTGGACAATGTCAGTTGCTCTGCCCCTGTGCCAGTGCTGAAGTGCTGTCATGGAAGGTCAGCATATCTGTCAGGCATGATTTTCCCCTTGTAAAACCATTCTGGCTGTTACCAGTCATCTCTTTTTTAGACAGGTACCTTAGCACAATTCCCTGTAAAATTTGCTCTGTGACCTTGCCTGGTACAGGGGTGAAACTGACTGGTCAGTCGTTCCCTGGGTCTTTCACTTTACCTTTTTTAAAAATGGGGGTTACATTTCCCTTTTTCCTGTCATCAGGGATTTCACCTGACTGCCATGATTTTTCAAAAGTGATGGATAGTGTCTTAGCAGCTTTGTCTACCAGCTCCCTCAGGACCCATGGATGAGACTCATCGGGTCCTCTGGACTTGTGCACAGTCTCAAATCTGAGATGGTTTCAAACCTGATCTTCTCCTACAGTGGGCTCAGGGTCTTCATCCTCGCAGTCCCTGTATCTGCCTTTCTTGACTTGGGTGGTGTGGTTGGAGCACTTGCCCTTGAAGAGGCACAGAAGTCATTGAGAACCCCAGCCTCCTCTTTGTTCAGTGCAGTCAGGTCTCCCTTCTGGAAAGTGTTCACATTAGCCTAGTCTTTCTTTTGCTTGTAATGTATCTATAGAAGCCCTTCCTTTTATCCTTAATATCCCTGGCTAGACAGAAGGCCTTGTCTTCTCTAACCTTGTCCCTAGCTTTCTGTACAATTTTCCTGCTCTGTCCTCATCTCCTCTTTCTGTAAGCTTATTTTTTTGCTTTGAGTTTGCATAGCAGCTCCTTATCCATAGAGGCTTCCTGGATTGGCATTTTTGCACAATCTCTTCCTTGTTGAGATATCTTGCTCCTGAGTTAGAGGAGGTGATCCTTGAAATTCAGCCAGCATTCTTGAACCACTCTGCCTTCCAGGGCTCTGTCCAATGGGACTCTACCAAACAGGTCCTTGGAGAGGCCAAGGTATGTTCTTCTGAAATCCAGGGCAGTGTGCTTGCTGCATACCCTCCTTGGTGTCCTCAGGATCATAAACATCATCTTCTGGTCACTGCAGCCAAGGCTGCCTTTGAAGCACTGCATTCCCCACCAGCTCCTTCCTCTTGGTGAGCACAAGGTCCAGTAAGGACACCAAAGATATTTTTTCCTTCTTTGTCAACTAGATCCTATCATCCCCCAGTAAACCAGCTTCCTTCACAGCTGCTGCTACAGAGCAGGCAGATTTATTCTGCAGTGATACTGTTGTGCGACTGGTAAGTGCAATTCTGTTTAAGAGCCTCTGTATCTGGAGCCATCGTGTGGTGATTTTCTTAATTACCATTCCTTTTTCACCAATACGGTATTTGTTATTGAATCAATTTTTTTTTCTTTTACTAATTTCTGCCAATCATAGGCAATATTTTAGGAATATTAAACCCTTTCTACATGCCACTGGGAAACTTGAGGGTTTTATTTTTATTTTCTGTCTCCCTGCTGCATCTTGCAATGAAATACCCAGAATGTGGATGTTCCTTTTTTTTCCCCACAGTTTTTTGCTAATCAGTCAAAGACAAGTGTATTGTTGCCAGACTCTAAAAATTGTTTTATAAGATGAAAGAATGCTGGCTGGGAAAAAAAAAGTGTTTTGATTGTAATATTTGGTGACTTTTTTATTGCCTTTGACTATATTGGTGATCTGCTCATATAAACCAGTGTTCTGGTTTGGTGCATTTTGATATTTTTTACTAATGTCGCCAGTAGGGGATTAGATGTTGAACTTCCCTAATTTGTGACTTTGCAAATTAGCCGTTAGAGGATGGAAAATTATATTTTAAACTAGTTTGAATAAATGGAAATCCAAGACTGCTTTTCCTTTCTTCCAACATCAAACAGCTGCCTTGTCTACACTACATCAGGCACTAGAGGATAGGGAGATGTCTCAGTTGCTGCTATGGATTTTGAGAGATTTTTTTAGTGGAAATTTTAGCATTAAGTTCCTTGGGAAAGATGGAGTCCTAATTTTTTTTAGGGAACCTTTTTCTTCTGCCCCTTCAAATTTATTTTAGATTATTTCTGTATGGTCTCTAAGGAGAGCCAGCATTTCTGTTCTATGCAGCACTCAGCCTGCTGTCTTTGCTCCAACAGTAAGAATATCAAACGAAAAATGTTGCAATTGATGCCAGGCAGTAGGAAGCCCTTGGATATTACATGAGAAATAAATCAGTTAGTTTTTTGTGCATTTTAGTACATTTACATTTCTATGTATGTTCTTTACTTGCTGTTGTTCTGGCTGACAAAACTTGTAGATCAATGATTTATTTGCCATTGTACCTGCAAGCCATGAAGACACTCAGAGATAGTTTTTGCATGTTTGTAGCCACAGCTGTTTAAAAGTTAATGGGCTAAATAGTGGTTTGTGTTTCAAACAGCCCCTGTAATCTAAGCATACCTTCAGCAGATGTAAAGCATTCTTCTGAAGTCAGCTGGAGCATGTCTGAAAATGCTCTCACAACCCTGCTTCTAGTTCCTGCAAACTGAAAGTAGGCTTGGTCATAACAGAAATAAGAGTATGCAAGCATCTGTTATATAAATATGTTTGAGAGGTGACAAAAAAAAAATCCAAACAAAATACCACCCTAAAATATTTTTAATCTTTTGTGTTGCAGTGGACCAAGGAAAGGATTTACCATAATGATAAAACATGTACTTGCCAGGACATTCTTTATTTCAGGTTACTATGCAAGCAAAACAGCACATGTCAGCTGTTATCTAATTAATCTGGTAAACTAAGCAAGAATTAGATGGGGTTCTGGAACTGAAGGCTATGGTTATGGTTTTCCTGCAAGATGTAGTTCTGGGAATAGCTCTGCCATCTAGCTTGAAACAGGCATCTCACATGTGTTCTTGGTGGTGAAATCACCTCTATAGGTAAGTGGGTGTTGCTTTTTCATCCAATTTTAATGTTGCAGTTTACTCTAAAGAAAATAAAACAACAAAAAAGAGTGAATATCGAGTTACTACACTTCTCAGAATTGTGACTTTGGGGCTTTGCAAGTTGTTCTCTATGAATGCCATGGAAACTAAGTTTGTTCCTACATAAATTATTGTAAGGAATAAGCAAACAAAACCCCTTCCTCACAGCTTCATCATTCCATTTGTGTGTATTTAAATGATCTTCACTTATAATGTCTCTTACAGAAGGCGAGTGATCCTCACAAATAATGAAATATGTAATATTGAAATAATATAATAAAAAGACCCCAAAGCAAACCTCAAATCAACAAAATAAGAAAACCCCCACAAAATCCCCAAAAGAAGTAACATCTGATAATGAAGCTATGCCCCTTTATTTATTAATGGGAGTGAGTACACAGTAAAGCAGCTCAGTGTGGTAATGAGAAATATGGAGGTACAAGACACAAAACTTTATACTGTGTAGGTACCAAAATCCTCCTCAGGTGTTTCTTCTGTAGGGGTAATTTGCCCCATCTTTATTGAGATGGTGTCCCCAGAGTGACATGTCCCTCAGACATTCCACAGGCCTTCATAATTGAACTTGACCATATAAAGATGTTTTCATTTTTGGTGTGGTTGGGTTTATGTTTTTTTCATACATTAGAAATGTGCATTATAAACCAGCATTAACTATATCCACAAGGGAAACCTCTTCCAGGTCAGGGGAGGTCTGACCTCTTTGCTTCACATACAATTGTAAAATGCACTCATCCCTAATAACACCATTTGTCTTAAGAAGTGACGTCTTCTGAGAGGAAGCATTTTATTTCAGCAATTTACTTATGTTTTTGGAATAAGGAGAGGCTAGATATCTGGTATGCCATCTAGCCTGTCAAAGACAGACTACAGGGAAATACAGCGTTTTAATTCATCCTGCCACCTTAGTGCAGGAGGAGTGGGAGACTGAAGTAACAAAACTGAGATATCAGTAATGTGGACAATCAAAGACAAAATGGGTCTTACCAGATGTTTCAGTGGATGACTCCTGGGTTGGTTCTTGGCTTAGCTCCACACTGGGCTTAAGGGTAGACTCAGCACTTGACTCTCCGCTCAGCTCCCAAAAGGTCTGTTCACCTTCTTGCACTGCATTGTTCCCAGCTTGCTCTGTGCCATCCTCCTCGTGTGAGTCTCCACTGTAGTCTGGGGGCAGCTCTGTGCTTCGTTGAGTGCTGGGATCGCTGCTTTGCTCCACGCTTGTTGCCTCAAGCACTGGGGTAACAGGGATACCTGCAAATGAAGCAAAAGGAATTTACAGGATGAGTAGCATGATTTGAAAAGTTATTTCTAGGGATATCCAAAAATGTGCATGGTTCTTTTTATGGATCAGAGATTCCCAGTAGGAGTTTAGGGAGGGAGAAAAAAGTAACTCTAGGAGTAAGTACAATACGAATGTAAATCTTACTTAAATTGACAAAAGTGGATTTCCTGATATGTTTTGACTCACCTTGTGCCTTTAGTTGATCAACCAGAATCAGAACCAGCAGTGCTGAAAGGATTGCCATATTTTTCAATATGGTCACCTAAATGCCAAGTAAAGGGCACACCTTTGGAGTAAAACTTGAAATGTGTGGTGGACAAAAAACCCTGGGTATTTAAAGGCAAGCTCCTAGAGCTGTGTGCTTTGACATCTGCCTGAAAATAACAGGTTACAAAACCAACATCAAATTACATTCTAAAAATGAATGTAGGATCTGTTAGAGAATGTAATCAGGTAATTCCTGCACTTTGCTTCAGAGTGAGATAACCTTTGCTACAAGCAGTAAAGGACTTTGGGGGCGGTGAGGTAGGACAATGGTGGCCCAAACTGCAGTAGCATTGATACTGATGGCACTGTGTGCCTCTGGCAATGCTGGTTTCTCCAGGCAATTGATCCTGTTGGTTTTGAATGAGGATCTTCAAAAATCCTTTGATATGACACTTGACAGATTGAATATGCCTTATGGGTAACAGGTGAAAGGTGAGGTGTGACTAAAAAATGTGCACCTGGCTTCTGTGTTGCAACTAAAGTAATAGCAGTGTGAAAGAACTATGATGTTTTGGTCAAGAATTTCATTGGGAAGAGTTCCATTTTCATTGTTGAAAGTGTGTGTGTTTGTGTGTGTGTGTTGTTGTTCAGCCTGTGATATCTCTGTCCCATAATGATGTGCTTGAAAGGTTTGGACAGAACCAGAAAGTCTAAGGAGGACCTGTCTCCTGTGTGTGGTTTGATAAGCAAAGCACAATTATTATTCCAAGGGCCATTTCTGATGCAGAGAAGTTGCTGCAATTGCATTCATGCAGTTGAGTTCCCTGTCCAGGGAAGTGGGTCATGGCCAGACGCTCAGAGGTTGTGGCAGCTGTAACCAGGTAAGTTATGTTTTGGGGTCTGCTGAAGGAGTAGTGGTCCTCAGGGCTGTATGAGCAACTCTGTGTTGCAGATAGGGAAGTGTGGGCCTGGCTCTGTATATTATACTTGCATGAGTGAGTGTGTAGTTAGTGCAACTAGCAGTTCTGCAGTAATTAGCAGAATTAGGTTAATGTCAAATCAATGTAAAAGAATTCAGAATCTGACTCTGTAAGATTTTCCCCTGCCCTGTTTCTCTGATTTCACTTCTTTAATATTGCATCAACTTAGTTTTTGAGCACAGTGTTTCTTTCAAGTTGCTTCTACCTCTAGGGTTTGCCTGAGGCATTATTCTTCTAATCAAGCTTTTTATTCTGCAACAGAAGGATTTTATTTTTTTCTTGAAGAGAAAAAGAAATACTGATACCCATGAACACCTACTGATACCCATGAATACCTACATGGCTGCTGCAGTAGATTTTTCCTGCGCTACTGGCTTCAACTGAACGTTGATGTGTAACATAATCTTTTTTCAAATGTGGAAACATTTTTCTTCAGTATGGAAGAATTTGTTGCCAACTCATAACAATGTGATGCATAGGTCAGAAATCTGCAGATAACTATTTGCAATGAGCAAGATTCCTCAGTGTAGACTAAGAACTCTTATTTTTCATTCCTGAAAATGTTTTTCCTATACACTTTTCATGAAGTACTGGGCCTGCTAATTTTGAAGGAAGTATAAATAAATATGTTGCAGAATTTGTCTCTCCTAATGGGTTAGTACTGTACAAGGAAAGAGGAGTTGTTGTGTTATTCTCTCAGTGGATCTCTAATTTAGTTTTGAAATATTTATCTTCTCTTTTAATGAGGCTCATTGAGCACAGTTGCTCATCTTGCTCTTTCCAGGTTATTCTGTTTGTTTCATTGTTATAGTTTCTAAAAATTTGAAGCAATGAATTTTGGGATTTTAAGGCAAAGTTTCAAGTTAGTTGTTTATCTGGAGACAAAGTTAATTTCATTGTTTTCATTGTTTTTCCACTGCTCCCAGTCACTGTTAAGGGGAAATCTCAAAAAGTGGTAACAAATGGATACATTTTGAATGGGATTTCTTACTTTTTTTTTTTGGGGTGTTTTTTTTTAGAGTTAATACAGAGCCTGTGACTATTCAGTATCTTCAGTGATCTGAAGGTAAATACAGTTAACATTACTGAAGGAATCATCAGATGAGATGAGAATACTGTGGAATAAGTAATGGTGAGAACAGAGGTGTGTTACAGGTTTATTGCTTTTAGCTACAATTCTTTTAATGTGCCCCAGCCAACAAGGCAAGTTACACATACAGCAGAAAAGAGTAAAAGCCATACTTAAGCAATGAAAGCTGCACCTGGAAATGTCTTGCTGCAACTGTTTCTGTCCCTAGATTCCCAAATGTGGCCCTCAGGCCAAATATTGATATCTATTACAGAATATAACCAAATGAGAGAGGGTAAAGGAATAAACCATAAATGTTGAAAAAACATCTTTCCTGTGTAGGGACAAATATTTTCAGATGTATATTTTTGATATATTTTATCAAAAAGAAGGATACAGGAGTGACTTATGTTTTGCCATTTCATAAAGGGGGAAAAAACCCCTCAAAAAGCTAGGTCCTAAAGCAGTCATTAATGGCATAGATGGAGGCATAGCTAGATACTGTGGCTTGATGTCAAAGCAAAATTAATGATTTAGGTATTAATCATGGGTTTTACTATGAGGGAGCTGAGAGGTATTGAAAAACCTAGTGGATTAAAAAAAAAAAAACAAAAACCCTATGTATGATTATCTAATGGTTCCACTTAGTCTTTTGAGTCTCAATTGTCCAGATTGATATTGGGCTTCTAGGATGAATCTCTACTGTCCAGATTGATATTGGACTTCTAGGAAGAAGCAAATACTGTGGAGATGGATCACCACCTTCCTCTGTGAGGTGGTGGAAGATATTTGGTCTCACTGTTAAATTGCAAGAAGGTTACAGCATTTGTATCATTCTGATTACAAATGGGCAGTTTGTAGGGACTGTTAATATGCTGTGTCTGCCTCACTTGTGCAGAAGTTGGAAAGCTGTGCAAGTGTCCACTTGTCTTTAGTCAGGACAAAAGGAATGAACTCCACTTTAACTGAATTAGAGTTTTGAAGGATATCTGATAGAAAGCAGATAGTGACTGAAACTCTGCTGATACCTGGAGTGTGACATGTTGTGATGCCACTGTGTCAAACCATCTCTGTGTGGAGACAACTTCATTTGTTCTCAGTACCCATTTAGTCCAGGTGCCTTGGTTGATATGGAGACTGGCAACTGGGATGCCAGAAGGTGCGGGACAAGAGATTCTTTTTTCATATGCTTCTGCACCTGTGCGGTGACTGGATGTGAGACTTTGTCTTGCATTGTAATGATGGAGTGCAAGAACTCTGAAGGCGTGCTGTGAAGTCAAGCAGAGTGCTGGGAAGTTTTGACAGCAAGTGATGGTAACTGAATGTGATATGTAACTGCCCTTCCCCCTCACCGCCAAATTCAGAAATACAATGCAGGGTATTTAATAAAACTGTTTTCACATCCTAAGAATATTGTGAATAAATGATACTAAAATAATTTTTTAAAACTTGATTTCTTTCTTCCCTTGCACATATTTTTTATATTTCTTGCACTTGAAAGCAAGCAAGAGTCACAAAATGAAGCTCAGTGAAGCTAGGAGCAAAGCAAGGGACATTGTTTATCCGGTGGTGAAGGAACTAGTTGCCAGAAGTTTGCATGGGCTCAGGAGAGAACTGCATATTAACGTAAAACTGTGGGTAAATAATTTGGGACATGGAAGCAATATCCAGACCAAAAGTTCCTCAGATAAAAAATAGTATCATAGGCTAATTCAGCTTGGAAGGGATTGCAGGGCACCTCCAGTTTGATATCCCACTGAAAACAGAGCCTGGTTTGTACCAGTTTTCTCAAGCTTGATTCTGAAGACCTCCAAGGGCAGATTCTGCATAACCTCTCTGGGAAGCTTGCTCCTGTGTTTGACAGTCCTCACAGTGAAAAAGTGTTTCCATATGTTTCATCTGAACATTCCTTGTTTCAACTTCTGCCTCTTACTTTACTGTTGTCTCTTACTTTCACCATCTTATCCTCTTATCCTTATGTCAAGCATGGCTTTTGGAAATCTTCATAAACAGCTGGAAAGTGAGAAAATATTAGTTGGGGGTTGATGCATTACATGTGTTTATGTGCATAAAATATAAAGACTCTCTCTAAATTCTTACTTTTCTCTGGACATCAACTCATGGCCACCTTTGCAAACAGTGCACTAGGTTAGGTGGATCTTTGGTTAGACTGGGTTATGTTAAGCATTATCCTTTGTTGGACTAGTGTAGGGGAGGAAAGGGTTTTGATTCTAATTTGAGTCTCTGAAACAGTTGCAGAACACTTAAAAAAGGCAGGTGCTTATCTTCATTGCTGTTTGCCCAATAAGCAAATGCTTATAATACTATGTTTTAGGGTTGGTTTGGGGTTTTTTGGTTGTTTTTATTTTTGCATCTTCCCCAAGTAAATAATTTAGAAAATAGTTTAATTTGGAAAAGTTGACTCAATGCTAAGGAGCTGTGAGATTAGATTGCACAAGACTAGATAGAAACTACTGTTTTAAAAGCACACTGCTTTTTTTTTTTTTTT
>VWZN01019274.1:0-91761 GCA_013396955.1 Regulus satrapa | reverse complement strand
TTTTTTTTTTTTTCCAGAAACACCTGATACCATGCTCTTGAATGAGATTTGTCTGAATGTAGCAAAATGAAGCTCCTGTGTTTCTCTGAGAAATCACTATAGTAACAATCTGGTATATGAATATGGTAGGGGATTTTGTCATGTCAGTGACTTGGCCATTTGTGGGGAAGGGCAAGAGGAAAGCAGCACAATATATTCCCAGAGAGAGGTGAAGTGGGATGAGTATTACTATTGAAACGGTTTCTTTTTGCAAGCTCAGTTTGGTCAGAAATCATAAATTCCAGCAGAGAGAGGTATTGAATATTAACAACTGCCTTGATTCCTGTTCTGACGTGGATATTACCAGGCACTGCTAGCAGACAGGCTGATCTGAGAAACAGACGGAGGCAGATGTCCTGGGAGTAAACAAATACAGATTGTCCGCTCAGATTTTCTCTGTGGGAGAGTTAAACATGGTTTATGCCTGTTCTATTGTTTTTAATAGTTCTGGGTTTTTTTGTTTGTTTGTTTTGTTTTGTTTTTCTTTTCTGTTTTATTTTGGTTTGGCTTTTGTTTTTTTTAAATGCTTTATGTGACAGGGCTTATCAAATGGTTAGAGTGTGTCATAGTTCTGGAGGGGTCCAAGTGCAGGGCTCACATATCCCAGGCAGATACTAAAATGCAGGACTGTGACTTGAAGCACTGGGGAATGTTGATAGTGTTGAGCAACTCTGCCTCAAGGAAAGGTGAACACAAAGCCTTACCAAAAATGAATTAGGGTGCACTAGAAGAGAAGAAAAACCTTTTGTTTCTCAACAACAGTCTGTTGTAACACCACCAAATTGCATGAATTTGAAAATTAACTTCTGAATTTGCCACACTTAAGTAAGAAAACAGTTGATCTTTTATTTATAAATATTTATATTTTAAATATTTATAAATTATTTATATAATTTATTTATTAATAAATTATTCTCTTGGAATCAAGAATGTTCTTATAATGCTGGTCAAATTTGCTGTACACTCTCTCCTGGCAAAGCTAAGTAGTAGGAGTTTAGTGTACATCAGAGCTTTCTCCTTCTATATTATGACAATAATAAGTATTTAAAAAAATAAATTGCTAAACCCTCCCAGAACTACAGGGCAAGTCGTTGCAGAGCTATAGCAGTCCAGTTCAGCAGAAGGGTGTTACTTGGCTCCCTTTTTAATGTGAGTTTTTTGTTTGGTTTTTTTTTTTAGTACTGGAAAATCTTATCCTAAACATAAATTTCTGCATAAGCTTGAAGTATCTGTGTTCTAGGGGATACTTTTCTATGATCCTTTCTTCAACTGTAGAGTCAATTTAAGGGCTGTAACTCTGCAGAGATCTCTGAGCTTGTTCTTAAGAACTGTGCTCGGTTCCTGGCTTTCCAGCCAGTCTCCTGCTTAGCACTAAGCAGCTCGCTTTCTTACTGTTCTCCCTCATACCCCTTACATATCTCACCTTCCTGAATGACAAATGTTTGGGCTGGTATGCTTGCTTTCAATATAGCCTCAAATCATCCAGGCCAGGGAGGAGTCACCTGGTGTCAGCCCAAGCTTTGCAAGTTGGTGGTTCCCAAACTGAGCTCTGAGGACCTGTGGGTGGGTCTGGGAAGTCACAGTAAATGGTCTGTGGGTTTTCTGGGCCCCAAATGTTTTCTGGGCTGATTGTTGTTTGCTAATCTGCAAGGAACAAATGCTAAAGGATAGTTGGTTTAGATTAATGCTGTCTTGTGGGCAGCAGCAACATTAGAAGGCAAAGGCCTGCCATATATCAGTGTAGAATTCTCTGATGAAGGGATGTATAGCTTTTGTCACATCCTCGTTTTCAAATTTAAGGTGTTTACTTCAAATTTGGATTATTATTCAATTTAAACAAAATGCATACTTTGCCATCATTCTTTAAAATCAGAGATATCTGATGCTTTTTCACTAAGGCATATGTATTATTATTACTACTATTTTATTTTCAGCAAAACTCAGAGTTTTGTTTGCATCCCTATCCTTTTCTGAAATGAAGAATTTCCCTGTGACCACAGTAGCATTCTGTAGTGTAGTCTTATAGATATATTTGCACTGGGGTATTAAACTCAGGCTGTATTCAAGAAAAATCTGCCTTGAAGCAGGGTTTCTGCTTGAAAAGGTTGTTCGCTTTAAGAAATGTAAATTAATCAAAGCTGCAGTTTCAGTTTCTTCCAGTCCCACCTGCTATTCAGGAAGTGTCTGTTTTCAGATGGAATTCCTATAGGGGAGGAAATTCCCCACAGATTAGGAAGGATTTTTCATGTAAGACTGTTTTGATTTGTGCAGGGGACTAAAACGCTATTTTTCATGTCACGGGAGAACTTCTAGCCAAACAGCTATTTTTCTTTTTGAGCTCCTTAACTTGAAGTCTTGTTCAGAAATAGAGTTCCTAGGAGTTGTTGCAACTAAGACTATTTCTTAATGATATAATTATCCAAAACCTGCATTTAGATAGCAAGAAAAATAAAGAATCATAAACTAAAGTAAACCTTTATCCTTGTGCCTAGGACATCTGTAAACATATTCAAATTAAAAGCCATGGTGTCAGTTCCCTTTCTGTCCAGCAGGTCTGTGGGGCAGATGCAGTCAGATGTGCTGACCAAACCCCAGATCCACACTGTGATCTGGGAGGAGACATTGTTCAATTATGAGAGTGCATAGAGACTCTCCTTGATCTGTTTTGTAGTTGAAAACACCTTTCAATTGCATTGGAAAAAATAAACTGGTTTGGACTTTGGAAAATGCGCTTCAACCAAAATCCAGAAGAGGGAGCCCTCCATCAAAATAAGGTTCTCAACTGGCTCACGACCAAGAGTCACAAAACTTTCCACTTTCTCATCCACCTGCTTATAAATCACTTGGTGGAATTTCTTGCCTGCCTGCCTATTCTTTTAAGACTAGCAGCTCACAGTTTATAGCTTTAAACAAGATCATTCAATAACTGACATGCATGTGTGAGATTAAAAAAAAACCAAAAAAACCCCACAAAAACAAAAACAAAAACAAAAAAACCTCTGGCTGGACATAACAGAAATAGAATTGAGCCCCTATAAAAGAAGGGCTTCCATTATCCTGCCAAGCAAAACAATCTTTTTTTTTTTTTTTTTTTTTTTTTTGGTGCCATGCTTAGTGTATCAAATAGCAAATTCTGATTTTCACTCAGAGCAAACCCTTCCTCTGCTTTAAGGAACCATGCAGTTATGAACCTGGTTCTTGCTTGGCTGAAGTTACTAGAGTTTGCTGTTGCCTTTGAAAGAGTAGAAAGCAGGCCCTTTAATTTCACAGACTTTCTATACAGTAATTTCTCACAGACCCTCATGATGAGTAAGTTAGCTCTGAGCAAGAACAATCACTAGTATGTTGAAGCAAAATGACCTGTGATACTCTATGTGTTATTTGTAACATTCTCTAAGTTGCCTTTTTAACCTACCTATAACAGCCCCAAATGTCCAGAAATGCTGATTCCCCAAGTTACATAAATTTCCAGCCACTGAGATTTTGGCTCTTGGCAGATATTGGCTTCCAGATCTCTAGCATTTACTGCTTGTCCTATCAATCTGGTTGTACACGACAAGTTAGAGTAGATTTGAGGTCCAACCCACTAAGTGTTTTCTATCATTTATGTATTTGCTTCTTTTTCTTTTCTTTTTTTTTTTTTTTTTGTTTTTCCTTCTTCTGCTAGGTTTAACTCCAAGGTTTATATAGTTCTCCCACATTACTCCTGGGTTTCTCCAGACTCAACTTCAGTGTCACTCAGAGGCATGAGTTTTGTCTAGGAAATAAATTCCTTTTTTTCCTAAGAGAGGATATGACAATAACCTTGCCTAATAGGACATGATTTGAGAAAGAAGGACAAAATATGTATTGTATTAGGCAGGAGCAAAAAGATCCATGACACTGGAGTCAGTGGATAAACTTCCTGTTAAAGGGATGCCAGAAAGCTTTTACTTTTCTTTTTTATCTTCCTCTTTTTTGTATTTCATTTTCTTCTCTTGTTTCTCGTTTTGTTTTCTCCAGTCTCTTCTCTCTCAGTTTGAGCAAAACACTCAGCTTTCCATATACCTGCCCAGGACTGTTACTCTACTTATCCGGACTATGCTCTCATCTTAATTTGTCCCTTGATGTAAGGTTTAATTAATACATTGAATAGCCATTTTAGTCATAAATGTAAAGAGAATGTATTGAGATATCATACAATATATGAAAAAGTCTAATTAAAAAAAGAACAGGCTAGAAGCTTGGAAATCAAACTTTCATTAAATTTGTTGTCCTGTATAATACCTCTGAGGTGAACGGTAGCTACCACTGTTTTATGCTTACATACAGTGGCTTGTTCAGGCTGTCTAGAAGATCTAGAAGACAGTAATGTAAACATATTTAGAGCACAGTATGTGTACGTTTCCTTGAGCTTTAGAAAGAAAAACACATGCATTTTACTCCTGAGCTGCGTGCTGTGATTATCCATTTTAGAAAAGTCTTCAGGGTATATTTTGAGGATGGCAGGCACTGTGGATGATTGGGTAAGTTATGGCCAATCCTGAGGTCTGCACGTTATCAGTGGGAAGGCAGTGGTCAGGTTACTTTCCTTTCTTTCCCACTGCCAAAACACAAGTTTAGACAGTCAAATTTCCTTCCCCTTGGATCTGTGTGAGATCAGGCTGTCACATTTCTTTCTGTTGTAAGGTGAAAACGTATTGGTAAATTAGATCCTTTCCTGCTGCTGGAAGGAGAGCTTACATGGGAAAACCTGCACCCTGAACCTCTGTTCTGTTGGGTAAATCTGCTGCTAGCTAGGAGGCAGACAGGCAGTGGACAATGGGAATGGCTTACAAGGCAGTACACAAGGAATGCCTTCCAGGCCAGAGCAGTGTAATAAGAAAGAATCCCGTTTTTTCACACTGACATTCAGGTTTGTTCTTTAGTAAAAAACAGTGTAATAAAAAACCCCAAAAAACCCTCAATCAAATCAATTCTGTAACAGCTCATGGGCTGACTTCAGTTAATGCCCTTAAAATAACCCAGTAATATATGAAAAAGTCTCCTACTGCCCAAAGACAACCAGTGAATTTCCTTTTATGAAACTCTAGGTCTTTTTATTAGGCTACAAAACTGTTTCAAACAAATGAAATCCAAATGTGTAAAAAATGTGAGTATTTTTTTTTTAAAGTCATACCAAAATAGTGTGAGCCACAGGGCTCTTCAAGCGAAGCTCTGCCTCAGTGTCTCCTGCAGGCTGGTTTGGGCTTTTGTGAGTGAATGCAGGGCTCATCTATTGAGCAACACACTGCACTGTGCTGTTAGAGACAGGACTTACGTGCAGCAACGAAGATATTAAGCAGTCATTCAGTATGGAACTATTCAGAGTAGTGAACCCTGAGATATGTGAAAGCATTATGCAACTCAAGATTGGCACATGTTGTGTTCTCCAGCCCAAAATAGTTGCTATTGTGGAGACAGGCTGTTTTAACATTCGCAAATGCAAAAGCTTTCAGCACGCACAGTGAACCTATGCCCTGCCTTGTAATATTATTCATTCTGTGCTAAACAGACATGACGCTGAAAGCAGCTCTGCTATAAATGAGTGCATCTACTATTGAGATAAATAAGAGCTGCACTTGCTTGCACCAGGGCTGGATTTTTGCCGCTGTGGATGGAAGATATATTAACCTCCTGTGAATGTAAAACTCAGTGTGTCATCCGTAGGATTTGGCTTTTCAGTGATTACTTCCTTACTGGAGAACAATTACATTCAAGTGGGAAATGTTTTAGCAACAAGATCTTTGTGTACTGCCTGAACGTGCTCATGTCTTGGCCTCAGTGAGAACAATCTATGTGTAATGATTATGGTCCAGGCACTTAGGCCTTGAATTCTAATAAAGTTCTTGTAAAGACTAAATGCCAGGCTGTTTTGGACAAGAGAACAATAAATGACACTGCAGTAAGGTGTTTCATTGTATAGAGCAAACCTTAGTAAGCAAAATACACAGTTTTTCTTTCCTCTATCTATGAGTCTTGTCTGGTGGGTTGGTCTTGTTATTAAATACTCCCTCATCTGGCTCATATTTCAGTCAGGGCTAAATCCCTACTCATAGATTTACATGACCATGCACAGAGGTACTCAGTGCCAAGACCCATTAAGACATGTAGATTGACATATTTTCCTGTAATATGAAGAAATGTTCTTGATGCCTTTGGGTTGCACTGGATTTAGGAGCTGGCACATGTTACCCACTTTAAAATTTCTATCTCTGCCACTCTAACTTGTGATCTATCTATCTATCTATCTATCTATCTATCTATCTATCTATAGATATATAGATATATAGATGTATATTTGTTTGTTTGTTTTTGTTGTTTTTTGGTTTTTTTTTCTGTGTGCTGCATAGGGACAGAGGGCTTGGAGGATGAATAGCCAAATGGGTCTAGGACATAGAAATTCCATAGGAAATCATCTAATTCATTAGAGATATAGGACAAGAATCCCAGAGTGTGCAGAACATCTACAAAAACTTTTTGGGGCTTTTTTGTTCCCCTTATATTACATATGTAAACAGGCTTTGTGTGGTCCATGGCAAAAGTAAGTTGACACACAGAAGATAATGTACCCTATCTTAAAAATAAAAGTAATTCAAGAATATGATACTGCATTGGAGGAAAAACTGTGATCTTGCAGTTAAATTGTGTAGAACAATGCAAACTTCCAAGAGGTGTCACATAGATCCTTAATTTGAAATGTTTTCTGAATATTAAGTGTTTAATTGTGTGCTCTCTCAATGTAGTTGCTTCTTGAAATGTTATAGATTATATATTCCACCTAGTTTTCTATAGAATGATGTATGACATTTGGCCAAATGCATTGTCCTATCAGGATAAATTATAAAGTACTTAAATGTATTTTATTACACATTATACTTCATCTTCTGGCAAAAATGTGTTTTGTCAAAATATTGATTTGTATTATCAGGGCACGTTGTATAAAATCCAAGACTGAATTTCATCGTAGGGAACTGTGCAATTTGTCTAACCATTCCAAGGAAAAGGACATCCAATACATATGAGCAACTGTGTTGGTGAAATGAATTTTAATCATGTTTATCATCCTTCCAGATACACTGTACAATGGCATTTGATAAATTTCACTCTCTAGACCTTCGTCTGATCACTGATGAGATAGGAATGTTACAACGTCCTAGTGGCATCGAGCTGGATTCCTGCTCTTAATAGAGTCCTGATAATATAGACACTAGTACTTTATCTACTACTTAAGAAAAATTAAATCTGATTTTGTGAAATGAGGAAAAACAAATAAATGAATATAGGTGAGAATTAACATGAGAATAAATACCCTGCAGCATATAATTGGTGTCAAGTGGTTTTAAGGATTGAATGTATTTGAGGTATTGTTTCTTCTTTCCATTGTGTGCATTGTGTGCTTGAAACATAGAGTCATAAAACATAGAGGTTTTATTTTATTTTATTTTATTTTTTCTTTTTTTTTTCTTTTTGTTTGACTTTTCTACAGATTTTCCAGATGACCTTGGGAAAATTGGATGGGGTTAATTCTGCACAGGAAATCAATGGGCCATATTCCACAAAGAGATGAGGATTGTAATTGCATCCTTGGTGTGTCTTCTGTCTCTGCACTTATAAAAAAGAAGCCAAGACTGTACTCCTACCTCCTCTTTGGGATACAGCAAATCACCTGCTATCTGCAAAGATTCTAGTATCAAAAATATACAGGCTGTCTCTGCTTGAGTCTGCAGAGCAGACCTTTCTCAGGTTGTGAGTTACCCAGCAGAGGGCAACATCACTCACACATGAAAACTATTTTGTATGTTGCTTGATCTGAAACTTGCTGAAAGCAAGAGGAATCTTTTCTTCGGCCTTTATAGCTCTGTTTAAATGCAGATTTTTACTGTATTTCAATATTAGCCTTGAAATGAAATGGCAGTGTGCTAGCACTCCCATGGCACTGTTGGCAGCTAGCCTTAGAAAAAAAAAAAACTTCAAAACTTCCAGTGTTGGCCAGAAACAATTTTTATTTTGTTGGTGGTTGATACAGCGCTAATATCCTTAACATCTGTGACTGAGAGTTGCTTTGAGTGTTGCATGGCTTTAGTTAACTTTTATCACTCATATCTATTTATTTGATATGTGACCCAACGATATTTTTGGTACATGTCACAGGAGCTAGAAAAGAAACATGTCAGGTGGATCCTGACCTCATGGAAACTAATGGCAGCATTTTTTTTCATTTTCAATGAGGTCAGGGCTGTGTCTGAGGTTCCCCTTGGTGCTTATGGCTCTCAGGGTCCTTGGGGCACTATTGAACCTTACTGACCCTGACCAGCTTCTCCACTCTCTCCAGCAGACCAGTTTCAGCTCAGGGCTTGGCCCCAGTCCTGGCCTGAACTAGGCTGTGGGCATGTTTATCTCTGACCTTGCCTTCTGGACCTTGCCTGCCTTGCCCTGTGCTGTCTCCTGTCCTACCTCTTGGCCTTGTCTGCCAGATGAACCTTGGAAGTGTCTGGTTACTTTGTCTGGTCAGACAAAGCTGCTGAGATTCATTGCTGTGACCTCTGGGCTCTGCCCCATCCTCAGACCCTGTGGGACTGCCACTCTGCCAGTGAGGGCATGGCCTCAGGCACAGGTGCTGGGTCACCTGTGTTTCCTGGTTTGGTCCACTCATGGCATAAATCTGCTCCCACTGCTCATGCAGTTTAATGCCCTGTAAGAAATCCCCAATGAAAAATTCAGTCAAACCATTTAGAGCACTTGAAGTGAACAGAGGAGTTATAATAAATCTTTGCAGGATCACAAGTCTGTGTAATGCAAAAATGTGCAGTCCAGGAAAGAGAGATAGTTGTATACAGCTTAACTGAGCAGTAAGCAGCTCCTGCTGGAAGCCAGACTTTTAGATATCCAGATCTATTAAAGAAATGGTTAATCTTCAGCCTTGCAGAGAACAGCTTGAAAAGCAAAGAACTATAGTTGTCAAAAGAATGAGAATTGAAAATAGAAGTATCCAGACAACCCAACTTACCTTTATTGTACTTGGAATTTAGGAAATACAGTGGATTTTGGGCTAACTTCACGATTATTGCAGTTTATTACCTGATGCTTGGATGCCGATGGCTAGCCAGACACAGAAGATGATAAGCAGTGTTGGGTTTTTTTTCCATTGTGAGGAAAAGAGGGCAAACTTCACTCAATTTTCTATTCAGCTTTCCCTTCCAATTATCAAAACCGAAAAAATGCATGGAAACAATCTGAAATTCTGTTGATGGAAAAACACCTATCCTCAACATATTTACCTGTAGGCTAACAATTGATTCACCTTTTATATTCCCTCCCTTTTCCTCTTCTTTTTTTCTTTTGAGAAATACAGCTCTCAGAATGATTGGGATTTTCTTTTGTTGTTGTTTGTATGAAATGCAAACACTTGTATAAAAATTTGGTACTGAGTAGCTGATATTTCATATGTGAGCCTCTGGGCCCTCTATCCTTCATATCAGGGAAGGACTTTCTCAATTTCAAGGGTGTTTCTGCATGATCCCTGCACTGACTTTATTTTTTGAGTTGAAGCGGGAGAAGTTTAAATGTTAAGTAGCTAATTGCAGGGAGAAACTTGTCCAGCCCCTAATGGGAGCTGCACCATTTGACAGGAGTTTTCTGATGAATGGAGGGAATTTAAAATGCCCAAGGCTTGTCTGCTTGGTGTAAATAATGCCTCTTCCAGCTTTAATAGCTGCAAGGAGACAATAGATTTTGTGTGGAAAATGCACCACTCCAAGGGGAAAACAGGGTATTGTTCTCAAGCTAGATTTAAACAAAGTTTAAATTCCTCATTTGCACAGTTGTCCTGTGGGAGAGGGCTTTGAAAATGCTTCTAGTTGCTTTTTCCCCGTAAAATGGCATTTGGATCGGTGGCGCTCAGTGGAAAGATTTTGGGATCTGCCAGTATGGGTCCAGGAGCAAAATTTGCCCTGTGGCACATTCTAGGTGTGCTTGCACTATATAATGAGCACAGTGCAGCACCAGGAGGGTGCAGGAAGACCTGCTGTAATTACTGAGTTCAGATGAGTTTAACAGCCTGTGTTGGATCTTGGGATAAAATGGTCACACACTTCTGAGAGCAAAGCCTGTGCAAGGGACTGCCCTGTGCCCCTTCAATATGACTCTAGGAGTTACATGACTCCTAAAAGGAGGTGTTCTTTCTCTTCTCCTTACTATAAACCTCTTAGGCTTTGCTAATACCTCAGACAGTTACTTGGTTACATTTGGGTTACTTTAAAAAAGTCTTCTTAGCGAGGAAGGTATTATATTTTTGCTGCTCTTTACAAATCGCATTTCACCTAATGGATGAAATTAGAATGCTTCTGCCTTGAGGCACAAGTGCTGTGGCTCTTACTGCTTTTTATTCTCTTGTTATCTTCCTCCCCAGTTCTGAGATTTGGTCAAACAGAACATCCTCTGTGGGACACACCCTTTCTCCCTTATTTCCTCTTATCCTGTTCTCATGTTATATTAATGCACAAGGTGATGATTCTGGAATGAGTTGAAGAGGTTTCACTGTCTGTTTTACTGGTAAATTGTTGCTGAAGTGTTAGTCACTAATGTGAAGGCATTGATTTGTAGAATGTGCTAACATTTCCAGTTGATGGCATGAATCAGTGGGTTTTGCTCTTTGGTTATCAGATTCACACATTCCCTATTATAAACTTTTGCATACATAGATTTCTGCAAAGCACACATGAAATAGCTTATTTTAGTCAACTGTCTTGGACATCATAGAGCATGAATCCAATGAGCAGAGACCTTGATTTAAAACAAAAGTGCTTTCAGAGTAGGTATCTAATCTTCACAGAGTGGATTCATTCATTAAAATGTTTGTTGAGGTTCTTTTTTACAAATTTTTTCAGGTACTATTTCACAGGAAGGTTATGTGTATTTTTCCAGTAGATTTAATTGTGAAGATGAATTTGAGAAAATGACTACTCACCACTACTAGCGAATAAGGCAGCTGAAATTCCTCCAAATTCATAACCTAAATTCGAGTTCAGCTTCTCAAATGATTTTGTCAGTAATAGTGTGCAAAACATTTCTGCAAATTGTAGGAAGCTTAGAGAATAACTTATTTGGGCCTGTCAAACTGTGGAGAAATTATAAATATATCAGTGGTGAACAAAAGAAAGTTATTTGGAATAAGGCACACTGTTTTCTGCTTCTGAAGTTATTTCTATTAAAAAAACCAAACAAACACATTATGGATGGCAAATGATACTAAGACTCTCTATCAATATCTTGTATGGTTGATGTCTGTAAAATATCTAAAAGAGTCTTTCTAATGATCATATCATGAACAGAAAACAGCACAGCACCCGGCTGTAAGATTGCATATAGCCTACAATTATTTTTCTGGAGTGAAAACTGGTCGGTAATTTTTTTCTGAAATTAATGCTGTCCATTTAAGCCGATGTTATGAACCGCATAATTTCCAGTCTGTATTTCTACCATACACATGAAGCCCATTTTCCAGAACTGTTGTGCTTAACTGTCACAGAACTGGCATATGTCTGTCTGGCATAACACATGGATTTCCTTTAATCAATCCTATCTGAATGAGAGCACTAGCTCCTTCTTCGGTATGTTTTTATAAACCACATATTTTCATTTTAGGAGAAGGTTTCCAGCATATGTTGATAGTCTTAGTAAGTATGTAGTTATGTTCCTAAATAAAAAAGGCTTTCTTCTCTGTCTTTTTTTCTTTCTTCTTTTTCTTTCATGTTTTACTGTAAAGGCAGGCATCATGCACACTAAGGCAGTGAAATGATTTCCTACTCTTTTCAGGTTTTGATATCTTGACTATCTAACAGCTCAAATCCATGATTTTTGGGCCTGTGTTTCTTTTGGCATTTGTTTGGTTGAACGGGTAAGTCCGTCCAGAGGAAGTACAGTATTCTCTGTTTCATAAAATCCTCAGCCTTAGAGCTCCTTTCTAGTCTGTAGTTGACTCTCTCGGTATTTCTGCATTCTGTCAACTTCTGCTTCCAGTACTGGAGTGGTTTCCGAGAAGATTGACTAAATACTTTTCTTCTTTAGTGTCTGTCCAAATCTTCTGACATTGTCTATTGTCTGAGGCACATAAAAAAATTTTCTAGAGGAAACTGCCAGAATACTAATACATATTGTCAGAGACATTGTTCCAGTACTCAGAAATAGACTCTGATATGCCATTCAAGACTGTTATTGTATAAAGCTTGGGGCAGAGATAAAGAGAGATCCTCATCTAAGACACTGGAAGGAAAAGAAAAAAATTAAAAACAAACTTAGGGAAAAAAAAAGAGATGGCAGATCCTGAGGCAGCTTGAATAATATTTAAGATTGGGATAGATTTTATCAGGATGGTGAAATAAGTCAGTGTTAAAATTAATCTGTGAAGAAGCAAATTATTTATTATGACACTTATTAGGATTTTAATGATTTTAAAATAAATATACTGAATTATTTTCAAACAGTTTAGAAAGATTCAAAATATGAATGCAAAATGTCCACAGAACTGGGCAGTATTTCCATATATAGTTATATAATATCTACTGGGCAGTATTTCTATATAAAGTTGTATAATTTTTATGAGGCTTTTCGTGCTAGTTTGCAACTAACATGCTTCTGCAGCTTCTGTAGTCATACATGTAAATCATATATATCATCTGCATATTGCATCAGCAATTTACAGTTTATTGCTGTTTAACTGCCAGTCTTTAATTCTATCTGACATAAAAACCATGTAAAGTAGTTGGTAAGACCAAAGTCATCCCTGATATAAGGAACAGTTTTTGCAAAGTATTAGATGTTTCTAAATCAAAGACTGGCATTTCTCAAACATATATTGTATTATTGGGCCAAACCCTTAGATCTTAAGAAGTCTAGATTTTGTGCAGATATTCTGTTCTGAAATCCTGTTCTGTATGTTTGAAGAATTATTTGTACTTTTCCAGAATATTTCTGTTTGCTGCACAAATCTTCTGTACTGTAAACCCTGTCAAAAATGATGTGTCAATGAAGATACCAGTTTCAGTCAATTTACTGAAAGGACTTCAGCAAAGTTCTTCTAATTCCATTTATTATTATTACTTAAATAAAAATTTGTTATTTATTATCAAATAAATAAATTTTATCTATTTGTTTACTATTTTAAGTTATTTATTTAATTTATTTCTCTCTAGGATTCCTATCATACTGCCTGTTTAAGTATGTCCTGCCTTTTCATACCTGACTGGAGGGAAAAACCAAATGTAGAGTAAAGCTGGCAAAGCTCCTCTACTAAAGTTCTTTCCTGTACAGTGAGTATGCTGTGTTTTCAGACACTACACTTCATAGCCATAGAGAAATGCAGCCCTTCTGACAGCAGAACGGGTAAAAGGTCCGTAAATGTGAGACATGAGTGTGTGTAAGTGCTGCTGGGCTCCTTACCTTTCCACGTGCGGATTCAAGGGCGCAGTGCGGCAGCAGCTCCAGGGCACAGCCAGAGCAGTGTCCGGTGGATTGGGCAGCACTGTGGCACTGTGAGAAAAGCAGCTGTGGGGACCCTTCTCTCACTCAGCCCCTCTGTGCCTCCTTCCCCCACAGACACCCTGTATGCCCAGCCAATGGGGACATGTGGCATTGAATAACATTACAGGTGAACTCTCCCGTGTCCTCTCCTCTCTGTTGAGCCTCAGGATTCCTGTGCCTGATGCAGAAGGACATCCTTTCATCTCTAGGTGTTCCTTGCTTGGACAAACAGGAAAAAGTCAGTCCTTTCAACAGTCTTTCCCATCTCAGCTCTACTGGACAGGTTCATAAAGACTGACACTTCAAAATCCCCAGACCTCATGAAAAGTGTTCCTTCCCCCTGTTATCTGGTAAGCATTTTGCCTCTGTTGTGCATGCCCTTGGAGCTGTTATAATCCCAATGGGTTTGCACAGAAAAAAGCTGTGGGTAGAGCTCTGTGTTTCCCTGTGCAGCCCTGGGGGTGCTGTCAGCGAGCCCTCCTGTGCTTCCCTGCCTGCCTTTACACCTGCTTAGTTTGCTGTGAAATCTGTGCAGAGTAAACAAGAAACTGACACAGCTTTTGTCATCCCGTGATTGGGCATAACCTCGAGTATGTAAGGCAGAATATGACTTCCAGCAATGTGAGATGAGGAAACAGAATGGAGACAGCAGGATATGAAGGTTTGGCCCTGAGGTGAAGTGGAGGCAGATGTAGAGGCAGGAGCTGAGGATGTACACCTGATGTGTATATCCCCCTGCCTTATTCAATGAAAGGGTATTTTGTTCTCCAGGAGTTTTCCTGAAGGATTTCTTTCACAACAGCAGAGATCAGCCCAGAGGTATGTAAAGTTGAGGGGAAAATAATGCAGCAAGGTTTGAAACACAGCTGGAGCTTCAAAACATCTGTGTGCATGACTACAGACCTCTCTGAAGGACTGGAGCCCTGCTTAGGAAAAAAAATTATCTTAAAAAAATTCCTCTAGAGAAGAAGTCATTGCTCATATTTGCTGCTGAAGCACCCGTGCATTTTGCATTAGGAGGACATTTACAAGGACTAAGAGGCAAGACATCTAGGAGAAAATTGACACCTAAGTAAGGAATAACTATTGCATTTTGAAAATTGCAGAGGAGCAAGTGTTAGATAAATGCATACGACAAACAGATCCTGTTTGATCTCTGTAAGAAGATTTGACAAGTCAGACACACAGGAGCCATAAATTACCTGCAATGGCAAAAATTACATCAGTTATAACTTTTAAGCAGTTGTGTCTCATACAGCATCAATTCAGAGATAGTAATCTAAGGAGAACCAGCCTCTCTGTGCATGATTCCCTTGTAATATACAGCTACAAGAGTAAGCTGTGTATGATTTTCATAAGACGTGATAAAAATCTAATGGTTCTAGGCTGCATACCGTAAACCTGTGCAGATAACTGGCTCAGACTAACTGATAAACATATTGGGCCAGAAAAGCCATTTTTTACTTTGAAAAAGAAATGGAAGTATGATTGAGATGTCATGGTAGGGGGGTACCGCATGGAGAAGATTCCTATAATCAGTCATCAGGCTGTTTCAAAGACAAATTGTGGAGCTGGAGGGGGGTGGGGGCTGCCAGTGCTGCAGAGCAGCCTGCAAAGATTGTTGTACCTGTGAGACATTCTGTGCCTTCTTTAGAGGATCACCCTAGGGGAGTTAGCTGCCTTTTCTTTGGTGCCTGGCTTGCAAGTTGGCAACAAAGGTGGGATGGGAAGGAAGGGAGAATCACAGGTTTTTTAAGTTTGGAAACTTGACCTCTAAGGCCATGGTGTCCAACCATTTGCCCAGCACCAGTATGTGCATCACCAACACCTCCCAACTGCCACATCCACAGGTTTTTTTAACACTTCCAGCAGATGCAGCAATTATCACTTGGGTGGTGATTTGGCTGACCATGACTGGCACCTGAGGATCTGGCTGGTGCAGATCAGAGCTGTGTATGACACTCCTGCCATCAGGGCATGACAGCAAGGGCCCAGTCAATGACCTTTGCTAGGGACTTGCTTCCCTTTCTCCCATAATGCCAGAGCTTGATTTCCCCTTAAGCCCAAAGAGCATGTAGGAAAGACTATTTCCACCCTGTGCATGGCCTTGCTTGTACTCAAGCAGCTGCTCTTGTGGCTGGAGGAAATATTTCCGGGGCTGGCTTTGCTTTTAGGCAGGGTCTGTGCACATCTCCTTGGTGTGCTAACTCAGCTGGGAAGGGAGGTGATTTGGCAGTCAGATGGATGAAGATGAACTAATTTTGGAGCCAGTACCAGGCAGCCTGCAGTCTCAGCAGAGAAGGCTGCTGTTGCTGTGGCTTGGAGCATCTTCTTTCAGCTAAATGGTCATTTTAATTCACTTTTTATTACTGCCTGTTACTTCAGACCTAAAAGCCAAAATTATTTCAAGGCTGCTTTCCCAGAAACTTCCCCAACAGCGTGGAACCACGTGGGGAAAAGTTGCTGCCTGGGATTTTTTCCCTCAAAAAAAATTTTGTTTATATGGTAAGGAAAGCTCTATTTGTACTACCTTTTTGGATAGGAAAAGAGAAAATTACACTCTGGTTCTAAGAACTGCAATTTCTGTCCCTGTGATGCTTTCTGTCAGCACACTACCCACATGTGCCAGGAGCAGCCTGGGTGGTGGAAGGCTGAGGGCTGGGGGCTGCTGGGCATCGCAGGGTCAGTGGCTGATGGCCTGATGATACTGCTGGCCCCAAAAAGGTGCTGGTTGTCATGTCACTCTTCAGAGTGGCCCTGGACTGGGGGAAGGTTCTGGTGGTGGCCACAGGGGTGTCTGCTGTAAGGCTGGGCTGCCCTGGGCTGGAGGCAGATGGACACTGCCCTGGGCTGACTGCAGGACCTCTCAGGGGTAGGAGAGTAGAGGAGTCAGAAGAGCAGACAAGCCTGGGATCGTAGCAAGGTGGTAATTTATCTTTTGTCTCAACATCCAACTCTATTTTAATTGGCAACAAATTGCATTAATTTTCCTCAGGTTGCATCTCATTTTGTTCTTAAGTGAGGTCCTTGACCCACAGACTTTTCCATCTCATTTTCTTTCTCTTTCAGAATGTGTGGCTATCATGGGGCTAGCCAGGTCTTCAAGAAAGGGATACTGCAGCAGTCTTTCCTTCTAGGGCATCACTTTCATATCAGGGTGGAGATGCTAATCCTTGAGAGACAACTGGTGGGGTTCTTTTCTTCTGTCAGTACAGAGAGGGCGGGTGGTAGTTTCTTCTTAGACTCAGAGCCTTCTGAAGCTGTGGGACAGTAGAATTTGACTTATTTCTGACCTCCTTAGTCCAAATTCTTTTTCTGGAACAGAGAAAATCAAGAGGGCTGGGTCACATTCTATGGATACAAACAGCTGAACAGCACAAAGGTGCTAAAATTCAGCTTTCTGGGAAGGTTCAAACGTAGCTTCAGATTCAGAACCCAGTGTGGAACATCTTCTTTCTTTAGCATTTTATGTGACCATGACCAGGCTATGAAGTAGCTGAGAACAAATCTCTTGAATGGGCAATAAAGTGCCAGAGGATATTTTAGTTTTAGTTTGCTTTCTTAGAGAAATGTGTTATATCCTAAGTATATGCCTGTCACTTCACAGAAACTTTTAGGGCTTCTACACAGCTTCATCTAGACCTAGAAGAGCAGCAGATCTAAGAAGCTCTGACAAATCAATTGCAAAAAAACTTGGTTGGTGGACAACCCCAGATGAGAGCAAATAATGAGGGAAAGATGAGAACTTAGCTGTAACATATTGTGCTTGGTAACAATCTGGCCATTCCAGGCAGGTGTCCTGTGGGGCTAATTGGAGCACAGTGAGGGGCGGGCTGGCTTCGATGTGTCCTCTCTCCCTCGCCAACAGGGTATTGTGAGGCACAAGTCTACAGGAAACAAAGCTTTGTTGCTTCTGCCTTTGTGGAAGAACCCGTATTTCTCCCAATGCCTCAGAAAAAGGCTATCTATCTATCTATCTATCTATCTATCTATCTATCTATCTATCTATCTATCTATCTCTCTATCTATCTATAGTAGCATGCTTTTCAGTAGTATTTGCAGATGGCAAGGGTTGGGATTCTGTGATGTTCTGTGTGTCTGCCCTTAATTCCTTTCTTTTGAACTCACCGTGACTTCCAGCAGAATCCTTTGTACTTGCTGGTATAAATGGATGCAACAGTTCATCTTTAGTGCAAATATAATTTATGTTATTAGCAAAAATAAAGCATCTATTTTTTTTTCCTTTTTTTTTTTTTTTTTTTCTTTTTTTGTACAAGTTGTCAGAAAACTGAACTCTTGCTACCCCAGAAATTTGAGCCTAGGGAGTTCAGTGGTTAGTATATGACTACTCTAGGGGAACAAAAGGTACCTTTCCAATTAAAGTTAATAGAGGGATAACTTCAGACACACAAAAGGAAAAAAAGACACCTATAAGTCATGGTGAGTTCAAAAGGAAAGAATTAAGGTAGGCACACAAAGCATCATGGGAAGTGCTATTCAAGGTACCATGTCAAAAAGGCTGATTAACAGCAGTTCCAAGTCTACCTGATCACCAGGGAGTCTTACTGATAAAAATTATTTCCCCTCCAGAGAGAAGAATCTCCCTGAACTGAACAAATGTGTCACTTTTGAATAAGGATTCATGAAAAGGCAGAAGAGGAGAAGAAAAAAGAATAAAGGTACGCATTCACGAAGAGATCTGAAATTTGTAACTTGTGACTGTTTATCAGTCTTTAAGTTCTGAATGAAACTGCAAGTCATATGTCAGTGAGCAGGATTCAGATAACTAGCTTTGCATTTCTTTTTTGTTTAAAAGTGTCTGTTTCCAGATAAAATTCTCTGATATTCGTTGTAACTGCAATCAGAGAAATATAATGGCTTTGTTTAATGTGTTGCTTAGACTTTCCAGGCTGTAAGGCTTTTCAACAGAGTCCTCTAAAGGTATTGCTTGAGTTCTGGAGCTACTTTGTGGAATCTGGTGGTCTATGCTATGTGCAGAGCTCACACTAGATGAATGTAATGGTAAATTCTAGGCATAAAACAAATTTATTTTAGATCACAACAATTATATTCTCCTCCAATTTTATTTCTTTAGGTTGTTTTAAACACATTGAACTGTGCAGAAGAAAAGAGACATAAAAGAAAATGCAATTGGAATATCCTTTTGTGAGCATGATGTACAAATGCCAATTTTTTTTTTTAAACTTGGCCCTTACCTGTTTTTTGACCTTTTATAACTTCAGCGTATATTTACATGGTATTTTGGAAGAATTTCTCTTTAAATTGCATTTTTATGTCTTCTTTTATGCCCGTGGTTTGTTCCTCCATTTGTGGTGATGTGGAAGGTGTTAGAGAACAGGATTGCCACAGGTGGGGGGCAGTTAAATATGAAAATGTGGACACTTCAGATGCATTTTCTGGGATAGTGTTTGGAAGAATTACAGTAGGCTGTATATTTGAGCTGCTCTCTCAGGGCTGCTACAATAGACGTGTGTTAGATGTGTCCTGTGCTTTGGCATTAACTGATGAAATTCAGGAAAAGCTCTGCACTGAGTATAGTAGGTTTTGTTGCACTGCAGCAATTTGAGATGCAGCAGGGGTGAAACAAATAGAAGTAGTGTGTTCTTTGGCTGAAACTGGACAGGAGAAAATGATCAAGTCCATGCTGTGCTGTCTGGGCAAAAATGGGATAACTTTTTGAACTTTAGGCAAGTTCTGAGAAGCTTCACTCAGTACAAGAATGAAATTAATGCTGTTTACCTACAAAATTGGCTGTAGAAGGAGACTTTGGGTGTACAAGGAGACTTAAGGTAACAAACTGCTAATTGAGCACTATTCTGTCTTGCAAAGGGAAATTAGGAGTTTGCCTATCTTATTGTATGTTCTAGATAAACTCTTGCCTTCTGAGAAATCATTCAGGGTTTTCTCTCTGTTTGGCTCAGCACTTACAAACCCAATAGGCAGTGAGTTTCACCTTACATTTGTGATGCTTTGTAGAACAGAAATTCTAAAACTATTCACGTTCTTGTATTTGCTTTCTCTAGGTGAGTTATTAATTATGCTTGCATTTTTTTTTCTACTTGAAGTTTTTAATGTTATGTACTTCTATTACTAGTATTTAAATGTTAGAGTGGGATTTTCTTAGCTCATTTCCTGATTCTGCTGTCCTTAACACTTTGGGGAGCTGTAGAGTATGAACTTCCATTCACTTTCAGCATCTCGTTTATATTTTATTCATAGTGGCATTGTAAAAATGGAAAAAAATATCAAAAGAGCAGTCTAGTTGTAGTAGAAAAGAGTATGTGTATGCATAGAAATATGTGAATCTGTAAGAGAGATTAAATTAAATTGTATTTACATTTTTACATTATATCGTATTCTACATTATGTTTTATGGAATATTTCAATAAACCTTGGAAAAAATTCTATGTATAATTAACGTACATATTAGCATCTTCAAACAGATGCAAATTGTACACAATTATCTGGAATATATATTAATTTAATCTATTTTTCCACTTGGTGTTGTCCTAAACAAGAGAGTTCAACATTTACTAAGAGAAAAGGAAGGTTATTGTTATTTTCTTTATTTGACTGAAGAGGACTACCACATAGAAAGCAATTTATATGCATTATGTGTTAAGTTCACAATCACTAAGCAAGTTTCCCTAGAGGGAAAAAGAAGCATTGTTGTTTGTGTTCTGTTTTGTTGCTATTAACATTTCTTTGACTGGGTTATCCTTCATGGGGACAAGAAAACCATGTCCTTGCAGCCCACACGACATCATTGTGCTCCATGTGTAAGAGCCTGGACGTACCTCTGAGCTCTGGGATATTCAGCTGGAAGGTTTGGATCCTGTAGTTCTCAAGGGACTGCTGAGTTGTGTCTCTGCTCTTTACTTGAGAAAACATTGTAGGCTCCTGGTACTGCAGAAGTTCCTGTGTTGTTATTCTAGTAAGTAGTTTTAAAACACATATGTTTTGGGAATTCTGTTTGAAGGAAAATGACAAGGATATTTGGCAAATCACAGCTTTTTTGGCAGGTTAGCTGAGAGCAGGCTTCAAATGAAAATGACTGGTGGTTGATTTTACATCAGTAATTTCAGCAGACTGTAATGTTTGACGCCAGTTTTCTAAGGCGTTGTATAAGGTGGGAATAGTTTCTGCCAAATGAAGAATTTCTTTGTTACAATAGGAGGAAGACAGGATAAGTTAGGTTAGAAGAAGAAAAAAAAGGCTTTTGGTGAAGGTAAAAAGAATATAATTATTTGCTTTAACCTGTAATTGGTTTCCTCTCCCCCTGAAAATTTATGTTCACAAAAGTTTCTCAAATAAAGTGAAGAGTTTTTCATCTTGTGAATCTTCATTTTCTTTAAAAAATATTCAATTTCTTTCTCTCTTGGACATTAAATATAAAAATTCTCTTTAATATTTAAAAAGTTTTAACAGTATGAATCTCCCTTAGTGAGAAGATCCTTCAGTAAGGTAACCTTCTTAGATTCTTCTCATTTGAGCACATTTCATTACAAATGTGGTTTTGCTAGAAGCAATAATAATTTGTGTTTATTATAGAGATTATGTAATAGCTTTCCTTAGTTTCCTGTATTTTATCAGTGTTTAAGTGAAACTCTCCCGTGTATCAAAACCGCTGTCTCTTTGCTCCTGTCTACTTGCCTTTGCCTCTTTACATTGCTTTTTAAAAATTTTACTTTGTTCTATTAGGTAACTAAAGTAAATAGTTGGGGTTTTTTGTTATCATCTTGCACAAACTTGGCCATGCCATCTTTCACACTGCCTTTTACAGAGTAACTTTCCAGAGCATATAAGCAACTCTGCCCTTTATCCCATTGAAGCCTACTCTGTTACATTCATCTCTACAGTGCTGCCTTAGGGGAAAATTGCTCAGTGTGCCATTAAAACTGTGTTATGATTGTGCTGGTTGTAGCTTTCCATCTTCCCCCACCTTCAATTTATTCATGTAGCTTCCTTACTGTTTTAAAAAGTACCTAGGGTATCTTGTGTACAGAAAAAAGTTGGGTTTTTTTTTTCTAAAATATTAATTCCTAATTATGTTCTAGAAGGTTCATCCTGGAGAACTTCTGCATAATTCTTCAGTCAGGGACAGAAAGCTGGGATGTAACAACAGTGCAAAGGGAGTTTAGCACAGAAGAACAAATGGAGCTTGGGATGGTACACAGAAAAAGCTGGATAATGTTGAAGACTACAAATGGGGTAAAATTCTGAATGCAAAAGATAACATCATGCATTTGGTGGCTCTTACTGCTGTTCTATGCTGGGAGATCAGCAGCTGGAAACAACCAAGAAACATACAGTACTCACTCTGTCACAAGCTGACTGTAAGCTGTGGAGGTATGAAAGAGATAAATGCAATCTTAGGATGACTCAGGAAGGATAACTCCAGATAAGGAAGTATTACAAGCTGCAAAGATGAACCATTAATGGGATCTCATTTAAGATACCACATATGGTTTTGACTAACAGTGCTCAAGAAAGATGATCTGAAACTGAAGTTTGCATAGACAAGAGATGATCAGGGAAATTGAGGATTTGTTTTACAAAGAGGAGCTAGGAGAGGTTGGTTGTTTAAATTGGCAAGGAAAAACCTGAGAGAGCATGCAAATTTTTTGTCTTTAAATACATCTTGGCAGAAAATAACTCTTAATCTGGACGGTAATGCTGGCAAAGGAACAGAGGAGTAAACTGGCCAAGAGTACAGTTTGATTTGGGTTAAGAAAGAAGTTCCTAATTATTAAAGTGGCTGAGCTTGGGACTCAGAATTCCACAGGAACAGTGCAAGCATAAAACACAGAAGAACCCAAAGGTCTGTAAGTTTATAAAGGGGACTATCTGTCTGAAGGCTGCTCGTGAGACCCAGGGATTAGACTACATGAGCCAAGTGATCATTCTACACCTATGGCCCTTAGGACACGTAAAGATATATATTTTTAAATAATAAATATACTTATTTATCTGTGGAAAAGACATTTGCACTTGATTCATTGTTTCAAATAAATTCCCCATTTGCACAGAGAGGGATGTGTTTGTAACTGTGGTTACCCTCTAGAAGTAAACACAGTTTCCATCCATACAGTGATGGGGGGTTTGGAGCAGTTGCTTTTGAAATCACGTTAGCTCAGCTAGGCTAACTGAACTTGACTGAAATTCTGCTTTTCTGAAACTGAGACATAGGTGTTGAAATCTTTCTACTGAAACAGTGTGTTAGCTAATTCAGTCAGTTAAACTGGTTTGGTTAAATAAAGCAGTTTTATGTCACTGACATACATTTTCAGCCCTTTGAATATCATCCACCATCTGATAGGAGCTAAATAAAAAAACACTCAAAAATTACATTGGACAACAAGTTCCATTTAAAAACCAAACCAAATCAAAGCAAAACCAAAAACTAAACCAAAATGAAGCCTCTAATGATTTATAGATTGGTCCCACATGAACTGCTGGTATTATCTATATAAAGCTCTAATGCTCTTTAAAATAAAGGATTAATAGTGTTAACTTCTCTGTTGGATGAATCTTTTGCAAGAGAGGAGATTGGGATGTGAGACAATTTCCAGTTACTTCTATCAGATGACCTAGTGAAAGGAGGAAATCACAGTAAGAGTCATAAAAACATTATCCTCCCATGCACCCTGAAAGGACAAGTTTGGCATTTGATGGGATGCCAGTGTGCTGCAAGTGTTGACTGCTGTTCTTTAAAGCCTTATAAAGAAAAAGGCACTACAGACAATATTGCTGCAATGAGTGTTTCTTGGATGTCAAACACCCTCCAGCCCACAGCACTTTGGTCTTGGGAACAAACCATGAAGAACAAATAGAGTAATTTTTCTTACATGCTAAGATTTAACAGTGAGGTTGATGAACTTCTGGAGAAATAGCATAATGGGCATGCCTTTTCCATTTGTTACATTGTTTTGACAAGAGCATATTTCATTTAAAGGGGCTGTTTTCTATTCCTTCCCTTTTTGGTCTCTGAAAAAATAGAAGAGGAACCAATACAGAACTTCACAGTACAGATCAGCTCACCTTCGACATGAGCCAAGTGGAAAAAATATCACTTAAATGCTCTTTTACTGAAGGGGGAATAGGAAGGTGGGGGAAATAAAAGGACATGTAGACAGTATAGCTGGGTATTTGTGAGTTTTGGCTCATTTAGGCTTTCATTGAAAGCCTCTGTTTCCATTAAACTTGCAAAAAAAAAAAAAGTATGAAATATATTAATGCACACTGTGCACATTAGGGATGGGGGCAGTGACTTAGAGGCTATCAAAACCCCTCTACTGCTCTCTCTGTGATGAGATATGTGTATCAGCAGGCTCTACAGTGTTTGAGGCACTATTTCCCATCTGCAAAAAAGATGCTTATTTTAAATTTTTGTATCTCACTGTCCTGTCACCTTTCCTTAGGAGGTGAAATCACCAAAATGGAGTAGGTTCCCTCCTGTGTTGCCAGTTCTACTGCCTCAGAAGGGTTTTACACTCCCCCCAAACCTTCTTTTCTAGGGTCCCCTTTTCTCAGTTTTTAGACTTAAGCTTTCCCTCTATTTGTTAGACATATAACCTTTTGGTATGTTAAAACTCAGGCTCCAAGATCCTTTTGAGATTCATCTGAACACTAAATAGATTCTTTTCAGGTATAACATAACAAATCAGAGTAAGAGGCTCTTGAAGTCTTGACTTTTTGGAGTAATGAGTTCAAATCGTGGCTATATTTAACCCAAGTCTTACATCATGAGGAGAGGCTGATTTATATGGTTTCTGGTGGAAAACCTTATCATGTTCAGGGCTTGGCTGTTCTGTCTGAATGGATGCTAATAGTTGCTGGGCATAAGAGCAAGGATTTGTTCTACCAGGCCTATTCTTTTCACACTGCTTGCAGCAAAAGGCCTGCATTATAGCAGTGCTGTGTCACTCACTCTATCAATTTAGATCCTACCTATTGACTGAAAGACTTCATTTTCTTCTTGTTGCACTGACAAATTAACCAGTTCTGCTCTTCATGGTTTTCCTTTTCAAAGAAGGCAGTGATGACAAAACCAGTGCTAAGACACCACTGACTTTTTTGGGGCAGAAATTTCCCCTTCACCAAAAGACATGCTGATGAATCCTTGCGTTCAATTTCAATTCCTTTTTCAGCTATGCCCTGCAACACACTAAAAATGAAACTCAGGATACCTAGTTAATGTTTCTCATATTCTGTCCTGACCATTTGCAGGACTAGTGTTTATACTATCCAACTTCAGGCATCTGACATGGGTTGTGGAGCTGCTTTGTCTCCTGGATCTGTTTGTGCTGCTGGATGGGATTACCATCTGCAGCTGGGTATCAGAGAGATGTGTGAGCTTGTCTCATTCAGATCTGAGGACAGAACTTCTATCTGGAGCCAAACAAGCCATTCTGCAAAATTTTCTGCTTACACAGTTCAAGCTAGCAAGGACCATTCTTTCTAGTTTGGCACATCTTATCACATTTATAATAAAACTTAATTGTATGTGATTGCATGTTTGCAATTGCACATTTTATTGCAAATGTTTCAATGCTTCTGCCTGGTTTTGCCTAGGGGTAATTTTAACCGAGGTAGGAAAAAAATATAGTTCTGCCAGAGGCAAATGTTCCCAAATGACTCTTTCTTTCTGTCTTCTGAAACTGCTTTCTGTCTCACAGCAGTTAACAGATGATCTCAGAGGAGTGTGGCATCTGTACATAAACCTCTTACCTTCGATTTCTCAGGCAAAGAGAATACAGAAATCCCTGGTTCGAAAAAACCACTAAAAATACCCACAGTTAATTTCTTTTTATGCTTTGACTTATTGTAGCTTATGGAGATAAGAAATTATGCAAAACATGATAATTTTCCTGATTTTAAAAAAAAGTATTCTTTTCTCCATGTGATTGACTGAAATATTTTTGGGAAATCACTTAATGTAGGAGTTTTCCAAAGTTACTGCAGCTGTTAAAATTTTGCCACATTGGGCCAAAATGATCTAAATTCAAATAGAAAATAAATTTTGCTTAAAGATTTATCCTGTGGCTTCTTTCCAATAGGAAACCTTTTATTGCTTCTTTAAGATTTTCCAGTCTGGTTCTTCAAGGAAAGCTTGGTAAATCTTGTGAAACTTTACTTTAACATGTTCATATGAAATGGGTACAGGTTTAACTGTGCCTTTAGGTACAGAAGGAGTATTCACAGATGGATTGCAAGATGGCTTCTAAAAGATTTCCAGCAAACAGCCACAATTTGTCACGATACCTTATCCTAGCTCTGGATGCACTGGAGCACCACCTTTGCCTGGAAAACTTTGTGCTGATACCTTTACCTTCACTCCTCATGAAAAACATCTCAATAAACCAAGAGAACAAGTCTCCAGCAGGTACAGATTTGTACAGCTACACTGGTTTCTGCCTGCATTAATAATCTGCTTCAGTTATTTGCTGATAAATGACAACTTCCAATAACTGTAACAATAGATTTTCACACTGAGATATGTCAAAACAGGATCTATGTCATATCCCCAAGAGTTGAACATTGCAGCGGACAAACCGTGGGGATCTTTCTATTTCCTCAGCTCACAACTATTTAGAGAGCATGTGGGGCACCTCACTGGGGCAGCACAAGGCATCCTGCAGTGCTGCTGAGTCACTGCCCTCTGTGAGAGAGCAGGGCAAACATCTCCACATTGCTTGTTGTCTGTCTGACCCTGCTGTGGTCCCCATCCATGCCCACACTTAGAGACACTCTCTGATCTACATGGCAGCGTCTCCCAGTGTTCATCCTGCAGTAACAGATTTTCTGCCTTTTGCATGGGGATTTCTGGACAGGGTTCCCAGTAGGAATCCATTTGACTCTTTTTCCTGATCTGGGCTGAGCTGATATTGGTGCCCACTTTGGCTGTATCTCCCTGTAAACTCTCTCTACCTGTCTGTCACTGTTGTCAGGCTCTTTCCTAAACATTTGCTGTGAGAGGCAGGTCAGCAGTGTGCAAGGTTCTTGGAGGTCAGTGCAGAAGGCTCAGTTACAGATTTGCTGACTCATTTCCCAGCAAAAGGCTTCCCTTCTCCAGGAGGACCTGGGGGCTGTGGACTTTGCAGAGGACTTTAATTAGGAGCATTGCTGCTTGTGTCTTTCTTCTTTAAAACAGAAGAATTTCTTTTAAATGCAATTTTATCTTTTGATGTTGTCAGCCTGCAGTTCTTGTTTTGGGGACAGTCTTTCTAGTCTGATGCTGTTAGTGGGTTGTCTTTTTTTTTCAATTGCCAAAATATTCTGAACGCTAATGTAGGCGGGCAGTTTTTGGTCTGTCTGTATCTGTTTAAACTGTGTGTGCATTTCTGAAATACAAAATTTCAACTAGTGAGCAAAGTTAATTATTTGCTTGACTTACACTGGTAAATAGTTCAGTACCATATTGAATTGTGAAAAGTCTCCATCCTTCCAGAGAGAGAAAAATCTCTATTTTCCTTTGATGTGTAAACTTAAGATCACACCTGGTTGGTGTAGCAATCAAGCAAAGGACGTATGATGATTGTTCTGATTTTTGTCAAGAGACTGGAGGACCTCGTACACTTCAGAATCACTGGAATTCAAATACCTCTGAAGTACCTGAAGTGAATACTTTTTTTTCCTGCATATGCATGACATTTGTCAATACTTCTATTTGTGCATGTAAGTGCATGTAAGTGCATGAAAAGATGGTATTTCAGCCTGTTGTTCACAATTGACATTCAAAATTTTGAAAGAACTCCTCAATTCCATCCTGGGCTGGAAAGATTAAACTAGATAGAAACCTCAGGCTTGTACAGTATTGAGGATTTTGGACATGCAGTTTGCTAGACCAGGATGGTCCATCATTTAAGTGGGGAGCTGCACCTTGTAACTTTGAGCTTGTCAAAGTTATATTACTCTGTCTAGAGTGTTAGCATTATTAGAGTTCTTAGTTAAGTGCCTATCCCCGCTTTGTCATGAAAGTGTAAGTAATATTTTTTTACCCTTGTGCTACTTTCTGTCTCAAGACTGAAAGCGTTAGATGTGCAGTGTGCTTCATGCAAGCTCTGTTTTCAAAGGAATAAACTAAAATAAAGATGGGCCAAATAACATTTTGTTAACCTGGTTCAGGAATCCTGAAACCAAATAACAAGCTTTTGACTGAAGTTGGGCTTTTTCCACAGAATTACTCTGTTTTTAATAATCATGTAGGTATTAATTTCAGGGCATGTTGGTTGTTGCTTTTCTTCTATACAGACTGTGATTATCTACTGATAACATGAGCTGCAATCAGCTTTGCAGGTGCATCACCTCGATGCCTTCTCCAAGGGAAAACTTGTTCCCTCGGTGTGGCTGAGCATCAAGTCTGCAGAGACCTGGGCTCAGGTCTCCATTGGTGAAACATGGATCAAGCCTGCCTATACCTCCTGTAGAATATAGATTATACTTGTCTTTTGTATTTTGTCTGTTTTTTCTCTGACTGCAAGTACCTCAGGACAGATGTGATTTTCTGTGACTTCTCCCTATGACCAGTGTTACTGCAGGGTTTCAAGAGGCTGCTGTAACATTGCAGGTTCAATAAAGTGGCAATTACCTGGAAAAACTTTTGTTAAAAACAAAAAAAAAAGCTACCTTGCTGTGAACTCTTCACATGCAAGCCAAATTTTGGCATACTTGAAGGCATCTGAAGCTCCAAAAAGAGAGGTGCCTCTTCTGCCTCTGATATACTATAGAAGGAGCAACTTTCTCATGAAAGAGTTTGATGCTTTCCTTGTTCCACCTCATTTTACATCAGACTTGCTTTGTGCACATTCTCTTGATTTTGTAAAGGTACGTGTGCTGAGTCCTGTTGCAGGTGATTGTTTCTGATCAGCACTCTGAGTGCAAGCATCCTCTACTCTTGGGGGTGGGGTCACACTTGCCCCTGGAGCACTGTGCTGTGTGCTGAAGTCATGAGGGAGCTGTCTGGGAGAAGAAAAATGAGGTGCCCTGACAAAGTGTCTCAAGCAGCTTGAACATAACTTACTGTGTCATAAAGAGAGAGCAAGAAAAAATCATGAGGTGTTCTAATAAAAGCACCAATACAGTAAAGATTATTTTTTCTTAGAAAGAATCTTAAGAAGTCCTTTCTTTCTTTCTTTCTTTCTTTCTTTCTTTCTTTCTTTCTTTCTTTCTTTCTTTCTTTCTTTCTTTCTTTCTTTCTTTCTTTCTTTCTTTCTTTCTTTCTTTCTTTCTTTCTTTCTTTCTTTCTTTCTTTCTTTCTTTCTTTCTTTCTTTCTTTCTTTCTTTCTTTCTTTCTTTCTTTCTTTCTTTCTTTCTTTCTTTCTTTCTTTCTTTCTTTCTTTCTTTCTTTCTTTCTTTCTTTCTTTCTTTCTTTCTTTCTTTCTTTCTTTCTTTCTTTCTTTCTTTCTTTCTTTCTTTCTTTCTTTCTTTCTTTCTTTCTTTCTTTCTTTCTTTCTTTCTTTCTTTCTTTCTTTCTTTCTTTCTTTCTTTCTTTCTTTCTTTCTTTCTTTCTTTCTTTCTTTCTTTCTTTCTTTCTTTCTTTCTTTCTTTCTTTCTTTCTTTCTTTCTTTCTTTCTTTCTTTCTTTCTTTCTTTCTTTCTTTCTTTCTTTCTTTCTTTCTTTCTTTCTTTCTTTCTTTCTTTCTTTCTTTCTTTCTTTCTTTCTTTCTTNCCTCTCCCTCTCCCTCTCCCTCTCCTCTCCCTCTTTTCCTCTCTATGTGCCTTATCAAATCTCTACCCTCTATGCCTGTCTCTCTGTTACTTTCAATATGCATTGCAGCTTCTGTCTCCTCCTTTGTTCATGTTAACAGGATGGGCCTTTCCAGGCGAAGGAAAGGGGACCTTCTGCTGGCCTACATATCAACTAAACCTTGTGAAGAGTGGAGAAGGCAATCCAGACCTCTTAGTTCTGAATCTCTTTTTCTTGTACTTCGAAGTAGACACAGTGGCTTTGCTGCTGTTTGTCGTTTGATAGATGCACACAAATGCATCACTTTTGCAAGTGATCCAAATCCTGTATGACTTATTTTGTCCCCAGAAGGACTTCCTGAAGAGGAAATAATCTGGGTGGCTTTTGTTGGTTAGGGGTTAAGGAGAAAGCTGCTATCAGATTTTATTTCTAGTGAAAGATGAAATTCCTTTAAAGTTTTCACCCTGAGTTGATTTGTGAAGAAAGCTTAACTAATCATACTTTTTCAGTAGATGAAGAAGCTGCTCACCCTCAGGTGACTACAGGTTAGCCTGAAGCAGTTGCATCAGGCCTGTCATGGCAGTAGAGGAGCCTGTATGACCTACCATAGGCTTCTTTCTGCAGAGACATCTCTTGATGGCACTGAAGTGGTGTGAAGTGCTGCATTATCTTGCCACCCTTTTGCAGGGGAAACTTCCTGACTTCCTTCATAGCTATGGTTTTCTATGCAATTACATCATTCTTCATCTTGAAAATAATTTTGGGCAGGGATTAGAGAGAATCAGGAATAGCAATCAGAGACCTCCTGAGAGACTTTCCCACCTGAGGGGCTGTGAATCTCTGATGGTCTGCCTATTATTTGCAACAAATTCCTGTTGTGCTTAATGTGTAGAATTGTGCACAGAACTGAGGAAGTGCTGTGATGGGAAGTTAAAATAATGTTTATGAAGATCCATGAACTGCAGAATCAGAACTATTAAGTGTTGCTTACAACTGTATTTCTATAGCCAGAGAATTAAAGTAGGTGCTCATAATATTGTGGAAGTGAGTGGCGTATGTGACTATGTTCCAGGGAACACCTTTGTATGTTTTTTTGTATTTAGAGGGAAGGTGCAAGAGATCCTTCCCACCTGCCTGTGCTGTAAGACAGTGGCTTGGCTCAGCCTTCTCCTTGAAACAGTGCTGGGAAATATATTTGAAAAACCGGTTTTGACCCTGGTCAAAGAGAGAAGAAATGTGCGATATAAAGATTTTGGGCAAGTATTTAAAATCAAACAAACTAAATTTAGGAGTGTCTTTAAAAAAAAAATCAATTTATCTTTACCATAGAAATTTAATAGCCAGAACTTGAATTCTGTGA
This sequence comes from Regulus satrapa, assembly GCA_013396955.1. Lineage (NCBI taxonomy): Eukaryota > Metazoa > Chordata > Aves > Passeriformes > Regulidae > Regulus > Regulus satrapa. The sequence goes on along the minus strand of VWZN01019274.1, from coordinate 61,115 downwards.
AATGCTAAGGTGGATCATTTCCAAAAGACTTATCTGTACCTCAACTATAAATACCCTCAAAGTTCATGAACCATTAAATTCAGGATTTGAACCTGTGTGAGTAGATATCTCAGTTCTTGGATTGGGTTAGTTCCTCTCCTTGTAGCTGTTTTCATTGAAGCAGTTGGGTAAATACTGAGGGAGGATAGACTCAAACTTTCCTGTTGAGTTACACCTGAAACCTCTGAATTCGAGTTCAGACTATCATGGAACACTTTTGGTTTCTCACTGAAATGGTATTAATCCCTGTCTTTTCACCAAGGGCCACAGAAAAGATGCATCCACAGAATTTAATGCTGTTAGTTGACATCATCACACAGAAAAGAAATGCAGAAGGCTCCCACAAATGATAGGGAAGTTTTTCCTCTGGCAGAGAGAGTGTAGCATGAGGCCAAAAGTCAATTGCTACCAAGAAAGGACTGAATGATGTAGCCATGTGATAGATGGAGGAGACCAGTATAAATCACAGGATAAAATAACCGCTGTAAAGAATGCTTCTTGTCCTACAAATGTTGTGCTGTTATGCTCCCTCCTAGGATTTATAAACTATTTCAGTCATTTTTTTTGCAGATCCTTTCAGCAGTCCTGAATTCTCTGAATCAACCGCTCAGGAGAGAACTGAAAACAGCAGCACACTGATGCTATAAAGGAGACCAGAAGACTTAGATTGCATTCATCTCTGATTTAAGCCAGTGCAACACCACACTGAAATAAGTAAGGTTAGAATGATGTTGCCATGAGAAGAAGTTGCCCTTTGCAGTTAAAAATGTGTGGCTCCAGTTCACAGTGCTGTAAGTTACACCCCAGGCTGGAGCACATAGAGTGGTACACTGAGAACAGGTGCAGTGCTTTGTGAGTGTGCCATGCTGATTGCATGAGAGAGGAGTATGCTACAGGAATAATCTCTGTCTATACATTCCTCTGAAGAGGTCTGATTTTGCTGCAATCCCTAGGGCAGCTAAGGAGGCTTCTTGATGAGAGTGGCCGGCCCGTGCTTGGTCACAGGAAAATTTGGAAGGATGTGAACACATGCTCACATTAGGTTTTGCTTCAGCTGGCACACAGAAGCATACAGATCTAATAGCTTGCAACCAGTTTGGACTCTTTCAGAAAACAGCACAAACACAGTGTTTTATAATTTTCATGTGCATTTTGGTTTTAAGTAATGTGTATTAGAAGTTTGCTATTACTAACTACCTGGGGTACTAGCTTTGCCCTAGGCACTAGAACAACCTGTGCAGGCCTGTAATGCTTGTGGCATTGATGCACAAGTGCCTTGCAGAATTCCACTGTATCAGCCTAGGCTAGCACTATTGCATGGCATTGGAATGTATTCACACTTGCATTTTACACCCTCTTGATTCCTTTTTCTTGGCATTTCTTCCACCTGATTTAAATGCTTTGAATTGGATCCGGCTTATAGCCACCTTTTTTTTTTTTTTTTTTTTTTTTAAGGTCAAATTCTGCTAGTGATCTTGTGTCATTACTCTGTCATCCTGGTTCTGTGGTGGTGATGCACAAACTATTGTGATGGTAGCTGAGCTACTGGAAATTCTGGCAAAAGTGGTGAGAACAAAGCAGCACCATGATTAGAAAAATCAGAAAGAAAGAAGAATCAGAAGAAAATCAGATTGTGTGAAAACACAAAACTCGTGAAAGGATTTGGTAAGCTAGCTTTTGTTCTTCATCATCAGTGAATTGTGCTTGAGCCCACTTTCTAATGATTAGGGAAAATGGCATTCATCCTGATGGTTTGTACGGGAAAATTGATTCAACTCTTTCACCAATAACTAAAAATTATTGAGGATAGATCCAAGCCACTTCTTTTTTCTATTCAAATAAACTAGTATACTGTTAGCACATACTGCTATGGAAGCAGGATCGACATGAGTATTTGAAAAAGTGTGTTTCTAGAACTTATAAACAATTTAATAATAAATATTTTAGTAAGTAAGGATATGGCATATATAGGAAAACCTCTGGGTAATCCAAACCAAATAAACCTGTTTATCCCAATTATTTGTCAAGTACTTTAGAGCTTTTCTCACCCTATAGGCTTCCTGCTCTTGAAGTTCACCATCTGTGTTCTGCCTAGTACTGAAAACTCTCCTTGGAGGAGCCACTAGTGGCCTGAGATTTTGCTGTATTGAAGGCAGTCTAGCTGAAATGAGCAAAGTTATGAAGTTAAACCGCAGCAAACCCATGTGTACCTCCTACTCAGCAGTGCTGCTGCTGTCCTGCTTGTTTGAAATATCCATGAGTCCTAACCAGCATTTAATTTTTTTTTTTTTTTGAAAAATGGATCAGCAACATTTTTCTGGTTTTCCTTATTCAAGCCTAAAAATTTCTTTGAAAATTGAACCAGTGGAAACTGCTGACCACTGGGAGGAACACTTAATGAGTACATTCCTGACAAGGATGGGACGGATTACAGCACTTCTCCTGTAAAAGGCAAAAAACATCTCAAAATAAAAAATTAGTTTCAGATTTAAAATACATTTCTCAGAGTTTCTTTCACTGATTTCTTCACCCAGAGACTTATACAATAGTTACCTCTTAATTTAAATGTAAGCATTTTTTACCCAGTGTGGAAAAGATGAAAGATTGTTTCCAATTTGTAAGTACTAGTGGAAAACTTGTAGAATTTTTATAGCTGGATTTATATTTTAATTAAAAAGTTCCTTGAAGAGCGAAAATAAAAAGGGTTTTGGCAGAAAATGTTAATTATTTTAAAATTTATGGCTTTTTATGGAAAGAAAATGCAAGCATGAAAATGTGTTCTCCTGATGATTTAATTTTGTTAATAGTATTTTTTAGGTTAAAGGATGACTTTAAATTTTTTAACTGCAAATATTACTGCATATATTACAAAAAATACTCATGTAAATCCAGGTAATATTTCCAATTTTCATTTGTAAACAAAAAACCAAAACAAAACAAAACCCAAAAAAACCCCTCCAAAAACCAAAAAAACCCAAAAACTTAGACCAGCACCCTGCCACACCCCTCCCAGCCCCCCAAACTTCCATCTCCCCTGGACCCCCAAAATACAATAGACTCATTGATGCTTACATGGGAAATTTGGATTTTTACTTTTTTAAATGAATATGAAATTTTCTCTTTTAAAAGATGGTATTTCTCCCTCTGCTGCCCTTGAGATAATTTCAGATATTAGTGATATGAATTATACAAATGTTTAGCCAAGAAACAGAGTTTGTTATCTTAGCTCATAATGCATCAGTTCCAAAATCTCTGCTAAATTCACTTGTCCACACATGTGATTGGGGTAATGGTCACATGCAGTAAGAATTATGCTTAACCTGTGCTTATGTCAAAGAGGAAGTCCCCTTAAATATGTTTCTAAAGGAAAATTGTGGTTGGTTGGTAGCTTTTTTTTTTTTTTTTTTTTTTTTTTTTTTTTCCTCCAGATGTTTCTAAACACTTCAATGTTTTGTCATAGTGAAAAAATCATGATAAATTTTTATTGGTATGTGTCTGTCAGATTTACATTTGTGTCTGTGCTTTGTAAGCACTGTGCAATTTTAATTTACCTCTATCCGCCCAGCTGGGTGCCTGACTTACAGCCATAGCTCAGAGAAGGGGTTGAAAGAAGTTAAGAGCAGAGAGCATATATAATACCTGTGTCAGTAAACTACAATCTGAGGGTTCAAGTCACAGCTTTCCAGCCATGTCTCAATGTGTTACAGCTTACCAATAAATGCAATGAGAAATTATCTTCTGAAACAGCCACTTAATTGATTTTTGGCATGTGAATATCTAATGAAGAATTAGCTAGAGACATGTAAGACATAGTTGGCCTGCAAAAGAACTAGAGAAAACTGGTATCTTTTTTTGTTGAGAAGGAACTCTAAAAATTGGAAATCTAGCTGAGATTTAGTTTTTGTATGCCATAGGTCTCCGTGTTTTAAGACAATAAAGCATTCCTGTCTGAGACAAGAAAAGCAAGAACATGGACATCAGTGATTAAGAAAGTTATTAACATTACAATGACTTATTAGATCAGCAACTGGGAAGTGCTTTAAATATTTGTCCAAGACCTAAAGAAATTAATAAAGCTAGTGGAAAATATGCTTAATATGTTTTCCTCAGTGCCTGGAGGTACCTTTCTGTTGCATGCCGGTGTTGCTGGTTTCATTAGGAACAATAGCAAAGTCCTTCCCCCTGCATTTTGTTGAAGGTTTTCTTTTCCAGCTGGTAGAAGCAGAGCAGAAGTGCCTGCATCACAGAGCGAACGAGGGCTAGAGCCTGTGAAAGACCTGCATGGGCCATTCTTTTGTATAGGGATGTGTGGGAGTCTGTGGATTAAATGAGTCTTTGGAGAACTCAGATTTGAGTTTAAATTTATCTTTTGTCACAGAAGTGGAGTTTTTAAAATATTTTTCTTCCTATGCAGGAATGACTTTGCTGAAAGGGAGAATGTAACTTTCTCCATGATATTTTTGGCCTGTTCTAGTCCAGCAGATATTTTAGTCTTATATTTTAAAATAAGACTTATTAAATATTAAATTAACTTTTTTTTTTTTTCAATTTTTTTCTTGAAAGATAAAAAATAGTTGCTTTTAAAGGAAATACTTACATTTTCTTTGATATGGCTCAATTTGCCATAGTTATTAAAGGAAAGTCAAACCAGATGCAGCTGTATTCCTCATCTGCTTCCACTAAGGCTGACATGGACTTAATGTTGGAGTATAGCTTTGATGGCAATTTGAATGGGAACTTGGAGACAGTATTTCAGGGTCTGAAGGCTTCAGTACTGATCAAGCCTTAAACTAGGTGGTTTTGTAATTTGAGAATTCAATTGTTCTCTAGAGCTGCATGAGCCCAATAAAGTGTTGTAGATAAAATGAATTTAGCTGACAGATATGCAACATGTGCAGTATATTTTTATAATTTCTTTACAAAGGTAAAGCGAAATGCTGAAATTTTTATTTGCCTCCTTCCTTATCCAGACTAAAATCGCATTGGCTCTAGCCTGTCTCTGATTCATTAAAATCAATGGAAATATATCCCCATAAAGACTTCAGGATGCAATCCACTTTGTTCCAGCCTTGCAGATCAGAGTCACTCAGACTCCCATCACAACACTGTCACAGAGGCATGAACACGGTATGAGCAACATGGGAAGACATTCACCCTACTTTGTCCGTTCTCACTTCAACATTGTTTAAAGTTCCTGTTTTTACAGTTTCACTCACTGCAGCTATTATCTATGTGAAAATGAAAAAAAAAAAAAAAAAGTGGTTGTACTGTAATTTGTGTTTCTGCCACTGCCTTGCTGGGTCACATTCGGTCACTGTCTGGTTCCAATGCCATGTCCTTTTTCATCCATGCTGATAGAGTCAGGAACTACTCTGAATTTCACACACTCTTCTAGGTGAAGGTTTGGCTCATAAGAAGGTGAAATTACTTGTGGCTGTATTTTGATCAGTGTTTCAGTCAGTTCAGCCTGTGTTTCATAGGAAGTGCTATGGGTGTCTCATATCAGTCACAAGATGCGGAAGCAATGTTTGACATGCAGGTACCATTTATTCTTTGACACTCTCTCTCATCTTGCCATTTTTGAGAAAAATGTTTGCAATCAGGTTTCCAGCAGAGTAAAAAGCAAAACTAGCTGCCTTGGAAGATTCAATGTTTTAAAATATTTAATGTAATTTAGTGTTTATATTTTTTGTGGCTTGGTATGTTGGGATGATAGAACTCTAGCTGCCTATGTAGGAAAACTGAAATTCCCACAGTTTGATGATTCAGTTGAACCTTTAACCCTTTCAGATTATTTTCTAAAACATTTTTTTGTTTTCATCTCTTTTTCTGTAAAACCGTTAGATGCAATGGAATTCTTGCTTGTTTTTACTGGTATAAGCTAAGAATAGGATTTGAAATAGGTTTGGTGATTTATTTATTTATTTATTTAGTAAGACCAAATTACAATTTGACCACTTTCATTACAGATGATCAAACAGAACTGCAAACACAATTTTCAGATTAACATCCATTACAGCATAAAGTATTCAGAGGCAGCTTTTGCCAAGAGCTGTCCAAAACCTAATTATTCATCATTAAACTGCAGCCTGAAGACACAAAACCAGACCAGAGGTCTGCTGTATAACACTGCTACACATGCACATAATAAAAGAGAGGGTTGGATCCACAGGGGACTTGGGTCGCTGTTTCTGCTTCCTGCTCTTCACGCTACATGCCCAGCAGTTAAAAAATATACTGTGTTCACAGGGAAGGGCCTCGGACTACTGCTGGATACCTGCTTCCCCTCCAGGTGACTGCTCTAGCTGCCAGGTTGCAGTCATTCTCCCTGCCTTGCTCTCCTTAGCCCCACCACTTGAGATATTGTGTAAGGGGTAACAGCTATGGCAGGACAGATGGAAAATGTTCCTGCAGATCTTCCTTAATGCTGGGAGGTGTGGGGCTGAGATGGCCTAAGAGGGGCAAAGCTGACACCAGTCTTCTTACAGGCTTGGGAACCTTACAAATTCTCTACTCTGGGATGTCATTGCTGCATCCAGACACTACAGGAATTCATTAGGTGGAAACTTGAGAGCCTGAAGGTTGGATGCAGAATGCACCTCTTGGAGAAGGCATCTCTTTTCTGCTTTTGTAGTGCCCCTGGTTACAAACCCCAGCAGTGGATAGCACAAAGGACCAGGACAAACAGTGGAGAGCGGAGGAAGGAGGAGCAGAGACGCAGCAAGCACCGTGCCTGAGCTTATGCAGCAGGATGAGGCAAAAGCAAGCAGTCTGTGCAGAATTCCCGACCCTGCTGTGAGGTCCCAAATCCTGGAAGATATTGCTCTTCTTATGACCTGTTGTCATGTGATAATGGTATTTGGCATTTGAGATTCCAGAGCCACAACACACTAAGGGCTGCTTCTGTTTGTGTGTTAGAGAATACTCTGGGTGGTGGAGGGAGCACATGAGCAGTCCAGGAGATGACTCAGTGCACTGGTCTACATTTGAATATCTCTCCAAGACAAAAATAATTCTTAACTTACTGTCAGTCTTCTAAGCAGTTAACCAAATCAAAGTAGATTTGCAAACTTAACCAATCAAAGTAGAGCTTGGAAAACCAAGCACTCTGAAAATCAGATTCTCATCAGTTCCAGCTTTCCACAGAGTATTAAGTCATTATTTACAAACTCATGCTTCTGCTACTTAACTTGACCAAAGACAGCTTTCCACTTCCCATTTATTCCCTCCATTTGCATATTTTACTGGAACTTATACCTTCTAATAGGAAACATGAAAATGTGTTGGGCTTTTCCTTTTAAGGATAGTAAATGATGAATTGGAAATAAGCATGGAAATTAAAATACTTAATGTCTCCATAAAATCACGTTCAGTAAGCCTTTAAACTAATCACAGTTTGAAACTATAATGCCTGAAACAATTGTGTTTAAAGCAACAAGGCAGACCCACAGTATAAACTTCTATCAAGATGTTGAGCCTATACTTGTTTTTCTGTTTGCTTTCTCTTCTCTTTCAAGCCCTAATCTTCAATAAAAGCCATGGAATAGGGCCAAGTAACATGAAAAAGCCTATGCACTGCTGCAACAGGGAAATCCATGGCAGAAGGAAAAATCTCCTTGATAAACTGTTCAACTGCCTGTGCTAGATGGTGATGGTTCCTGCTGTTATTAGGAAGGTTGTAGGTTGCAAAATTTCATGTCTCACTTTTTTTTCCCCTCCTGGCATTAAAGACTCAAATTCAACTGTTCCTTTCTTCTCTCGTCTTTTCTTTTTAGGTAGAACAGGCAAAAATATGAACTTTCTCTCACCTTTCCATATCCTCTGCTTTTTTTCTTTAGGGTATTGTATTTCCTTTATCAGAATTATGTCCTTTTCTTTAAATCTTAAAAGTTTGATTATTACAGCCCAACAAGATTATTCAATGAATGGACCTGGAACTAGAGACCTATATGCCCTTTCCATTTCAAAAATGTCAATATCGTCACAATACAAAATGGCTTTCAACTTTTCTTTTTTCCTTTTTTTTTATTTAATAAAGTGATTTCAGTACACGTAAGCTCCAGAAATTTATCCCACATTCTCTTCTGCCAAATATATGTAGCTAATTTATATGACTGTCAGTTTTCAACTAAATGCAGCCCCCTTGATATGTTAGTAATTTGTTGTTTAAAAACTAAATCTGCAATAAAAATGGATCTGAATCACTGTTTTCCATGTTAGATACTTTCACTAAAATTATTGTATGATGACAGAAGTGCTTATGCTCTGGAAATCATCACAAAAATGATGATACAAATACCTGACCTCATTCTATTTCACTTGAAAATATATTTATGGCAGGACCGAATGCCTTATCTGCAATTTCTTCTTTTGGGTCAAGACCTTTTTTTCAAGGAAGCTACTTCAGAACTGGAAAACCATTTCTTTTCAATTGCTTCTCTCCCACTGATCAACTGTTTGCCAAAAATCCCACATCTTTTTCTTTGTCCATAGAAACTTGGATTGTCTCCTCACCATCTTGTTCTGTTCTACACTAGGGAATCATGACTGGTGTCTCTTTCAGACTTGATTTTTGGAAACCTACCTGAAAATTACTTGTGAGGGTCTGGATTTAAAGAGAAGGCCTTCACCCTTGCATGAACCTTGTATGTGTTAAGTGACTGATCTGTGTCTCTCATTAGAGCTAGTGACAGAACTGTCTTGTGGGTCTCCCCAGGGCCAAAGATAAATTTGGCCCCACTGGACTCAAATGCTACACTTTCAAAGCACTCTTTAGTGATATGTATTCATGGGGACTGGTGTTGTAGTGCTCCCTCATGATAAAAATACAATTCACTTCTTGCTAGGGTTGCATCCTAGGAGGCAGTGGAGGATTAAGCACACTATTCATGATAGCACAAATAAAACCTGGCAGACTAGAGAACAAGCAGCCCCCTTTAACTCTCAAGATGAATATCTAAGGACTTGATTTCTTACTGAATAGTAGTTTTTGGTCTGTTTCATAACACATATTTGGCACATATTCCTGTCTCTCTCTGGATATGGTCAAGGGTAGAAGATGAAGATCTATGTGATTCAAATCTCAAAATCACTATTACTCTCTGGTTTAAAAGGAAATACTTATTTTTTGTTATTAACAATGGTAGATCTACTTTCCCCCTTTTTAAACATAAACTCACCAAATTGAAGGCAAAATCAAGATATGACAAAATAGCATACATATTTATTGCTTATCTGAATTGAGCATGAAATTGGTGCAATACATGAAGTTTATAAGTGAAAATATTTTTTCTGAAAGTTAGTTTTCCTTCTTTCCAGTACTCTTTAAGGAAGTTGAAGTGTCTTAGCTTCTTTTTCTGGATGTGAGAGGGCTTTGGCTAATTACATTGAGCTGATTACATTTTGAGGTGAACCTGAGTAATTTCAGTGATGTTATGTGGTTTATATGCATCAGAAATCTTGAATGTGGCCTGGTTAGAAACTGCTTATGCAGAGGCAATGAAATCAAGTTTGGTACATAGCAATAGCTGTCATTTTTACCTTGCATGGTAGGCTGGAATTTATCTACATGCATAAATTGCATTGCTTTAATCACACTGATATGAGTAAAATGATACAATAACTCCTAATTTTTCTCCTGTGTCAATATGACTATTTCAAACCAAAGTGCAATATTGCTTTATGAATTTTATCAATAGCTGTATTTCAGTGAAGGGAAGAAGAACTAGTTTTGGGTGAACGATCTTTAAACTGGCATTGTTGCATCTGGAAAGATAGCTGTATTAGGTACTTTGTATGTATGTATATATGTGTATATATATATTTTTTTTTTTTTTGGGATATAAGGCCACAGTCAGGAATGCTTTGGGGAGGAGAATTAGAAAAGTTAACCAGTCTACTTTTTGCGCTCAGCTCTTCACTGTTGTCTCCCCAGCTGACAAATGGTTACTGGCTGTGTGAGTGTTCCTAGCTTGTTTCAAAGCCAATAAACTTAGTTAGATTAGATCACCATCATAAGAGCTTGGTAAATTAGCCCATGCTGGGCCCAGGGCCTTTATATCTGGCCTGTGTCCAGGTCCACAACTGCCTTGTTAAAAGCTGAGCTTGAATGGCTCTATATTCCAGGCACTTCTGTGACTGGTGTGCACACATCCTGCAACAGTTTTACCAATTGGACAACACTCATTTTTGTATTTAATCACCTAGAAAGCTTTTCCTGCTAGGGTTCTCGCTGAATAGGCATATTTCCATATCTTTCTCAGTTTTTATTTTATTTTTTGGATTGTATATAAAAGATTGACCTTCCACTCTCTTAAACATTCTTGCCATCACATATAAAGCACATGTATTGGCATAAAAACTACTGTATATGGAATGAAAATTACTGGCAGTTCCTGAAACACATTCTGCATGTAAAAGCCTAATTGTATGTTGGACAGTGGCAATCGTAAAAAGTAATCTTGAATACTTGCGGTATAAATCAATGACCTTTACTTCTGTGAGTGGCTGCATTGATACCATGGATGTCAAGTACTAAGCCAAGGTGAAACTGTATATTCTGTGAAAACAAAGACTTGTGCCAATAGCCCTGCCAATAAACCGCATGCCCTAAGTGAGGGTGAATTAGGAGACTGGTGAGGGGATTTGTAGGTTAAAGTGCAAGGTGAGACCTTGTTCATGTGAGTAAGGAGTAATTCCTACAACCCCGGAAAAAATAGTTTGCTAAGATAATTTTGATTCATCTGAAAGGCTTGAGGAATTGCTTTGATAACCACAGTATCTAAAAACTTCTTCATCCAAAGTCCACAAGCTGGAAATACTTTTAGGATACAAATGTTAGAAACTGGCCCAAATGCCATTTACAGGATTTTGCTGACATAGCTATTGGTCTAAACTGAGTTTTCTTGGGGTTTTTGTAATGCTAAAATGAACAGAACAAATCCCTGAGATATTAAGTGTTAAATAAAGAGTCTTTGTCTTTCCTGTTTTGGGATCAGAACATAGTCAGAGTGATTCATTAGGAGAACATAAATTCACATTAGCTGCCCTGTAAACATTTTCTCTCTGGCTACTCTTGCTCATATTGCATGAAGAGAACCCTGAAAGGGAGACCTAGTCAAGGTGGTGTAGTTCCACCTAGTCATTGTGCAAGCAATGTGCACTGAATGCCTGTTGTACTCACCTTACTTCTGCAGAGTAACCTTTATGCAAATGCCGATGAGGAGTTCATTTAATCTAAATAGTTATTTTAGATATGACCCCATATGTGGGAAGAGGATCAGACTAGCACTGTTTTGCAGATGAGTGTTGTTTTTTCAGCCTTGTGTTGTTTGTCCAGAAAACAGAGTAACCAACCCAGTACAAGCAAGCCTGGCTTGCTCCTGTAGTTTTTTTTGTGCTCCTTAGTACTAATGAGAATTTGCTTGCTGGTGTTAGTAAAATGTGTTAAGAGATAGGTCTGAAAACTGAAGCCACATGTTTTTCTCCTGCTTGAACACAGGTGTTCCCAACTTATCCTATACAGCTTCAAGAAATAAGCTAGGGAGAGGAGGAAGTGCTACTCCCAGAGTATCTGTGTGCCACTTTCCTGTTCATCCCCCTGCTGAGAGCAGAAGCAAGCCTGGTAATTAGCAGCATCCACACTGTGGGTTTTGCAATGCTGAGCTCTGTCTCTCCAGAGCAGGCCTGGCAACACCTGTTGCTTTGCACCCCTACATCACAATGGCAATCACAAGGCAGCACCTTACTCTTCCTAACAAGACACCTCGGGTGCCACCAGCAAAGCCCAGGCAAGGGATAGATATCTTCTTGGGCTGAATTTATACACACAGAGAAATAGAGTACACACTTCATGGACGAGGAAATAGTGCTTTCTAAAGTGAGAACGAAGGGGGAACTCTGCAGGCAAACAATGTGGTTAGGCCAGATTGGGAGTTCAGGGCTCACTTGTAGTACATAGAAAGACCTCTTCACCATAAATCACCTGTTTTCTGTTTTCATTTGCACCAGTGTAGCCCCTGACTACTGCAGATTTAAATAAGTAAGAGATGGCTCAAGGCCAAAGTCAATTTTGTTTTAAAGTTTCTTCTACAAAAATTTGGCCCTGGAAGCTTGTACTAGGAATTGTACAAAGTTTCATTTTATTATGGTATGTTTCCCCCTCCATCCCCAAATTGGTGACCATTTATATGAATTTTGGCAGGAGACGAATGATCCTTCACACTCAGCCTGTAATTTACAGCTAAGTTTGGTTTTACATAATGTACAATTTCAACGTTGTCCAACATTTCTTCATGTATTGCGGAAGACTTTCAGGTTTTATTAAACTGGCATATATAAATTGATTTTCCAGCTGAATGCAGTCACTTGGCAAACTCTGCATATTCTAACTACATATGAGCTAAATTACACACTCTAATAGTGTGTTTGAATTATTTTATGGCAACATACAGTTGCAGGAGCATGTGGCAGTTTCCCAGCTCTTTGCCTAACTAGGGTTTTGCTCCTAGCTAAAGGAACTGTTACAGAGAAAGCCATAAATACTGCAGTGAAAGAACAAGCAGGCTGTGCCTCTTGGTAGGAGAGACTATTGCCAATTTGCACTTGCTGAGAAGAGGTATTACTGTCTCCCCATGATATGAAAGAAATATTACTTAAGGCAAGTTTAAGCCTGCAAAATTACCACTTGAGTTAGAGGGCTTTATGGATATGAAGAAGAATAGAGCTAGACTGGGGTACTTTTAGTGTCAAGGGGATTTATTTCTTATAGAAACAGACGATCCATGAGAGACAGAAGAATTCTACAGTCTGTCCAACAACTTTTTCATGACTGTATTCTGGAAAGCTTGGACATATTGATTGGATTTCCTCTTTATTAAAATGAGTCAAGATGACATTGTTCACCTCTAATATGCTCGCTTCCCAATTATGCTATCCTTGCTCTTTAAGAGTAAGCTTTAATCCCCTCATAGCCTCATGTTTGCATTATTCCTTGTGAAGGATCAGACTGTAGACAATAATTTCAAACAAGCTCCCCAAAATGAGGACTGGGGAGGGAATTGTGTTGAACATTTTCTCACTGAAGACAGACAGATGACTTCAGTTCACAAGAAGCGCCCAGAGCATAGACTGAGAGTTTTGAATTTGAAAATATATTTGATGCCGCCTGCATGCTAGAAGGCTTGGCCTGTCATAGAGTATAGCCACTAGAGTTTGGGATACCTTTTATGATCCTCACATTTACCAGAAATCTTCAAATATCTCTGTCCAGATGGTTATCCTACTCCAGGGTGTGGTGTCCAACTCAGTAAGAGCCATCTCTGTTTCATTAAGACAGTAGTCTTGCTCAGAGAGTTCTTGCTCATAGGCTTGTGGTGAGTAGATGCAGATGCTCATATCTTACTCTGCTGGAGTCAGCTCCTTGTGCCATGCAGGCTGTTGTAGGAATCACAGTGGCAGTGGTAGCACTGGGAGCTGTTTTGTCAGGAAAACTTTCCCCTCTGCATCAGAAACAATGTCTCATACTTAACGTTTTTGTAAAATGGAATTTCTAGATTTGACCCTCTTTTGTGTTGAGATGCTGCACGAGTTTTATGTCAGGCTGCAAATTCTGTAATTCATGTCCTGCTTTCCTGGTGCAGGAAAGATGGAGGAAAGGAGAGCAGTATTGGAATGTTGTCACAAATAATCTTTTAATTCACCAGATATTAGAATACTACTGGAGAGTAATGTTCCCTTATTTCCTGAGGGATGGAATTAGCAATAAGTCTTGTCACTACCTCACAGAGTTCTGATTTTGTAGCCATTGCTCCTCTTACAGTGCTTCAAGTGTCAATTGTACTATCTATTTACCACATGGATAAACACATAGGAAGCATTATATCACTTTATTAGGCCACTAATATTGAGAGCTTTGTCTTAAGACATGGTATGAACAATAAATCATATGCTCATTGCAGTCATTCTTTATGTCAAGTCTTATTTCTACATCCCAGGTAGAATTAAGTGTTTGGTATGGCGTTGTTGTTATATCTTTCCGCCTCCTCTGTTGTTATTAGTAGATGGTGTGCCTGATTATTCTGCCAGGGAAGACAGTGTGGTGTAAATTGTGGGCACAGATGAGGAAATTGGGATGAAATGTCTCAGTTCTTTCACTGTTCTTGCACAGTTCTTACTGTGGCTTTATTTGGGAAAGCTGGGTGCACTAAGGACCAGATAGCTGAAATTCCAACAAAATTACAAAACTTTTTAGCCTAATAGTTCCTGTTGAAAAGGGCACTCTAGATGCCAGGGAGTCGAGGTTTTTTGTAGCATCTAAGACATGTAAATACAGTCCAAGGTATCACACTGGTAAAAGGTCTTCATCAAAGATTTGTTGTGTGAGATGACCTGTTGAGCAATTTCTTAATCTGGCAGCATTCTATACAGTCCAGACTATGTATTTTAGGTAAAATCATTAGGAAAACCAACATATTTGTATTTTAATGAGTGTTAATTTTGTCACAAAAGAAAGAAGTATTTTATGTCATCACAACCACAGCCATCTGCTGTGCAGCATCTATGGTTGCTGTCCAACAAAGCTTTCACCTTTGGTTTCCTGGTGCTGGGCAAGACCATGGAAACCTTCTTAGCTGCAACATATTGTTTTTTGGCATAAGTTTTAATCGTTTAGGAGAAGTAGCAGATGAGCTTTACTTTCCCTTTCTTCTCTCCCACTGGATTAGAAGCAGGAGTGGAGAGATATGGGGCAGAAGAGAAACACGGAGGCATTAGCTGTAGGGTTCCAGAATACCTTCAGCCTGTCCTTTCACCCACAGCAGGTTTAATTCAGGCTGTGGAAGGACAGTTCTTGGCTGCCCTAGATGTCCAGGGCTTTCTGCATGACATTCTTGAAGAGTCACTTCAGACAAGTGTTATAACAAAAGCAGAATTGACTTTGTCAGACAGTTCCTTGAGATAAAATCCCTCTGACTGAGATTTCTTACTATAGTCATGGTCAAGCATACAAAACTTTCATTAAAAATATTCACTGAAAGCCTTGAATGCCTGACATTTCAGTTCTGGAGACTCTGCTGGGGAGCAACCATACCACATTTCATATTTCTCAAGATGTTTCTTGATTGCTATCACTTCTCTCAGCTGATTTTCAATGGGTAGCTTTAACCACAGAGGCTTATAGCTATTTCTGTGGATCTGAAGGAATGTTTCATAACAGCAAGTGGATACCAGAGATTCCAAAATCTTTTCTGATGGAGATTGACTCAACTTTGCAGGTCTTTCAGGAGGAGCTTATCTTGTCCAAACCCATAGCATCCTACAAATAAAACTCAACCAAAACAACCAACCCAATGTAGTATAATCTGAACGTCACAGAGCATTAATCTATGTCAAAATCTCTCCTTTAACATATACTTTTCCAAGTCCCTTGTTCATCATCTTTTGCAATAAGATTGTTCAGTAATCTGTTTCTAGTATGACTGTATGAATAAATGCCTGAATGAGCTACGCGGCTGGTAGTAAAGTTATTCTGACTAATCATAACCTCATCTCTCTCTAATCTTTACGTGGTTCTGGAGTGAAGAAATGGAAAGAGAGAAAGGTTCTGCTACTGTCTTAACTAACTTGAGACTGCTCACAAGACAAGATTTGGCCTACCATGAATCAAGACTGGAAAAGGTAAACGTTTGGAAGAGTCTTTATGTTGCCTTTTCTTATGTCTGTGCGGAGCAGTTGCAGGGAGAAGGAAGAGGAAGGTTTCTCTGCAGAGTAACATCTCCTGCCTGATGTTAATCCCTAAATCTGTGATTGTCTATCCAGTCTTGCAACTTCAAGGAAAACAAATGCCGCGCTATCTAGTATGTAGATCTTCTTAGGGCATTAGCATATTTGTTACCTAATTCAGGCCTCTCCTCTTTTTACAAATCACTCAGAAAGATGGATTTTTGCCAGACCATTTGGGGGAATTCAGTATCAACCTCTGCTTTGGTAGCAGGCTACCCACTCCATCTGTTAGTTGTTTGGTGTTTATGAGGAGTGGTTTGTGGCCTAAATTGCATGAAGTCTTAGTTCTTAGTGGAAATCAATCACACAGCTATACTCTTTTGCTCTTTAAAAAAATTCTGGCGCACTGTTTTTCTTCCAATCCAGTTGATTGTTTGCCTGAAATTTTTGGATAAAAAATAATAACCAATGAATAGCAAAAAGTCATTACCATGTAAATCCACTTGTTTTCTAAATAAAATCATAATTCAAAAAATTTTTACCATGAGGAGGAGGGAGCATAGGACAGGTAATTAGCGTCCATAAACACATCAGGACGACATATCTTTCCTGAAGTCACTAGCATATTTAGTATTCATTCCCATAAGGTAATTGGTTTATCCCACTCCTTTTGTGTTACTTAGAATCTGCGGACTCAACATCGCAAAGAGCTGTGGTGGGGGTTTTACGCAAAGTAAAAGCTCTTGAGTGAGGATTCCTGTAAATAAGAGCAGAAGTTTGGTTGCGGTTACAAGCATGTGTGGAACTTGGGTGTGTGGCACAGTAAGTTTAAGGGTGGCAGTTTGCTCACTGGAAAAAGAGATTAAAAAGAGGGTTTGAAGGCGATGCCAATCTGCTGAAATATGTTCACTGGAAGGTGACTTAAGCCGTTGTCATCTTCCATAAATACAGACATGTTATGGGCTGTGGGAGTGATAGGCTGAGAATGAGCATGTGGTGTCATTAAGGGCCACATCTATCCAGTTTTGCTGTTGCTCCTAATCCAAGCATTGATTCCCCTATTCCTTTTGTTGTCCTCCGTCAAGGTGCCTTGTGCCTCCCTCATGTTGCAGGGAGATGCTGACAATGTGGTATAGATCAAATGACGCGTCGGGAAGGGAAAAATTTGACATTGACTAATGCCCGATTAAATCATGTGTTTGGGATCTCCTGGGTCACGAACTGTGAGAATTTTCCATGAAAATTATGAGCCATAACTCAAGCAGGCAGCTCTAGGACATCTGCGCAGCTGCACGAGGCATGCGAGTTACCCTTTTGCACTGCGAGTTNACGGCCCGCGCAGCCCCGGATCCCGGTCCGGGTCGCTGCCCGGCATCCTCCCCTTGGGAAGCCGGCACTGCTCGCCCGCTGCTGGTCAGCGCTGCGCCTCCCGCCGCAGGCGGGCAGCGACTCTGTGCCCTGCTGCCGCCCGCCGCCATCCCCGGGGCCCAGGGTAGTGTCCCGAGGTCACAGTGCGGACTCCTGCCTTCCTGCGGTGAACGGCGGACAGTGGCAAACTTGGCGGAGGGCGACAAGTTTTTTTGCGTGCACCCCTTGTCCAGCTCCCTGCTTGGAGAGGAGAATCGCCACACTGCACATGCCTGCGCCAGGATTTTAAATTGTGCTTCCTGGGAGGAGGGAGCTGGTGGAGCAGTGGGATGCTCTGCTGGCACCCTGTGATGCTGCTGTGTGCTTGCTCTGAGTTGCGAAGGAATGCAAGACGTACGGAGCTGCAAACCACGTGCCTAAATACTTTATTTATCAAGGGGACTTAGCCGCAGCAATATGTGATTTCAGGACTCTCAGAGGGTTTTCTCAGCAAGACTTTCTGGGGTAAAATTAAAAAAAAAAATACTATCAGGGATCAAACAAGACACTTTCTCTTGTCTCGCTTCTCCCACACTGTGTTTGAAGGGAAAGAGAAGCATAGAAAAGAGACAAACAGACTAATCCCTTCCTGCCAAAATTTCCGTTGGAAAACACCTCCGTCTCCTACTTTTACCATTAGACTCTTGGCTGCTTTGCGGGATTGGTTTGATACATTGATTCTATTATGGCAGAGCTTGCAAAGAGTGAAAGAACATGAAATATAGTTCCCTGAAGAGCAGATTTTTTTGGTCTAGGAAGATTCGTACAGACTAGCAGCAGAAAGAGAGCACTAGCAAGTATGCTAAATAAAAGCAGATACCAATCATAAACAATTACATATGTGCTTAAAAATTCTCCTCCTGACATCTTTACATTTGCTGGTGGAAGTCACCTTATGAATATCAGCAGATGAATTATTCTATATGGGTAAAGAGTTGAAAAAAGCAAAGGACATCTCACTTTCTCCTTTAACCTTGGGGAATAGAAAAGATCTGGCTCTTGCATCTCTTTTAAGAATAGAGTGTCTGTAAGGGAAAAACTCATATGCATTGGAAGGCTTCTGAATACATCTAAATAACAGGCATATCAATGAAATGCCAGATTTTGGCTGAACGATAACCCATATATAAATCATATGGTGCACTGTTTACCTTGAATATATGCTTGAACGGCAGGTCTAGCTCTACTGGGAATTTTGCATAGGTGGACCAAAACAGACTGGCTAAGAAATACATGTGCTTCATCCATTTTTTGTACAAGCTAAACTGATGGTCTGAAAACTGCAATGGAAACTGAATATAAACAGATTCTGTCTAGAAGAACATGTCTGTTTGATTGTAGTTAGAACTAATACCTTGTGGTCATCCAAGTATTAATTCTAAATAATATTTGCTGTGAGTGCAATTGCCTTTCTGAGTAACACATACTCTTTTGCAATCAGTCTAGCTTTTTGAGAAGGTATTAATTATTCTCACTTCTTAGCTGAACAGTTTCAGCACATAACTTTCAGCCTGCTGTTTGATTGCAAACTTTCTCCTTTGAATATTTGTTATGCATCTCGGATGTCTAAACTTACAGCATGGTATTGTTTCTGGCTGCTGAGCATGTGACTCAGATTTTTAAGCAGTAGATGGATAATTGGCAAGTAACAAACTTTCAATACAAATTAATCATTCTGGCATCATGGAAAATGCAGGATTCTCAAGGTTTTCCAGAAATACCTACTGGCTATATGAATATTCTGAAATAATGAATAGCATTACTCACAGCCAACTGAAGTTGGCTGTCAGCTTGGCAGTCATGCCTGCAAAATATTTTTGAATAAGGTTTATGCCTGTTTGTTTTTTGCTGTTCAGCTAGAACAAGTGCTATCACTTCCTAACTCGTGATGAATTCAGTGTTGCCAAATCCTGTGATTTTTATCGCAGGTCTCGTGATACTTGATGGTTTTTTTTCCCTGTAACTTCTCATTCCTGGAGACATTTAATTAGGTGAGAATCTCAGTTTTCATTTTTATACAAATCAGTTTCTATTCCTCAGACTGTGAAGAAGTTTGAAAGTATGACCCAGGGCCATTCTAAAGACAGCCACAAACCCCAGAAAAATAAAAATGTTTCCAACCTTTTTTTTTTTTTTTTTTTTTTGCTGGCTAATGGCAGTTCCTCCAACTTCTGATTCCTAATTCATGACTTCTGAATGTTTAACAATGGGACTACCCTTACTGAGTTTTCCCATTTTCCTCCCTAAATTAAAAACACCAATACATTTTTCTTCAAAAGGGAGAAAATATTGTCTTCTTACTGACAATGTGGAGCCAATGTGAGGCTACATGGACAAGGTTCAAAACACTCCTTCACCACCTGTATTCTCAACTCAACCTAACAGTGATCTGAATGTATTTTTTGCTTCGAGTTATTTCTCTCAGAGGTCAAATTCTTTGGTTCTCAAGTGCAATGAAACCCATTATACACTGTGCTATTACAAGGTGACCCTCCCTACAGCCTGAAATAGGAGAGCCATTGCCTTCTCAGGATAACCTGACATGAACAGTAAAGAGTGAAGCTTTGCATGACCAGCCTCATATGATGTGGGGGAATGCAGGCATTTGTAATAAAATTTTTCATTTACAGGAACAGGAGATGATCAGGCTGTTCATAGATTAATATTCCTTAGATATTACACTCACCATCAAATACTCCCCCCTCATTCTACTTTTTACTTAGTAATCCATGAAACATTCCCAGTTTCTGTGACTATACATGCTGTTTGTATGTGTTTCCAAAAGGAAAAATGTGTATTACTGCTAGGGTAAATAACATACAGTTGATGGGTTTTTCAAACTGTTTGATTGTCCTTTTTTTTAGAGCTTGCTGAAAAACAGCAATTACAGTTTTTGAGGATTTTTTCATTTTTTGGAAATTTGACTTTGTTCCAATTGGCCTGAGATTTTTTTTTTTTTAATTTCCTGTGAACTGGAAAAATGTTCTCCATAGGCATTAGCAAGTGATGATGTCTCTTGCACCAGTCAAACTGAGGCGAAAGTATGTCTGATTTTTCAGCCTCTTCTCCACCCTCCCAAATATGTTGCTGCTCTTTTTCCTTGCTGCCAAGCTGTAGTGCCACCATCCCTGTAACACACCCCAGCCTTGCTCTGGCCTGGGCATTCCTGGCCTTCCTCTTCTTTCTGCCCCTTCACCATCCTCCTCACTACTGCAACTCTCTGCAGGGTACAAGAGGAAGCATTGGGAAACAGAAAATTCATTCTGGACCTCCCCCAAAACTAGTGGCTATCCAAGGACAAGGTAGAACTTAGGAGAGGGAAACAGTTCTTTCCCTGGCTTGCAAGAAGACCTTTTTAGTATAGCTTTTCCTTCCTCCCCTCTGGGTTGTTTCTAAGAAAATTGATGATTGACACTGACCCTGCTGTTTATGCCTAATCTGAAGGAAAGACTCTGATTTATTAAAAGTGGTAATAAAGGAAATAAAACTATTTTATCACAGAACACAAGACTGAAAAGGTATCTGGCTAAACTAAACCCCAAGGATAAACACATTTACTGCCCTGGCCTGCATTTCTTCTCTGACCTAAATGACAACTTCTGCCTCCAGAGTTTCCCTAAACTTTTGAGAAGTTTTGATCCTGATCTGGCCATTGCAACTGAAATGGGAAGAGGAAAAAAATTGGCAGTATGGAAAAGGCTATATAAAATAGACTATAGTGGCAGGAAATTAAAGATAAGGAGAGCTATGAGAGACTCACTGTTGAAATGCACATTTCACTGACAGGGCCTTCACAACAAGGAATGATAAAAAGGAGCAGGGGGGAATATCCTGCATACATGGGAAGTCAGAGAGCTTTCTTTTAAGTATGGGAAAAGACACTGTATGTGACAGAAGGTTGTGACAGAAGGCCTGGAGCCCTGTCTCCTTCTAACTGGCCCCCAGTGTGGATGGGTATAATCTCGGGTGGGTTTGTCCAAAATCTTTTCTCCACTAGCTGACTGGCCTGCATGGTGAGGCTGTGTGATGATGGAGGGGTACCCATTCCCTCTTACCATGATGTCAGATTATGTGACAGTCACCTGTGGCATACAGGTGCCTCTGTTCTCACTTGATGAGTCAGAAAATCCTCCCTCATCCTCTGTGCATGAGCTTAAAAATGCTGATTTAATGTTTTTGGGGGATTTGACTTGAGTATTTGGGAGGTTTCTTCCTGGTCAAAACAAAATAAAACAAAACAAAACCCCAAACCACATTGCCAGATGCTACATTGCTAATATATTATAAAACAAAGCTGCAATTTTGTCACAGGTACATCTTGGACAAGGGTCATGAAATCAGGCTGAAGAATCCGAGCCTTCAAAGAGACTATGAAATCGTCCATGCAATAAGCCTATTTTTTTTATATGATTAAAGATGGTTAAGCATGTGAATTTGTGTCACAAAATAAGCTCTAGGGGTCTCTTCCTGATGAAGTACAAAAAGCAATGTTTAAACTGGAAATGTTGGAAGTTGCTGGCCTGATCCCTGTGTCCCATGTGCCTACCACAGTGACTCATGGAAGCTGCAGTTCTTGTGATCTGTTCTCCTCCAGGGCTGGCACCCCCCATTCAGATGACTCTTTCCATTGTGAGCTGCAGGAGTCCAAATAAAAAGAATACTGTGGTGCACTGTGGAAAATGTGTTCAAGCCTAAGAGCCAAAGAGGAAGGAGAAGGGGGGCTCACAGCACTTGAATTACTGCTCCCATGAGACAATAGGACTAAGAAGATGACTGGGAAATGAGTCTGAAAAGAGACACTATGGTTTTTGTTATGACCGCTTTTTGTGACTTGTGTTAACAAATCCTGGAACTAAAAATTTTAGGTTTTGTGATGGGAAATCAAAAACTTCTGATTAAATCAAAACTTTCTCATGGAAGGCGCATTTGGCAGAATTTACATTTTCCTTTAGCAAAAGCGATAGTGCTTCAATGAACTTTCTGATCCATTCTGCTTTCCATATTTAGCCCTGTTTCAAGTGGGACTGAGCATGAGTTGTAGTTATTGCCTCCACAACTAGACTTATGCACATGCCTAATTAACCAGTTTGATCAGCTGTCACTGGGCTTCTCTCTGCTAATGTGCCTGCAACTATTTTCTGAAAATGCTGCTTTAAAAGTGCTCGCTCCCCAGAGGCTGAACAGTAAGAATAGCATGATAGTATGAGTGATGACATATGGTGCTCCTTCTCTTCCCTCTAGCTGAAGTTCTGAGCCCTTGGCAGAGTGATGTAGCAAAGCAGAAGAAGTCTAGTACAATGTATTACTAGAATTTCAGGCTTTTCTGTGTAAGCTTCTCTGCTGAAATAGGTAACTTGAGCATTCAGTAGTCACAACAAAGCTTATTCTGGAGTTGCATAGCTTCTAGAGTGAAACATGAGCACAGTCTGTAAAAATGTATCCCTTTATGAGTTCCTGGTCTAGTGGACTTGTAAAAATAATTAATAGGGCATCCATCATGCCGTACCTCTGTGAGACATGCCAGTGCTTTCATTTTTTTCAGGCTGGGTGGGATCAAGGAGTTTTCCATAAACCTGAAATCACAAACTTTGTGTGAGTCTCTAATGTAATTCTGAGGGAAAAACCCACACCTGAGCCCTACAGAGATGTTCTTGAAGATGGCTCAGTTGAACTTGAAGATTCAGAGTACTTGAAGTATCTTCCTCCCTTTTCCATATGGGCAGTAGCAGAGAGAGTGAGGTGGTACAAAGTCTGCTGACTTGAGTATCCTTTGCCTTTTCCTCTTTGTAAGTCACACTCCTCTTTTGAAAGGCTCCTTCTATCTTGAGTGGCACCAGTTTAGTCAGATAGGAGAAAGACGAACTGTGAGAAAGGGAATTCTGCTAGAGTGCCAAGCATTTTTAAGGGGATAAAAACAACATTCTAGGTACTCTGCTTAGCTCCAGAAAGCAATGGATGATTCTACCTTTGCTAACACCATGGATGAAGTCACTCACCTACCTTGTGAAATTTATTGTTTGGATGTTGCACAGTATCTTCTCTTCTCTAGGCAGCAGCATTTCAAATATAATTGGCACTGGAGAGCAGAACAACATTGGACAGAATATACTTTGTTCTTCTGAAAGCAGGAGATATCTGTATGCTGCCCCATAGATTTCCAATACACAGAGAACATGCCACCAAGGCTCATCTTCCCTTCCTCACAGTTCATCTGCTGTCCTCCAAACTTAACATTATATTTTCCATGTTTGACTTGGTCCAAGAGCTTCTTCAAGAGCTTTATAAAATTCCAAGGAGAAAGTGTCCACAATGTAAAATTAGAAACAGGAAATGATGACCAATTCAATCATTTGGCCTTTGACCAAGAGCCACCTCCACTGGGGGTAACACTCATTTTCCCAGTGACCAGAGAAGACAGACAGGGCAAAGCAGATCATTTGCTTTGATGAACTACCCCAAGTGAGCAGGAACAGGGGTTGAGATGGCAGTTTATTCATTTTATGGATACATAGATTACTTAATTGGTGTAAAATAATAGTAGCATGTCAATAATTTTTCTCTCCTGAGTAACTAAGTAACAGAGGACAGTAATAGAGAACAGAAACATATAGACAACAAGCAAAACAAAAGAAATTTGCAAATAAGGAGAAGAGATTTGAACTCGCTTATAAGAAGCAGTAGGCTTCATCCTTTAAAGAAATCAAGAGTGGCTTTTAGAATTGTGAGATGGCAGTTAATTTTCTGTTTTTATTTTGCACTGAAACTGTGAGTCTTATTTGGACCATGAAACTCCTAAGGGAACATGAAATGCTACCACAAGAATAAAGGTAATAAAATCTGAAAAGCAGTAGGAGAAATAACATATTTTGTAGACTTTGTTCCATATAAATGAGTGACTAAAACTTGGAAAAGATAACTTGCTTAGTATTTCCATCTCTTCAGTTCACAATGAAAATTCTCAGGCTCTCCATAACTCTTTTAGATAAATTAGGACATATCCAAGTTAAGCATGCAGATATTTATAACATGGAAAAATTTCAAGTGTTCAATGCAAGTAAGAGGAAACAGGAAGCCGAACTGGGAAGATACCCAGATTTGTAGACTTGGAAACAGGGTAGGGGAGAGGAAAACAGCTTGAAAGGAGATGTGTTAGACCACAAACACTTTGGTATGCTTGATCCAGTAAGAGAAGGGAGCTGTTTCTTATTCCTTTTTTGTAAGGTAACTTGGTTTCTCCAGGTGGAAAAGCTTCTCAGTGAACAGGAGCAGTCTTTGGGTATCCTTAATATTGGGTAGCCCAAGAAAAATGAAGTGTTCAAGTATTTTTCCNTTCTTGTTTGTTTTTTCCCCCTTTAATTTTTAGCTACTTCTTCTGCAGTTGCCTTTCATGTTTTATCTGGGGAGAGATAAAGGGTATCACTAGAGAAGGGAAAGTACCAAAAAGGTAACCTAGCCAATTAAAAATTAGTTCAGTTTCATCAGGCCTTTCTTTTAGAACTAGACATTGGGGGAGGTATGTGTGTGCCAGTTCTGAAAGGGATACAGTGACCCCATAATTTGGTGGCAAATCGTAAAAGCCTAGGGCCCTGTGCTTGGGTGCTACTTGCATGTAACCTTGGGTGTTACAACAGGGAGGTCTGTTGCCTTTATGTGCCTAATTGCAAACATCAGGAAGAGAAAAGGGCATGACTTGATCTGCAGAATGAACTACGTGACCAACAGCAAAACTCACAGAGTTCCCCCTGCCCTCCCCTCTTATAGGAGTTCCCATGTTTTGGCGAGGAAAGGAAAAAGAATAGCTAATTACCTTGAATGGTTCATTCTGCAGCAGAGAATGGAAATTGAGTCTGTATGAGAGTTTGGCACTGGGAGAACAGAGGATGCAGAAGCAGCTGAGAAGCAGTTTTACTGTTCAGTTTATATTGATTCAAGCCTGTGAGAAGTGGATACTGTAATTTGTGTCATTATTTTTATTGTTTACAGGGCAACATAGGCTAGGCTCAGAGAGCTCTCTGAGTAAGTCCTACAGGAACAGGGCTTACCCTTGCTACCTCCTCTCTACCACCCACATCTGCTCTTTCACACCACTCAGCTGCTGCTCCCTTATTTGGAGGGAAAGGGAAACTGCTGAAGACTCCTCAGGGGACATTAGACCTTCTTTCCTTGTGCTTGGAAGATAAGGGATAAACACTGGACAGCTTTTTCTTGCCCTAACCCCAAAGAGCAAGAGGTAGATGAAGGTCTTAATTCTTCTGTCCTTCAGTGTTAGGTGGAAGTTGGGAGCAGAGCCCGTGCCTTGCTTGCTGGTGAGCATAATGCACTGCAGAGGAGGTTTCCCTTCTCATCCCTGCAGAGAGTGCTGGGGGCAGAGGGAACACAGCTATCTGTTCTTCTGGGTGATGGTCCCATGCCAGTGCCAGCTGAGAACCAGTGGAGTAGTGCTGCACAGGAACCAGTCAGCATGTGGCCAGGTAGCGATTCAGAGAACCCTGCCACTGAGTTAACTGCTCTTCAGGCACTTCAATTCACATATTCAACAGTCCTGAAAAGTACAGAAACAGAGTCAGTTCCAAGCTGTCCTTTTTTTGTGTCAGGTAATTTAATTTCTTCCTGGAGGGACCAACGTTCAGATGATGAAAAGCCCTTTGTCTTTGCATGGGGCTGTGTGAGATGGCAGCAGATGAAATCTCCCAGAATCAAAGAAAACATGACCACCAACTAGGTCCAAGTTATCATCCTTTGGATTTCTGTGCAGACTGCAGCTGTCCTGCTGGTGCCCTTTCCAAAATCAAAGCCCTCTAGTCTAACAGCCAGTTAGCAGGACTACAGCTGCCTCTTGGAGAGGAGTGAAGCAAGCTGGCATGAGTTATCTTGCATTCTCTCAATGGAAAGTTACGTTTTCCTTCTATGACAGCATCCACTTGGGATACAAAAATAACTTTCCAGTTCCTAATTAAGCTTCCACATCCTTATTGGGAAAAGCTGGGGGTATAGAAGAATTGAGATCTGCCCACTACAAAAAAAGAGGTAGTCAGGGGATACAGACCAAGAATCCTGACTCCGAGGACCCCACAAGCTAATAGCAGGCAACCCCAATTTGCTTGGATGTAGGAAGAAACACCTGCAGTGGACTGACTTTCATTCAGGAATGTAGACCTAAGGAAAGATATATGAAACACTTTAATTTTTTTCTTTTGGGGGGGGGAGGAGGCATTGGTAATGGTTCTAAATTAAAAAAAAAATAAAAAGCCCAATATATAATCCCAGATTTTTTTTAAAAATTAATCCAACAAGTAATTTTTTTTTTCTTTTTGATGCAGTCATCTGTCCTGGGAATAGAAGAGGTTCAGGGAAAGTATGACAGTATACCAGAAAAATAATTCCTTTCCAGATACTGTGGAAAAAAAAATCTGTGAAGTCTGTAGCAATTATTTTTTATAGTGCTAGTCAATACACAGGGACAACAAAGTTCAGCCATATATTCTGATGAGTCAGGTAGTTTAAACTACTCTTTCTCTCCCCTTTCCCTCATCACTTCTATTCTCTGCTGTCTTTTCTTTTTTTTTCCCACATTCAAAAAATGTGTAATAACTTTGAAAAATCATCGAGTTATAAGAAAAATCATTGTCTGCAACAGAACTTGTAATGGAAAACTTTCCTATGGTCTTGTCTATTAATAGATTGAGAAGACAACAAATAAATTATCTGGGATTTGCTGTTGAGCACTGTAAACTCGATGTTATTATTCATAATGCATGCAGTGTTCCAGTCATAATATTTATATGTGTATGTGTAGCAATCAAATGTAACCACCAAAAAGTTAAATTTACAGACATACTTATGTATCTGTAGAAAAGGTTTCATGTATAGCACTTCTGGATACTTGAGGTTTACAGAACTGTTTCTTCACTAAAGTTGATGGAGTTAGTCTTGATACATATCAGGATGTTAGGATCCCCTAGTTTAAGTAGTCTAGGAATACTGATTTTTATGGAGTTAGCAAGGTGATCCTGCAGTTGCATCAAGGCTGCAAGAAATGTATTAAATTGTAAGTATCATGAAATTCTTCAACTGAACCTTGAAGGAATGTGTCTTTTAGATATGTGGAACTAATTTTATTTGTGGGTAGAAAAGATAAGAATGGGAATAGATGACCTTGCAAAGATAGCATTTAAGTAAATAAAATCACTCAAATGAGGATTTCCTGCTTAAGGAATTTGGTCTGACCTCTTAAAAAAAATAAAAAAAAATTGCTACTCTGTTACTAGAGACCTTGACTAAAAGTACATTGCAGACTGCTAATTCATCAAAATAGGTTTTTTAGGGCTATTTTTTGTTGTTTTGATTTGGTTGATCTTTAAGTTTTATCATTTTAAAGCTTGTCTCTCCTTTGTACCAAACATATTAAATAAAATTAACTACAGGCTATGATATTTGTTTCGGCTGCTGATGGAGTTATTTTGTGCTTGAGTCTAATTTCTTATTGACCTTAGAAACTCAACTATCAAAAGCTAAGAAATGCTTGTATTTTTCTAAAGATAAATGGTGTATCAATTATCATGTCATTGCATTTCAAAGAAAACATTGGTTTTATTTGTAAGATTTCATTTTATTGCCACCTAAATTCATGAAGTTAATGTAAAGATATTTGTGATTTTCACTGGCCTTGGAGCAGCTCTTGCAAATAACTTCAAAAACACTCCAGAATTCTTCCAACAGAAAGTACCATAGTCATACTGAGTATCTAAAATATTTGTTCTAATAAAAAATAAATTTTAAATTTGGGTGGGTAGCTTATTTTATTAGTAGTAAGATAATACTTACATGTACATAATCAAAGTAGCATGAGAATATGGGAAATGCAGCAACAAATCTCATCTGCTTTCAGAGCTGTGGTGACTACAGCATGTACGAAACACGTGCCTGTTTGTGTGAACTCCAGTGGTGCCCTTATAAAAGAAGTCACTTTCTTTAGAGTAGTAACTGGTTGCTCCTGTTGCATAGTGAAGTCAGTGCCATGCCAGAATCTGGGATGGTGGCACTCTGGTGTTGCTGAGTGGTCTCAGTGCTGTCACTTTTCCTTGCTTTTCCAACCTTCTGGGAAATGACATTTTATTTTGTATTTTTTCCCAAGTGCATTCCCAGAGTCCTCCATAAGTGCAAGTGGTTTGCTTTGCAAGAGAAGAAACTCTCTCAGACCAGAAACTGCAGGCAGCCTTGGGGTATGTTAGAGATATGGTCCAAGGTAGCCTTGGTCCAGCAGAGCACTGGAGTGTTGGCACAGTCCTGACCTCTGAGTGGTGCCATGGGTCCAGTGCTCACCTATGACCTCAAACAGCTGGAATCAGAGCAGACTCACTTCAAAAAGAGGGAGAGAGCAACTTTTCACTAGTGAGATGTTGTGAGGTATTTTACAAACACATGCAAAGATAGAGTCTGTGGCCTGAGGAGAAAGGTAGGCACAGCCATAAGGTGAAATTAAATTTAGTTTGGAAGAAAATTCAGGAAAATGTAGGACTTGTGAAAACAAATAGTATTCATTTGCTTTCAGCTGTTTTTGTGGAATATACTTAAAATTTCTTTGCAACTTTTGTGTGTGTTACTCACTGCAGAGGCTGAATGGAAACTGAGGCAAAAATTACTGGGCAGGTTACATCAGATTGAAAAAAAAATTAATATTTCTTCTTATTGTATTCTGCTGTATCAAAAACATCTTTGAATACTTTTGGTTTCTCATTGTCTGTTTGGATCATGCACAGCACCCATTGTATATTTTAACCAGTCCTAATTCTTTGCAAATATTCAGCCCTAAAGCTGCCTGTGTTTCCAGTCCCACTGTCATAAAAGTAATTGACTTCATATATTTATAATGCATTTGCCTAATTATTGGTATTTCTCTTCACCGTGTGATGCTAATTTAACTTTTACTTTTTCCATCTTGGATTTATTCCTGATTTTCTTGTATACTATTTTTTTCTTTTTTGTCCTGGCAGAATCTTGGCCTGTGCTCCAAGTATCAAATTTAAGTGTGACAGAGCCTCTATTCAATTCCAAAGTTATTTTCCATCCTTTATTTTCCTCAGTATTGACATGGGACACAATTCCAATAAACAGTTCGTATATCCTAGTATCTCTGATGAGGACATATGCATTTCTGCAAGCTGGGTTTTTGCCCTTTTTTTGTTTGGTGGGGTTTTGGTTTTTTTTTTTTTTGTTTGTTTTGTTTTGTTTTGGTTTGGTTTGGTTTTTTTTTGTCTCTCCATATATCTCCATATGTGAAAATTGTGTTTGTGGGATTTTTAGTAATATTTCTTCCATAGACCAAAATTTGCCCAAGTTTATTGCTCACTGGTTACACAGTTGTTCTTTATTAAAATAACCCTCCTTCCAGTTTTAAAAATAACATTCTATGCACCTCACTTTCAGCTAGTTTTACTATGTGACCTTGCATAATGAAACTGCTCCAGTACTTCAGATAAAGAGCAGTGTGCAACTGCTCAGCTTCCAGAAGGGTGTTGGGAGATTTAATGCACTAGTTTTGGGATATGCAAACAGCCCTGCTTAGCTCAAAGATAAGATGGCCCAAATAATTCAAAGATAAGGAAATACAAATAGGAGGTTCTTACTAGCAGCACAGGGTTGTGAATTAAACAGTTGTTCCTGAGTTTTGACTTTAAATTTGCTATCCAGAAAATTTTGCTTCAAGGAAATCACTGGGCTTTTTTTGTCTATCTGCAAAAAATACATGCAAATATTATAGTCCTCTGAACATTTGTACTTCATATTTGGTAGCCATTGCTGAGGTTAACACTGCCTCTGAAATGAATGTATTGAGGAGCTTATGAATTCTGTGCCTGGTTTCACAAAGGTAAAATTGTGTATTGGGCATTTAAATTGTATATTTGGAGAGTGTAAGCAGGACTGATGCAAGAGCCCTGTGTTGGACCTTTGCACAGGGACTGAGTAGAAAATCTGAAGCTGGAATCAAGAATATCTTCTAAATGATGTCACATTCTCAGTGAATATAATCACTTATGTCATCTCCTTCCTGCTTTTAAGCAAAGAGGAAAATTCCTAGTAAAAATATAAGTCTGTTCATGAACAATTCATAAATAGAAAAGGAAGGTAATGTCTTATTAAATAAGTGACACCAAATAATTTGGTCCATCCAGATTTTTCCAGTAGCATGTGTAACTGAGTCAAATTGCATTTCCTGACATTTAATGAGTAATTTCTAGTATATACATTCAACCAGGAAAAACAGGAAAGTCACCTCTATGGAGAAAGCCAACTGAAAACATTGGTGTTGTGATGAAGTTAAAACTGCAGTAGGAACTTTAACATATTCATTTCCTGGTGTCTTGCTATATTAATTATGCATCCTTTGCCTGCCATTAATTGAAGCCCAAGGCTTTCACAACAGGGGTGTCATGTTAGGCTTATGGCCTTGTCAGACAGACACTCAATTAAATAGTTCGATTTTTCAGAAATACTGGATATACTTCATCTCTCTTTTGCTGAAAAGCTGCATTTTCAAAAATCACATCATAGGTATTGAATTTAATTTCCTGAACGGCAGCTGGCTTTAAACACTGGAACAGGGGCTGAAGTGGGGGAGGTGGTGTGCGGGGGGTGGGTAGAAGTAGTTAAAGCTGTTTTTTTGCTAACAGATTGCACTGCTTTCCTTCAGTTTATAGTGCATCTCTGGTCAGCCTGGTAGCAGAGCTTGTCTTTGTGCTACTTTTGCATGTTTTGAAGAGGGAGTGCAACAAATAGGGCAACGAGGTTTTTGAATCCCACTGTTCTCAAGAAGAGATGAGTGTATATTGTGTAGCAACCAGGTTACAGCCTCTGAAAAATGAGAGTTGCTTACTGGTTTTGATTTTAGTACACAAGATGTGAAAAGAGCTTTCATGCCCCAGTCTCTGGGCTTTATGGCAATGAATTACATCTAGGATATCAGATGGGTCATCACCAAATCCCCATGAAGCACCTCCCACATAGTTTTCTCAGGGTGTTCCCTGTGTGTAGAAATTTTGTGGGCTGTAAAAATCACTGGTCTACAACAGGAAGAACAACAAAGGACTTTCATTTATGTGATGTGCTGGTGTTACCTGTTAGTGTTGCTGCATGCTTCTAGCATCAAAGGCCAGAATATTACCAAGTAGACAATAAGGCCATGAATGTCTCTCTGAAATAGAGAGAAGAGGTCAAAATGCACATCCTTAGCCCTCAGCAGCTAAAAAAAGTTCTCTGATTTGCTGATAGTGTTCATGAGGCAGATACTAAAGTCCTTGGTGCTGGCTGCAATACAGCTTGCTTTTTAAGGTGTGATGGATTTAGTGCTCTTTTAAATACCAGAGGATTTAAGCAAAACAAGAGCTATAATAAACAAAATGATGAAACTAAGGGGTACAAGTTCAGACTGGTCTTTGTAGTCTGTGCTTCACAGTGGAACTGTGGAAATTTTTAAGCACAGGAAGAGTGAAGTCTTTGGACTCAGGATGCAGATGTTAGGGCAAGGAAGCAAAGTTGTCTTTCCACCAGTGTTCATAAATTTGGGATAGAATTTATTTTCCTCAGTCATCCTGGATTGGTTTTAGTTTTTGTGTTGCTGTCCCTGAAAAGATGCTGAAATGAAAATTACGTGTTCCCTGCTTGTTAAAATGTCAAATTGTATAGAGATTGGAAAAGTTGCCTTGGCCAGTCTTACCAGAGGCAAAAAGATGTGTTTGTCTCCATAAAGCATAACTTATGAATCCTCTTTGTTTTCCTGAGAGGAATGGCCCGTGATTGTAGTTGGAAAGAGCAGATGCATCCCAGTGATACTGGGAAACCTCTCAGGTTCCTGGTTGCACGGCTCACCCTATTAAGCAGAGATTATTGGCTTGGCAATTGTATGGAAGTCACATGAAATGAAGCTATTGAAGTGCTTTGGTCTTCCTTATTAGTATGGGATGCTGTTTCCATTGTTTGTCCAGACATTCCAGCTTCACAGCTCCCCTGT
Organism: Regulus satrapa; assembly: GCA_013396955.1. NCBI lineage: Eukaryota > Metazoa > Chordata > Aves > Passeriformes > Regulidae > Regulus > Regulus satrapa. The sequence goes on along the minus strand of VWZN01019274.1, from coordinate 28,942 downwards.
TTCTACGGAGCCAGCACATGAGCAGCTTTGCCCTGTAGGTGTTGGAAGCACCTGTGTGGATAACTGTGCACATAAAAAGGAGAATTCTGAATTCTTGTGGTTAGTTAAATGGTTGCTTGTGATTTCAGGAGACTGAATGTGGTGATCTACCTGTTATGTGCCGATCACATACATGCTCTAAATTAGACAAGCATTCATACCCATTCAGTGAGCCAAGGAATATTGTGAAGATTTTCTTTGAGTAACTATTAAAAAAATTCACCATTGTTTCTCTTTTGAAAAAGGTTAAGCTACTTCCATTTGAAAATGGAACATGAAAGTAAAGCACTGTATAATATTTTTAAAGTTAGAGAGAAGAGACACTAGAATTAATACAATTATATTCAGCGAAAGGAAACGTTTAGTGGTTTATAACTAGAAAGAAGCCCCAGACATTTCCTCTGTAGATTAGTAAATTATGCATCTGGAGTGAAAAAAGTGAGTATCTTTACACAAAGTAATGTGGTAAATTTGAGTCATCCACACAAGATGTTATTAAACTAATTAGAATTTCCCCAAAGAACCATAATTCCATACATTGAGTGGTATAAATGGGAATACCAGTTGTCCTGCAATCTTCTGTAGTCCTTGTCTACAGAAAAGAATTATTAATTTTGGAGCTGTTTTGAGAGGATATGTAGCAGACAAAATAGAGCATGAACTACTAGAATGACAGGTTTGGATGTAAGAAGTAGAAAAGGGATTAAAACCAGGCCTGGCTCAATGTGGACAACAGAAGACTGGGAAGACACATGTGAACAGGCATGAGTGTGTGAGGGAGATTAGGGCTCAGTTGTTTGATACCCTCAGTAAGGAGGACAGAAGACATTCATGGACACTTCGTCAGGGTGCTGTGGCTGTAACACGCTAAATTCACACCACTTCTTTGGCCTCAGCAGAGTTGTGCCCGCTGTGCTTACATGTGAGTTTGGTGCCATGATCTCTTGATCAGGGAAAGGGCAAAGTGGTACAGAGGAGCCAGAGCTGTGAATTTTCTGTAGTGGTGAGCAGGCAGATTTGCATATGCTAAATCAGTAAAGTTTTAAATCCTCTTCCTTAATTAACCATTAGTCCCTTCTGTCCCAGGTGACCCCTCTGTTGAAACATGCTGTTTCTTTCAACACATAGAAAAAAATCTCCTAAAACATCAGGATGGAGAGGCACAGTTGCCCACAAAGTCTGTGCTGCAAACAGTCTGAGGCAGGGTTATTGTTGCATTTTTAGTGTTAAGCCTTGTGGACCCAAGTAAAATCTCCTGGCTATATATGCCACAACTGGGGAAAGATGCTGTCTTTTCTTCTTCTTATCCTTTGTTCTCCTTCTCTTCTTTGTTTCAATAAAAGCTACTGCAGCATACGCATATCAAAAACCTGAAAGTTGTCTGGCACTTCAGATCAAGGAATGGATTCAAATTCACTGCCTCAGGATATGTGTCAAGTCACTGCGCTTATCTTGCTTTAATATTACTGACTCTCTAGTTTTTACTGGGGGTATGTTTTGTTCTTATTGGTGTTCAAACCATGAACAAGAGGAGTCAGTGGAGCATAGAACCTCCATGCGGAAATTGGACAGGGTTCCCTCTTTGCTCTGCAAGGAGAGTTAAAAAAGAGATTGGGAGCCCTGGGAGGTAGGAGTGAAATTGGTCTGATGTCTGCCTGGTAGCTGTAGTCCATTATTACTATAATTGTTATTATTTCTGTTTTTAATTATAAATGAAGTGTACTATAGACTCATTTAAATGACTAGTGAAACCAGCACTAATGTGGAAAATACAAGCCAGTATGTGTAGGGGCATGCTGATGCCATTGCTTTCCCAAGAGTAAATTTTTCAGCCTAAAAGTAAATGCATTATGTGACTTCTAGTATTTTTTTCCTGCAGTTTACAGAATTATATTTTTAGCCCCTTTCTCTGGAGTTACTTTGAAATGTTTTCTGAGCCCCTTTGAAAAAATCTAACAAAACAGAAAAATGTAGGATACATCTAAATCCAACAGGCCTTTAGAAACAAAAATTAATGCTCTGAAAATCCTTCTATCTAACCAGCAAAATGTGTTGGCTGACAAAATATTTAATTAGACATATTGCATGCAGAGAGGGTATGCCTCTGTGTTTACACTGTAGTTCAGGTCTGGTTAGAGGCAGTGGGTAGCCAGCTGTTTTTGACACAGTCTGTATGGTTTTATATATATACAAATATGTATGTCTACGTGCATCTGTGTAAATAGACTTTAGAAGTTTTAACTTGTATCTAGTCATACGTCTAGAAAGCTTTTAACATGTGTTTATATGCGTACATGCATAAATTAGCAGGAAGTATTAGAACAAAACTTGCAAGGAATCAAGGCTTCATGAGATGTTAAAATAACTGCTCTGTTTATAAAGGACCAGATTCTGAATTTGGGGCTCAACCGACCCAGCACTAGGCCACAGGCTCCAAAAGTAACTTTGAATGCTATACAAATCCTCACCTGTTTGGATTTGTGAGAACAAAGGAGAGAAGCACTGGCTTTGGGGAGAGAAACAGCAGACTGAGGTGCCTGAGCCTGATGCAGGGAGCCCATTGAGTCTCTGTGTGGCTGTGCTGTGCTGTGGTGGTGAGCCGGCTCACTTGGAGGAGGTTTGAAAGTTTGGATGCAGCTCTTCTGGGCACAGGGTAGAGATGAGCACTTCAGTTCCTGTGGAGTCAACACTGTGGCAGTATTAGTGCCAGCCTGGGCATTAGGGTCCTTGTGAGCTCTGCCTTGGAAGCAAGGAGCCAACTTCTCCTTTACCCATGCAATGTGCAGTGGATGTCTGCCTAATGCAGCTTTTTGTATGCTGAATGAAGATAAGGGAGTTGTAATGTAGACCAGTTAGTAATTTGGGTATAAAAGAAACACATAAAATATAGTACATTCTAGAAAATTAGTAGAAAGTCTGGAGTTAGAAGTCAGGAAATTTCTGACCCTGCCATGATCTCACTCTGAGACCTTGCACGACTCCTGTTACCTTTCTGCCTCTGTTTCTCCATTTATAAAATATTTCCTGCTCTGTGTCATATGAACCAATTCATCCTTGGGCAGTTTTGAGCATTAAACACTCTTAAAAAGGCTAAGTAGTATTATATAATAAAATCTTTTTCCCTGGTGTGATGAAGCCTGTGTCTGTTCTCTGACTTGACAGCAGGAAGGAAGGCTCATTCTGAACAGACCAAAGTACATGAGGGATTGATTAGGGAAAAAGAGTTGGTGAAGGAGGGAGGAGAAAGGCAGTTGATGGGGAGAGGCAAGGAGTGGAAATGTCAATTAATTGACATGACTTAACACAATGGAGGCTGAATCTCTCCTTAAGTAATATAACATGAGGCTTATATTCTGCAGGAAATCCTAAAAGCAGTTTTTTATCCTGAGGCTTGGGTAACAGAGAAGCAGCAGGAGGAAGCTGATCCCAGTACATTGCAGTTTGTCATCCACTTACCTGACTAGAAGTTGTTGTAAAAATGGACCATAACCTCTGTGTGGAAGATACTCTTCAGAGCAAATGTGTCCCTCCCTTGGCAAGTGAAGCAGTTCTTAGTTTTACCAGGTCTCACAAGTGAACAACAAATAGGTACACAAGCAGTCACTCGTATGTGCAGGCTGGCTCTGGGAACTCTGTCAGACTTTAATGTGCTAAAGTTCTGTGCTATGCATCTTTCTCTGAAAATATTGCCCGTCAGAAAAAGGGTAAGTTTCTCTTTGGCATACTTTGGAAGAAAATGTGATCTGTGTTAGTATAGCAATTGAAAAGTAATTTAATATAATAAATAAGAAGGAATGATGAGGCATATCTTCATCCTTTCAGTTTGAAAGTGTGGGAACATCTGTTCAGAAATATGTGATCAGCATTAGCAGTGTAAGCTGTATATGTCTAGGATTGGAGAGAGACACGCACAAACACACACTTATGCTTTTTATACATGAAAATCAGAATGGTTTAAGGTCCCTAATTGAGAATGGAAGGAGTTAAACGATAACAGCAACCAAGCGTAGGTAACTGGGAGAGCTGTCCTCCTGTAGACTTTGAAGATTATGACTGAAAAAATTGAAGATGATGTTGTTAAAAAAGGGCAGTCACTGATGATGTCAGAGGAGAGTGATTGTATTTAGGCAAATACAAGTAAAGAAAATGAATTTTCCAATTCTGTTTTACATGGATCTTACCCAGGTAACAGAGAAGAAAGTTGTGCCTGTCAGGACCGACATTGGTGAAGGTCTTTGATAGGTGAATGAACTTGAAGAAATCAGATTTTAGTATTACAGAAGGAGTATTAAGAAGATACAATATGCAGTAAATATGTTCGTGTTACAGGCCCTATGCAGGTGAAAAAGAGAAGAGCTTTTCACATATATAAGTGGTGGGGGGGGAGGGGGGGAGGGTGTTTGCTAAATTTTTAGTTGATAGTGAGATGGCAAAGATGGGAAAGAATGATGGTTCTGGAAGATAAGGAAACTTACTTGTTTATGGTTGTTGAAATAGATGAAACTTGAAATTGCATTCAGTAGCCACTGGTTTGCTATGTCTTGCTTCAGGAAATTCCATACAAGAGGAAATAGCCAAGTCTAAGTAAATATAGCAAATGAAAGCATGAGTAAAAATATGGAACTTCAAGTCTAAATGTGTGAGAAGCTATTTTGGAGGAAGAAAGTTTAATCTGACCCTAACCCAAACCATCTGCTCCTGTCTTTACTTTCACTGCTCTTATCTCTGATCAGAGAGTAATATCACAACACTAAAATTTGGGATCTGAGTCAAAACTTTCATTAATGCTGACTTCACATTTCATATAATCACTGAAATTCCAGGGTTTTTATCTTCACCTGTGTATACATCCTACCTTCCCCCTCTGCAAACCCAAGCTGTCTACATACCTGGCAGATTTCCATCCACAGGCTTCAAATAAATTTTGGCTTGTTTTGCTTTCCTTGCTGTTAGTAGATAGCAGTGAGGCAGAGTTTCTTAAGGGTCAGCCATTGCTTCTGTCTACCTTCAAGAAAGGGGAGGAAGTTATGTTCTTTCACCTCAGGCTCAATCAAGACAGTGGTGGCTTAGCCTGGGCACAGACCACATTGTACAGGCATATCAGGAAATTATTTTTCCATTTTCTGGCAAGATTTTGCAATTATGAACTTGTAATGGGTTAGCAGAGTTTCCTTGAGTTGATACCACCAGCCTGTTAAAAGCTGCTCATGTAGGAGATCTGACACACTCTGGAGCTCATGCGACTGCAAAGGGACTCTTACTAGCTCTGACTCTGTAAGGCAGATCTGACTTGGGGAAAATACTTTCTCCAGTCTTTTTTTTTGTACACTTTGGACAAGGGACTCAGAGCTCCTGAGCACCCTGGCCACCAGTGTCAGAGGCCATCTGAGGTTATGGGTGTACAGAACTCCTTGCTTAATGGTACCATACTAAATGAGAGAGATAGGTATTGCAGGAATGCTGTCATAGCCAAATATACTCTTAATCAGAAATAATTCTACTCTTAGTGTATTGAAGGGCCTCTGGAATACCCATTGATGCAGAAAGCTCCTAGTTCTATCATTCTCCTGGGTGAGTCTGAAATTTATGTTTACTATGCTCTTACTGTCTCCTGCTTGTCCCCCTTGCTTGAGAATACTGCAAGGAGCTAAATGTGCTGGAATAGTCTCTGCCAAGCACTGCTTTCACAAGTGTTAGCCTACTCCCTATTCATATTGGCATTTCCTCTATGGAAAACCATTTCCCTACAGGATTCAGGAGAGTAATCATTCAAAGTTGATAGCTACAGACTGCTGCCTCAATAGGTTCTCAGTTGCAGTTCTTCATCGGAATGTCAAGCAACTTTTCTAGGCAGATTTGTTCTCTGACACATAATTTAGTATGTTTATGTTTCTGTTATGTTTGGACATGTGTTCAGTAGAACATGAGACAGATTTGCCAATTAAACACAGACATAGGTTGTCCTGTCACACCACCTTCTGAGGGTACATCAACAGGGGAAGCAGATAGAAGTGAAGGGGATCTTGGGTTTCTTTTTATTCCCAGCTCTTGCTGCTGACTATGATTCATGACTCCACAAAATCATTTTAGTTTTCTCTGCCATTCTATACATTCTTCTTCATCACTCATTGTGCCTACCATTCCTATATTACATTTACAACATAGAATCATGGAATGGTATGGGTTGGAAGGGACTTTAAGGATCATCTAGTTTCAAATCCCTGCTATTGGCAGGGATGTCATCCACTAGATCAGGATCCATCCAGCCTGGTTTTGGACACTTCCAGGGAGAATCCAGTTTCTTTGGACAATCTGTCCCATTGTCTCACCACTCATGATAAAGGTTTTCTTCCTAATATCTAAATCTCCACTCTTTTAGTTTAAAACCATTTCCCCTTTTTCCTATCACTACCCACCCTCCCTGTTTTTTATAAAGCCCCATGAAGTACTGAAGGGATGTAATGGAGTCTCTTCAGAGCTTTCTCATCTCCAGGCTGAATAACTCCAGCTCTCTTAGCCTGTTTTCATAGGAGAGGTGCTTCATGCCTCTGATCATCTGTGTGGTCTCCTCTGGATATATGGGCATACATCCTTCTTTTGCTGAGAGTTCCAGACCTGGATGCAGCACTCTAGGTGATAACTCATGAGGGCAGAGTAGAGGGGGACAATCACCTCCCTTGATTTTCTGAGCACCCTTGTTTTGACGCAGCCCAAGATACCACCTGGCTTGTAAGCACACACCATTGGCTCATGTTCAGCTTTTGGTTCACCAGCACTCCCAAGTTCTTTTCTCCAGGGTTGTTCTCAGTGAGTTTTTATCACAGTCTAGACTCACATCTGGGATTTCCCTGATGCAGGTGAAGAACACTTCACTTGACCTTGCTGAACTTTGAGGTTCTCATGGGTCCACTTCTTAAGCTTGTCCAGATTCCCCTGGATGGCATCACATCCTTCTTTTGTGTCATATGTACTACTCAGCTTTGTGTTATCTGCAAACTTGCTGAGGGTGCACTCAATCTCACTGTGTCATTGGCAAAGATATTACACAATCACAGGATTGCTTAGGTTGGAAAGGAAAGGACCTCCAAGATTGCTGAATCCAACCTCCCAAGGTTTGTATGTGTGGCTACTTATTTGTCCTCACATCCTCTTTTTCTGATAGTGCTATCATTGTCTATCTATTTAATAGTAAGTAAAGGCTATCGGATGTTTGTAAAACACTCTTTATTTAAAGTGAACTTAGAGGAGGAAGTAAGAGGGAAACATAAAATCCCAGTGTTTTTCATGTGAAATGAAGAAAATGTAGATTCAACCTGAAGGCCATCCTCTCTTGCCTACACTAACCTCCTTGTTATCACCTGCTCCTAAAGCGTCAGCTCCCCTCACAATTCATGAGCCTTTCCTGCCACATACCCTTGTGACAGCCCCATTTAAATATGCCCCTTGAAATATGACAGAAGAACTGTAACTCTAAAATGGGTGGCTTTTGCTTACTATACCTCCCTTTCTGAAAAGTGCAGAACATTCTTAAATTGTGACGTGTTTTCTGTATTTGATTTTGAAAGATAATGTCCTCTTACTGTGATTTGCTTCAATAAAGAGTAGTTTTGCCTTACTTACTTCTATGTGCTTGCTTATTTCAACAAAATACAGCACGCTTGATTTTGGTAAGGTTGAACATGTTTGCAAGCAACTTGCAGATAGTGAGGTTTCCTTCAAGTGCCTTCCTGACTGAGGAATGATTAATGTATCATCATCTCATGTTATAGCCTCGATTGTCTTATTTTCTTGGTAAAAGACTGAAGGATTTTAATGGCACAGACAGTATAGTACACTTTGTACATTTTTTTCAAGCTTTTTTTTTTTTTTTGCACATTTTTTCAACCTTTCTCATATTTTCCCACTTCTGTTTTCTGGGTATATTGGTGAAGTTTGACCAAGTGCTTTTTTATGCATCTTTTCAGCCCTTCAGAGTGGGGTCCAGCACTCAGAAGCTTTTGGTGTTGAAATAACATAGCAGCTACAGCAATGAACATGTGGAAATCAAGAATGTTTTTTAAAACTGTCTGTTTGATTGAAAGTCCAAGGAAATAAATTAGAAGAATTATGTTTATTCAGAGACTCTGACAATGCACTCTCTTTTCACCATCATTTCCACTTCTCTCAGTTCTATCTGGAACACAAAGTTTGTCCCAGGTTCCACATAACATCAACTTCAATAGATAAGTGAAGAAACTATTCACACTTCACATGTGAGAATGTGCCCTCATTTTACAGCCCATCTATCAAACATAAACATACTCCAGCTTGGGTATGGATGCAGACCAGGAGGATTTATGATCCCAACTCCCTGAACACAGTTTTAATAAGTGCTACAAATATTGAAATAATATAATACATTTTAATGTGTTGGAATGCACTCCTTGGGAGTCTGTGGGCATTAAAAAAAACCCAGCCCAAATAACTAAAGCAAATTTTAATAAAGCAGCTAAAACCCCTTGGACTGAGAACATCTAACAGTGCTGAACTCAGTGTTCATACAGGAATGGCTTGTTGATTTAGGGTTCTAGAGGAACTGGGTCACAGGTGGAACGATTTGTACAGGGCCTGAAACCATTTCAGCTGCATACAAGGTGAAGGACCATTTCAGTTTTGGCAGAAGTAATGTGTCTCCTTTATAATTTACTACATTTGGGTGTAAAGTTCTGTTGAGTAAAGCAGTTACAAATAGATTGAGAGGATTCTTGTTGCTAAAAAGAGATGGAGTTTGTTTTTTTATTAAAAATGAACTAATGAAACAGAGAACACAGGTGCTGAGTGATCTTCCTGTTCTTATCTCAACAAGCTTTTAATTGTATTTTCTTCCCCTGTTCTGTTGTGTAGAGGAAGTGATAGGGTAGCGTGATGAGGCACCTGACAGCCAGCCAAGGTCAAGCCACCCTAATGTACTTCACAGTTCATTTATGACTTTAACATTTCTGAGAGTTACTTGCCTACCTCACTTTGTGGGAAGATATTCAGATCTTATCTCAAACCTTTGCAAATATCTTGTTGCTTTAGGATTTGGTATTTTGAGTAGTGAAAGAGTAAGAAAGGAATTATTGTTGTCATTTTATACATCTATGCCAGAATTTCTATATACATTCAGACTATGTAAATAAGGGAACTGATACCATATACATTCATTTCATTGTGACAGGGTTAGAGGTAAAAGAAAGGGGTTTGATTCACTCAGCATGATCTTTGCAGTGATGTAGAGAGCATGCAGAATATCCTCATTATGCATCAAGTGACATTTGCTGATACACCGTGTATGGTGAGGCCTTTTTGCAAAAACAGGAGCAAGAAATGTTCATAGTACTGCAAGTAGGCTCTCACCAGGGCTTTACATGATGGTTGCCTTTCTTGCCTGACACACAGGAATGCTTTTTCCTGTATCACATTCATGGCTTATTGTCACCCTGTGATCTACTCATGTTTTCGGGAGCATTTTCCTCCTCCAGTGTTTTCAGACTGGAGCAGAAACTTGTGTCACTCCACCTGACATGGTGGTACCTATTTCTACCCTAAAGTTCCTCATGTAAGGAGTGTTTATTGATGAAGGAGATGTCTCTTCTGACAGAGCTTCAGCTGGTGGAGAGGGTGAGGGCTGTAGGACTATACCATGACATAGAGCTTTCTGCCTCATGGATGCCATGAAATCCAGAATATCATGTGCACAAGGAAACCTACATTCTTGAACTATGTTTTTTTACAATCTAAATTCCAAAGACCTGACCATGAACTTCCCTGTTTCCTACAGTTGATAGCAGCTAAGCACGAAGGGTGGAGCCTGAGAAATCTGTCGAGGGGCTTCACCCATGAGTAACCTGCTAGAGTCCAGCTCCATGCAGTCACAACTAGATCCAGCCTCTGCCAGCCCACTGAGCCCTGGACGAGGTGTGTGGGTGGGCACTGAACACGGGGGTGGTGTCAGTCCAGCTCCTTTCAGAAATGATGTCTGGGTCTTAAAAGAGGAAATATCCATAGCTGGCATTAACTGAGTTTCCATCGGGAAGTTTCATGGGAGAAAGTGCCCAACCAGTCCAGGCACTGAGAAAGCTGCAGGAGACCAAAACTTGGTGGGGTCAGTGCAATGCAGTTCATGCTCCTTCTGTCTGTGAGAATACTCTTTTGTCTCCAGGAAAATACATAAAGCTTGCTGATGAACTTTCAAATGAATTCTGCAGCCATGCAGTGAAGAGGAAGTTTGTTACTGGCAATGTTGACATGGATAAGAATAGGTGGGCATACAACACTGAAAAGCAACTGCCTCTGTTTAGAAGCCCTGTGATATCCCTCCTGATATCCTGGGAGGATACCTGACCAGAAGAACTGAAGAGTTTGCTTCTTATGTGCCCACTTGAAATCATCTGTGAATGTCAGTGTGATTAAATGACTGATGATCACAAGCATACAGAGGAGCCCTGATAAGGTGCTGTGCTTTGTGCCATAGGAAACAAGAACCAATCCCTGGGGTTCACTCTCGGGGCAACTCTGGGAGTCTTGAAATTTTTCTCCCCCCAGATGAGGACCACAAGGATCACCTCTGAAGAGCATGAGCAGCTGGCACCTGGCCGAAATGACCCAAAGGAGTGCTGACAAGTGGCTAGGCTTGGTGCTGCAGAGAAAGATAAAACAACACCCCAAGACCAATGCCAGTCTGCCCTGGGGGAGCATTGCTTTCTGACCCCAGTGGTGGTGATCAGCTATTCCCAGAGCATGTGACTGAGTGTCTCTTCCCACAGGATTCTCACACCTCCCAAGAGATGCCCAAACCCAAATCTGCTCTAACTGGAGCCATCTCAGGGTCTCCAAGAGTCACCAAATGACCCCAGTCTGTTCTACCTTGGGAAAAATGTACTTCCTGCATGTGGGAGGCCACCAGTGGGTGCTTCAAAACCCTGGGACCCCCAGCAACATCTCTGCATCCATTTTTTGTGGCTGCTGCCCCTGGCTCTTCAGGGGGATGAGAATGACAAGGTCTGCTTTGCTCTTCCAGAAGGCATTCCCTTGGTCTGGCTGTTGTTATCCAGCTAAAAAAGTATGACAGCCTCAGGCACATCCAGTGGTTGATGGTTCTCATGTCCTGAGGGGCTTGCATCCATTTGCTGAAGGCTGAAGCAGGATTTAAATCCATCAGTTGAACTTTGAATATGGTCCCAGTGGGAGCTGTTTTTGCAGCAGAGAACCTCTAACAGCCTCATCCATGCCCAGATCTTCCTCCCTCAGCCCAAGTAATTCCACCCACTCCTTGGGGACTTCCTCTCAGATGTCTGTCAGATGTCTTCAGGCCGCCCTCAGGCCAGATCTGTCAGTCAAGACATGGGAGAAATCTCCTTTTATCCTGCCTTAGGACCCTGTGGTTGCTTCATTGTCGGATGGTGGTGATGTGCTATAGGGGTGATAAGGGCCCTAAGTGCAGCTCTGCCCACTGCAGCCCCCACAGCACCCCCAGTGCCCCTCTAGCCAACATCTTTCTGAGGAAGGCCTTTGGTGGATAATGAAATGGATTTGAGTGCTTTAAAATAAGTGACAAGATTGTAAACTATCAAATCCCAACTTTCCCTCTGAGGTCTCCCACACCTCAGGAAACATTTGCCGTCACAGAAGAGGAGATGGTGAAATTTCTTTCCTGTTGGGAAGGCTAGGCCACTTTAAAGCACTTTTACAGGACTTTGAAAAGATCAGTTAATGTTATTCTGCCCCTTACTTGAAAGCATGAATACATAAAAGTTGGTCAAACTGGTGGTAACCTCTGATCATGTGTCAGGGAACACCAGAGGGCTATAAATTGTGCTGTGTGGAAAATTCAATTCTACCAGAAATAACATGGGTATATCCAGCTACACGAGTGAGATTGGACACTGACCAAAATACTAGAAAAACAAGTGACCACAAACCACAGAGAATTCTCAGACCCACAGCACACAAAAAAGTGCTCCCAAGCAGACTTTATTAAAGCCATACACTCTTGGTTATTGATAAAGTACTGAACTATTTTGAAGGGCTATAGGTATATTTAGCATTTTACAGAGTATCAGACCAGACAAGCCCACGTTTGGCTTGTCCAAACACATCCTGATGATGTATATTCTTCTCTCCCTGCAGTGTCACTGAATGTTTCAGCAAAGACATCAACTGAACAGAGCAGAGAGGCCCCACAGGAGTCAGTGAGATCTGGGGAAGCAGGAGAGTGATAAGTAGGAAAGTATGCTCTGGTGCTACCCTTATTTCTACTTCCTTCTTAAGGGCCTGATTCTCTGACTGGCCTTCTGTTGCCTCTGGTGCTATTGGAGGCATTGGTGCAAACTGTCTGCAGCACTGCCTTTATTCACAAGTATCACTTTCCTGTCCAGAAAATAATTTGATAACAACAACTCTTTGAAGGAGGCTTCTTCTCACTTTTCCTCTTGATGAAAACTAGGTTGTTTCCATTTATTTTTTGCTCATTTTATGTCCACCTGCCTCAGAAAGCTGTCCTAGCACCATACGACGTGCTGCACTGATGGCTGATTGCTGCAGCAGGGCTCAAACCATGCTGTTATCATGGCTCTACATACAGGATCTGAATGTCTTGCTTGCTCTCCCCCTGGGATGTTTTCTGTTGCTGTGGTCTAAAGTAGCAGCTGCAGCTTCCAAACTCAGAGTGAAGATATTGGAATCATGTGCGTGAGCCTGCCTGTAGTAAGAAGCTTTTCTTTGTACGCTGCTGAACACAGTGCCCTCTGGCTGGGAGCTCCACAAGCTTTGTTCCCTTGGAAAGGTGCCTCACAGAAAGTGAGCAATGCTAAAGACTTCTACAATTAAAAAAACCTGCTAGAGGTGCATATTCCAAATGAGGCTGGAGCAGTGCCAAGTACTGTCCAGCTTATGTGAAACACAAAGTGCTGGTTTTTAAGGGGGAGGGTTAGAGTTGCAGTACTGAAAAACTTCTTTTAATGTGTGCTGCTCTGGGGCTGGGGGAAGGGAAGACATTTTTTAAAGTTATTGTTGGAGATTCTTTCAAAAGAGGCCTCCAACCTATTTGTGTAATAGGGCTGGGATGACAGAGAATGTTGTGAGAATGACCTTGCCTGTATCAGCATATTAACCACTGAAAAAATCCAGCTCACCATAAAGTGAGTGTGTGATAGAGGCAATCACTGATTTTGTGGCTTGTATTCAGTGGGTCATTCCAGTTCAATGACAATAACATGCTTTCCTGTCCTATAAGTGTTAATTCTGAAGCTATGCCTCATGGCCACAGTTTTGCTAAGGATTGTCAGCACTAAATCATGGACTACTCCATTGCCATGCTCACCCTGTTGCTACATCACATCCTCACTGCCATTGCCACAGTTGTGTCTGTGTTTCAATCAGAATACCCATGTTCAGGGTTTAATGCAGCTAGAGAACAATTAGCTCTGGAATTAATAATGGCAAACAAAACCCAGGGAATAAATTTGTACTTTTTCTTATTATTTTGGTAACATGCTTAAAAGATACATCTGTAGCCTTGTAGTTGAGCAAGGATTTTTCTACTAACCCCAGTTTTTTTCTCTGGGTGGTGTCTGCAGAAGAAGGATGATTAAGTGATAGAAACTGGGAAAGGAGTTTCTTAGTTTGGGTGTGATGAAAAAGTTCTTCCAAGCATAGGCACTTGGCCAAGCGATATTGCATGAGTTTTGATTTCAAGGCTGCGTGTCTGCCTAGGATAAGTGAAAGGCATGTCTTAAGCACTTCTAAATAAATAAGTGTCATTTAGGTATGCAGTTGCCACCCTCAGAAACTTTCCAGTGCTTCTCTTTGCAGTTAGATGTTATCTAAACTTCCCTGCACTTAATATAGAGAATGCTTAAGCAACCTGTGAATAATGAAGTATCGTTATTTAGTTACCTTGGGCATTTGAAAAAATTTTAGAGGTGTCTGCTGTAGCACAATGGCTGCTATATCTTAATGAAATAACTTGTAAGTATTACAAGACTTTTCTGAGGTCAAGGAGCAGATACGTTAATTCCTGAGAATATAATGTCAGGAATAAAAAAAATTAATTGCAAGACTGATTGTGATATAGTAAGATATTTTAAAATTATGTATAAAAATACATAAAATGTATAAGAAGTATATAATGTAATTTCTTTGCATTGAATGCTATGTTTGGAGGCCCTAGATACTATATTTTGAAGACTTTTCTGCATCTACCGGGACTAGAAATCTGTCCTTTTAAAATGGACAGTGACCTCCTCGTAACCAGATGACTTCAGGAGTCGGGGCTTTCAGGAGAATATGAAGCATCTTGATAACCACTCAATGATCATCACCTATGGTCAGTAGTATTCAGGACCTCAACACCCTGTAAGTCCATGATAAATGCTTCAGCAGACCTGTGGTGGAGGTAAGTCCATCAGCCACATTTGGGGGCTGACAGCATGAGATGAGGGTGCTCAGGAATGATCAAAAGGCTTTCTCCTCTCTTTTGCTGCTCCATGGGATGTTTTACTGTGAGACAGACATCAGCTTGCAGCAGCACCAGTCACACCATATTGGCACAGCAGTTACACCATGAGGCTTCTGTGTTTATCATAAAGGGATTAAGAAGATTCTGGACATGGAGGGAAGCAGCAAGTACTCCCCACCTGTCAACAGGCTTTGGGGGTTTATCAAAAGCTCAGTTCCCATTGCTTCTACTGGACTGCATCCTCTCTTGAATATTCTGGCTTGTAAAATTACATCAGTTTTCCCTTCACCATAGTAATTAATAGTGGAAAACACTGATTTCACATCATGTCTTCTCATTATTACAACAGTTTGATTGTCAAAGGCTGCAATAGTTCATGTTCCTAAATCTCCGTCACCTGTAAAATTGTCAATGTTCTTACAAGCAACCATCTAACCAGACAAAATGCTTGCAGCAAAGGTTTTGTTGAGTGATATTGACCTGAGGTTATATTTGTGAAATGAAAGAGGGCATCTATATTGTGTAAAGAAAAAAAAAAATATTAGCAGTGACAAACAGATTCCTGAGCACAGTCATCTCTTTACCTGGTAGGTGAGTGACAAGGGCTGCAGTACTAAATAATTTCCCTTTTGGCTCCAACCTCGTCTGATGGATAGGAGTGGTNAATCAAGCATTTCCCAGAAAGAAGGAGTAGAGAATGTTAGAAGCATGTATTTCCCTTCAGTGCCTATAGTTTGGCTAACCTTTTAGAGCTCTTCATTAAAAAACCGAAAAAAAACCAAAAAAAAACCAAACAAAAAACCCACAAAAAGACTCCTAAAACAACAACAACAAAACCAACCCCTCCCTCCTTCCCCCACCCTTCCCAAAAAAAAGCNGAAAAAAAAAAATATTAGCAGTGACAAACAGATTCCTGAGCACAGTCATCTCTTTACCTGGTAGGTGAGTGACAAGGGCTGCAGTACTAAATAATTTCCCTTTTGGCTCCAACCTCGTCTGATGGATAGGAGTGGTTTTGATCAATATCTCCCATAATCTGCTTCTCTGACTGTCTGGGCATGTTTCTTGTCATCGTGAGGGTCACCAGAAGAGAGCTGACTGGTCTCTCTGTGTGTGTCTGCATTGTAGATGCCCAACAAAATTGCCTTAAAAGCTGTTGGTAAGAGAGTGTGTACTGCTCCTTGTAATTCGTTAAGGGGTTGGTATCTCCACTTCCTCCCTGAAGGTCTACACAGGAGATCTGCACGCNCAAACAAAAAAAAACCCCACAAAGATATGTTGAGGTCAGTTTAATATGGAATATATCAATGTATCAATGAAACATTGAGCTTTCAGAAGTTTGAAAAATAAATTAAGGACTTATAAATTATATAGAATGAATTATAGTATGCTGGAAATGTCAGGAAGCCACACTGCTTTCATTACATTATTGTTATAGGATTCTCAAGTTTTCCCACTGAACAGGTCCATTTTAGTACTTATGTATAAATTCTGGATTGTTTTTCTGTAAATCAGATCTGGAAACCACTTACAGAATCTAAAAGAGGAATTAGTTGAAAAATTGGATTTTAAAAAAATTAATATTCAATACTTGTTTCCAGACTGTGTACTGTTGAATTTAAGAGTTCTGTCTCAACAAGGTTGAGGTGAGACTGCTGTAAATTTGAACTTGTGGTAGAGCCATGACAGCCAAATTACAAGGACAAGTTGGGGCACCATCAGGATTTTGGAATCCACAGTCCAAATTCAGCCTATGGGACTCCCTTGAAGATAAAAGTCAGAATAGTTTAAGAACAGGGTTTGGTTTGAATTCAATTTTCTAACACCTACTCAGCCTAAGATACTTGAAACCACACAGCTTTGGGGTATTTCATATTCTTCTTGTGCTCAAACACTTGACAACATGCAAAACTTGCCAGGAGAGAGCTCCAGCACTGATATTTTTGTTTCCAAGTCCAACTGCTTAGATAGAGCAATGGAGAGCTCTCATGGGGAAGTTGCATCAAGGTGATGGATTGAGATGCAGAGATTAGGCAAAACAGGATGCTTGAAACCTAGCCTAGTAAAGGCCAGACAGGATTTGAACTTCAAACAAGTGGTTCTCATTTTCTCTTAGTAACTTAAATTTACACATAATCTGGAGAGAGTCAGAAAGATCTTAAAATATTCTTCCTTTTGGCAGGCTGCTCTTTTCTGAACCTTGTTTTCTTCTTTACATCTTCAGAAACATGATCTGGGAAGGATGACTTATAACCAAAATTCCCTACTGCTGGTATTAAAATCAAAAAGGCTGATGTGTAGCCTCTCCAACTTCCACCCACCTCTGACAGAATCAGGCCCTGACACAGCTTAGAGACAGATGTCCTAGGAAGTCTCAGGTTGCTCCATATTATTTGTTCACACATCCCAGCTGATGCTAAATCTTGTTAGAAAGGTGTTAAATGTCTAAAGATGACAGAGGCACTATCCATTCCCAGAATGAGTCACTGGGATGGGAGAGATGAGTCCAACTATAACCACCCGCCAGCGCTTCTGAAACTTCCCCAAATTACTCCCCCTTTTTCATTTTAATGGAGATATTAATTCCATTCCCATGAATTGGAATTTGGACACCATCCATGATTTTCTCATGACATATTAATAGGAAAATTGGAAAGGCACAGGATTTTAAAAAAACAAAAAACCCCAAAAAACCAAAACAACAAAAAACAAACCCAAACTCTGGTGTATGGTCATAAATGTATAAGAAGAACAAAAATCTCAGTTTTTCTTTAATGGAAGGAGCTACTCTTCTTCTAATTAAAAACTCTTCTAAAGATATATGAGATATAAAGATAAAATAGATGGTTCTATGGGGGGAGCCTCAAAACACTTCCTCTGTATACCTTCCTTGAGAAAGGGGGCCAAATTTCACAGATGGGGAAACAGAAGCATAGAAAGTGAAGAGACTCCTCTGTTGTCAGCTGTGGTCAGGCATCAATCCAAGCAGTCCGGATTTCCAGGCTTTGCTTTAACTCATCAAGCAGACTCTGTTTTTTACTCCTCCTCCTGGGTGATGGCCTCAGAGGTTTTGCCTCTCCCCTCCAAACAACCTCCTTCTAAGGTTTCAAATGAGGCCAAATGTCTGTCCAGGGCTGTGCATAAGGGAGCATCACACCATACAGTTTCCCAGTATAGAAAGTAAACAAAAAATGCTGTTGTCCCAGACCTCAGCCTTAAGCACACATGGTGCACAGCCTCGCTGAAACCCATTTAATGTGTTTAATATGCATCGTCAATGACTTATATGTTGGATGCAGGAAAAGAAAAACAAAACATCACTGTAAACCAAACTATGATTTCAGAGAGTTGCTGAAAATGAAAAACAGGAACAGGCACCAGGGATCTTTCAACAAATGTAATTTAAACAGCTCACTTTCAGCTCTCTGGGCACTTTGACAAGCATTTAGTGGGATTCAAGCAACTACTGAGTAGTAATGGGCAGCTGTCTGTGCAGCCTGGCTGTGCTGGAAGAGAGAGGGAGGGGATGCACATGAAGAAGAAGTAGGGATGACAGGAGGGAGTAAGGCTGTGTGAACCCCAGCCCAGAGCACATACGGCTGCCTCTTGTGACTTTCATGGGGCAGGGAGTGAACACCCTACTTGGTAACAAGTCTAATAGTAAAACTGCCCTCTCTGAGCCAAATACCATGTGGTTTCCAAGGCTGAAGAGGATCCCAAGGGGAGGGCTGCAGCTCCAGGTGGCTGAAACATAGGGGAAAGTGGGGAGGCAGGAGACAGGACTGGTCTGATGGGAGGGAGTGGCTTGGCAACAGTTGAGGTTCACCTAGAGCTGCAAAGTTTCTCTCAGCTTTTCATTCCTTGCAGGAAAACTGCTTCTTTCTTTTTGGCAGAAGGAATTTCTTCTTGACAGCCAGCACTGGGCTGAAACAGCCCCCCAGTAAGCCATTTGCAGCCTCACTAGAATAACTTACCTGCACAGGGAAGCTTTTGTGTGGACTGTCAGCCCACATCTTTATTTTCCAGCCCTGCAGAACCAGTGGTTACTGGACCGGGTTTCCTTCACCTTTTTATCTTTCCCAGCACCCCACAGCAGGAACAGGGGAGATCTTCCCGTTCTCTCTAAGAGCTGCATGGCTTGTGTTTCCACACCTCCCCACATAGTCCTTAAAAACAGGCATTGAACACAAGTCCAGTTTACTTTGATATCTCTGTCACAGAATCACAGAGGTCAGAAGGTGCCTCTGGTGGTTGCCTAGACCAATCCCTCTGCTCAAGGTAGGATCATTACAGCTAGCAGTTCAAGGTTGAGCCTGGTTTCAGTTTTGACCATCTCCACGAGTAAAGACTCCACCACTTCCCTTGGAAACATGGAGTGTTCAACCATCCCCTGTTTCTCAGGTATTCCCAGGTATTTCTCTATGCTCTACAACATGAGTTGTGCAAATGCTCTTGTATAGTTTCCTGGGACTTGCTACTTCAATGGCATATGGGCCCTTCTTTACTTGTTGATAGTTGATATCCCTTTCATTCCCATCTGTTCTCCACCAAATCTAGGTTGTGCATTTTAGGCCCACTTGGAAATGAACAACCCTGAATAGTACTGCAGTACATGAGTTACATATCTGTGATTGTGATACATGTGTGTGTTATGTGCATGATTTTTGATTTATTTTTGTCTTCCTATAGAGATTTTACTTAACACACTCAGACATCAGTGGCTTTTGGCTAGTTATGCTCTACTTTCCCACCTGCTGTTTATTTTTCTATGTCATAAACAAGCAAGGATTGTTTTGTAAAAGATTATTCATGAATCATAATGGTTCAAACATTTAGGAGAAAACTGTTCTCCTTCATTATCTAGGTAAAAAGAGAATCAGATGGTGTTTGACCAGGTGATAATCGTGTTCCTGAGCATGTAAATTTTGAAAACAGGGATCAAATGGGTTTTGGCACTGATGGAGCTAGGCTGTTTCCTAGTAAACTGGAGCTCCCCTTCCTGTTTCTGCTATGCTTGGACATGGGCTTAGCAATGTGAATCTTACTGTGGAGTTAAACTAGTTGGTGGCTGCCTCCATCTGGCACAAACACCTGCACACCTCTCCAGCCACTGGTCTGGAGCAGCTTCCCTTTATATCTCTCCAAGGCAGGAAATATACCCATGCAGAGGCTTCACTCCCTGAGTTATTTCTCAGGAAGGACAGGGATCCCTTCAGGAGAAAATATGGCTTTTAGGAATGGGCTGAGAGTGCCAAAACCCACCCACTCAGCCAGCCAGCAGGAGAACTCGGTAACTGGCCTTGTTGCCTCCAAGCCCTGTTTGGGTTTGTTCCCTCTGAGGTCAGAGCAGTGGGGGGCAGCCGGGTGGTTTTAACTTTTTGTGCCAGCACAGCAATCTGGTGATGACACATGGTCTCCTGGGGTACTGGCCAGCTGAGGTCACTGCCTTGCAAAAATACCAAGCAGCTCTGCATTCTGAGCATGATTTCTGTGAACCAAACCCATTCTCAGCTCAGTTGGAGTTTAACTCCACCTTTGATGGGGAGACAGCCATGCTGGGCCAAACTGTGTAGTAGTGCAATATTGCTAAGAGGGAAAATAATGTTTGTTTTGCTGTACTACTGTTATATTTCCACATTTGCATTACAGCTTTGTCGCTGTTGCCAAGAGAGTCATAATTCAGAATGCGGAATAGGTAAATGCAAAGTAGGCATAGGTTAAATGACATTCAGTAGCTTTTTTCCTTTGTTATGTAAAGCACCTGAGAAGTCCTGCTGCTTTTGTGCTTCTTTCTGTCAGGCAGATGCCTAACCATTGTGTGTGTTAAAATAAACACCAAGGGATGATAGAAACAAAAGTGTGAGACACCAAGGATGCTAGGCAGGAGAGACTTTCCTGGGCTCATGTCTCCAGTACAGATGTAGGGCAGGTGGAAGTTGCTCTCAGCCAAAGTTAGTTCAGAAGATCTGTGCTTCATCCGGCAGATGACCCTTCTGGTTAAAAAGAGCCCGGTCCTTTTGAGAATATACTGAATAGATGAGTAGTGTTAAATACATGGAAAAAGAGAGGAGAGTGACCCAAAGACTATGTTCAAAACCAGGTGTGAGCTTGAGTCAGGCCAACATTACAGTGCAGTAGCCCTGAGGCAATCATGTGGCTTGTTTTGTGGTGAAGAGAGCCAAAATCAAAACATTTTGAGGGGCATTCCAAGTTGAAGCATGAGTTACATGCAGAGGATCATTTGGTATCTAAGCTGAAGACACTTAGATTGATTAACCAAACTTAGGGATCTTCACTAACTAAACTCCCTGCATGTGA
Organism: Regulus satrapa; assembly: GCA_013396955.1. Classification (NCBI taxonomy): domain Eukaryota; kingdom Metazoa; phylum Chordata; class Aves; order Passeriformes; family Regulidae; genus Regulus; species Regulus satrapa. The sequence continues at coordinate 8,106 of VWZN01019274.1, read as the reverse complement.
AAATAGGTATGGACATGGTTTTCCTGGGCATGTAAATTAATTCAGTGAGAGATTACATGCCATGGGTATTGGATGCATATATGTGCATGCATTAAGAAATTTAAAGACATGGTAGATTTTCAACATGTGCCACATACTGCGTGTCAACAATCATTAAAATGTCGTCTTCAGAAAATAATGCTTGTGTGAGGCATTCTCAAAATACATTAATCATATTTATAGCCATATATTAGGTTGAGTGTGTTATATATTTTTCCTGCTTAGGACATGAGGTAATTGATGCCAGATTTGCAAGTTTTCCATTGACTCAATTAAATAATCATCAGAATATACTTATTTTCTATGTACAACATTGCAGCAATGTTTTTTCTTGGCTAAGAAATAAGCTCTGTGATTATTCTTTGAATTAGAAATTCAAGAATATACCAGATAGTTCATACCAAAAATCAGAAAATTAATTTCAGTTTCATTTCATAAATGAAACATATAGAACCACTTCCTTTCAATCTGTAAGCCAAAATCTCTTTGCATATGGAATTTTTAATGGTGGAAAACTTCAGGTAATTAATACTTCTTTCGTTTGTTTGTTGTTGGTTTTGCTTTTTTTTTTTAAAGTCTAAAATGAGGAGAGGGGAGAAAGGAAAGAGAAAAAAATTTATTGACTATGAATTACTGTTTTGCTACTCTACCTGCATTATCACACTCAGTTATGTTACCTTTGGTATTGAGGTCCCTCACAGTGGCTTTATATCAAGTAATGTTTAAACCAAGCCATCAAGTGGAGGATTCACGTTCTTTGAAGAAGTATCTTTCATTTATTGTAAAAGAGTAAATCAGCTCTGAAATTATTTCTATTCATTGCTCAGTTGGCTTTGGTTTCAGCTTTAAGGAGGAAGGAGACCAATTAGTGATAGCCCAAAGAAGAAAAATCATGAATATTCAGAGGCCTAGAAAGCATGACCTCCTGAGGAAAGACTGAAAGATTTGGGTTTGTTTAGTGTAAAGAGGAGAAGGCTTAGAGAGAAAGATGATCACAGCCTTGGAGTACATTAAAAGTTGTTCCAGAAGAGGATGAGAATACACAGTGCTCAGTGTCCTCTCTGGGTAAAACAAGAAGTGACAGGCTGATGCTAAGGCAAGGACAATTTGATTGTCACTAGGTAGGAGGTGCCATCACTGGTATCTGAGAGGGAGATAATGTAATTGCATGTTTTAGGAACAGGTTAGAAAATCTCAGGTAGATATTTCTTGTTCCTGCTTTATTAGTATTCCTTATGTTTGGAAGAGGTGATCTCATAAAATCCTTCTCTCAAAACATATCCCCTTTTGGAAATCCTTGTTTTCTAAGATCTTGCTTGTTTGTAATGAAGTCAGATGCAAATGTATTCATATAAATTCTTACCCGTATGTTGTACAGTATTATGCTGGGAAGTCATGTATTTTAAGAATTTTGGCCATGAACATATACTGTGAACACAAACAGAAAAACTGTAAATTTGAACTCTAAGGCTATGTTACATTCCGCTATTGTTAAGGACTAAATGAAGCAGATTAAGATCAGACGGCACNCTAGGCAAGATTATTCTTCTACAATATGCAGGCTAACAGGGAGAGCAAAATATAGGCTGTCAGAAAGGGCAGGATGGAAACAGTTACATTAGGGTGAGTGAGAGAGAGCAGAGACACAAACCAGGCCATCAGTAAGGGTGGAGAAAAGGGGTCAATTTTCAATACATTAACTGGAAAAGACCAGAGCGGAGTGAGGAATCAAATGTAAGGAAGAAAGGAGTAATCCACACTAACACAGTGACTGAAAGCAGATTGAAGGAGAAATTAACATAAATTCTCATGGAAAGGGAGGAAATAGAAATAGAGGGAACCTAGGAGAACAAAGGAGATGCTTTGTATTTGTGGTGTTTATGGAAGTGCTGATATTTCCAAGCACATGTCAGTAGCTAGAGCCTTAGTAGCATGACAGTTTGACAAGACAATGCACACAAATGTAAGGTCATTTGTTCTAACTAAAACATTGAGAGATTCTTTTTATGAGCTAATTTTATTCAAAAATCTGGTTTTGCCTTAATGTGATGTCTTGTAGCACGCGGTCAGATGCCAGCTATGAAAGACCAAGCAAGCAGACTGTAGTGTCACTTAATTAATCTTTTTTCCCTGCATGCACTGATTTTTGGAATACTTGTAATGTACCTTTTACTGTAGCCTGAAGCTCAGATTACTAAGGAAACATGAGTCCACAGAGTTGTGGAATCCGTGCCTAACCCCAACAAAGCATTTGTTTATAAATAGGAAGAGAATATCTTAATAACAGGAGGCAGATGTTAAACATCATGATTCATTTCAAATCTACTCAGCCTAGCTCAGTGAACTCAAAGTCAGGCAACAGTGGACAAACAGAGATTTCTTTTTATCCTATTGGGTCTCATTAAAATATATGTAATGTTTTCTGCAGTTTGTGAGCTTATTATGAAACAGTTTGAACAAATTTTGGAGACAACATTTCAGGATTGATTGTTAAAATTATTAATCATATCTTGATTTTTGCTATTATTGTTTGTTTAATATTTTAAACATTCTGCATATTAAAATCCTCAGGAGAACCTTGGGGTTTGTTAGCTTGTTGATTGTATTACACATAGTTTCTCTACCACCATTCCTATTAAAGCCAGTGTTACAACATCATAAATAGTTGAATTTTTATGTTGTTAGTGGTTTTTGTGATGGCAATTTAAAAATATTCGTAAGTGCTCTTTTTCTGCTTGGCCATGTGTACTTTTTCAGTGCCGTTCATACACAAATAAACAATTGGGATAATGCTGTAAAGTTATTTTTGAACTGCTGCCTGGGCTTGAAAAAGCTCAATGCACAAAACTCACTGAGGTGAATGGAAACATTCCAACATATTTCAGTGAGCTCTGGATCAGATTCCCAAGCACATTGCCGTTTCAAAGCCTTTTTTTTTTTTTTTAACATATTGTAATAGACAATGTTTACTAAACTTATCTAAGGTTTCCAGTGATTAATATACATTAGCTCCAACGTGTTTTGACTAGCTGATGATTTGGTATCACCAGGCAATTTCTTAGGTTATTTTATTCTGCCCTTTGCAGGCATTACACAACACTGCTCCAGCTGTCCCAATGTCCAGATGTTGTCTGTAAAGCTCTCTGAATTTAATATTGTATGCAATTCCCCCCCACCTCCCTTTTATTATTTTTTCCCCAAAATGGTTTGAAACTGCAATGTCTGTTTTAGCTGTTTTCTTATAAGGACTGTTTTGAGGCAGCTTTTACTCCAGTGTGTTTTAAAGGGAGCTTAGAATTCATCAGAACCTGTGCACAATCACTTTGTTTGAAGCTATTGTTCACATTCAAGGTGAAAGAACCTTCTGGACATTCAGGGCACATTCTTGTGTCAGGTGAAGAGCCTTACATGTTCACTTTTGGTCCTGCAACCTTGCCATGTCCCTAGTTAATTTAGGATTACTAAACAAATACCCCCTACAGAACTTCTGCCTAAGTCCTTACACAGAAAAGGCACCTTTGTTTTAACAATTCCTGTCATGTTAGGGTGAACAATTTCTCCCACCCGGGTATTTTGCTGCTTGTTGTACATATGTGCTTTTCCCAATACTTTAGCATGCATGGAATGCCCACCAGTTGAACATCTCCAAGGCTGTTATAGGTGCTAATCAATCTTCACAATTGCCTGGTAAAATTGATAGGTCTCCTCATTCTCATTTGGCCCTGGTTTGAAAGCTGAAGAACAGATTGATATGAACCCATGAAAGCATGTGGTAAAACCCCTATTTTTTTCATTTCAGCTAGTGTTTCTTGAATGTTGTTTGCTAAAAAACATATCTGCTTGGAAGGAAAGTAGTTAATAGCCCCAGATATTTGACAATGTTTTTTTGGTGTTTGTAACAGGCATGCAATTTCAGTTGCTGTATACCACTTATTGCGTTGCAGATCTCTTGAGAGCTCGAAGAGGGTTGAAAAGTGTTACTAATTCCTCTAATCTTTCAGCATAGAGTTGAGATGGGGCATGAAGTATGTCATTCAAAGGATACTTGAGCAATATGATTGGCTAATGGGGAGTCCTAGCAGCAGGTACAACATTTTAAATATGCACTACCAGAACACAGGGTTTTAAAAAGCATTTCTCATAGCCCTCACCTCAAGGTTTGCAACACTGTAGATAGCTTTTCTAATTGTAATAAGTCACAACAGGGCATGCCTTGTTGGGCCATAATCATACTTCTCAGACTGCTGATAGCACTCCTCTATCGGGTTCGTGGCTGGCGTACACCCGAGGAGTGCAATTATGGCACAACAATGATTGCCCTGTTGTGCTTTATTATTCAAGCAAGGCACTGAAGCAAGTGTTTTGTGTGTGTGCACATGCAGAGACAAAGTACATCTGAGCAGGTCCTTACTGGATAATTAATGAACTTGTATTAACCCTTTCCCAATATTTCTTTAGTTTGAATCTTTCTTTCATAGCTGCTGTTTTATTCTATTTGCCAGGTAGCTTCCAGAAAACTCACCAGAAACTCTATTTTCCTTTACTTCTTTTTTTCTTTTTTTTTTTTTTTCTCCATTTTAGCATGAATTTGAGCTCTGACCAGGGTGGCATTCTTCCAGCTTTGGAGTAGGAAGATGCCTGTTCATTTGTAGACCATGTAAATTGCAATTTGTGGTAGTAGGAGGTCCCTTCATATCAGGTAGAAGACTTAAGGTGAACTTTTGTGTCCTGATGGCCCATTTGCCCAGATCACTTGCATGTCATGATAGTGCTAATGACCCGGATAAGTCCTAAAAAGAGTCCACAGCACTTTATAGGCCAAGACCAGAAAAGTCAAGATCTCATTTCACAGAAATCCCACTCCTCTTTGATGAGTGCACCTAAACCCACAACAGAGAAGTAAAAGTGCAGCTAGTTTACCAAATCCTTGAGTTAACCAGTTCCCTTTAAAAGATTTTGGTGTTACTTTTAGCTTGAGATATATTTAAACATGCAGAATATGAAATGTATTAATGGCATATAGATGTGTGACATGCAACAACCAACACCCTTCTCCTGGAATAACATCTATAGCAGTGGACTGCTGGCCAGGGCTAAAGGACATTCTAGGGTCAATACAACCATCATTTGTCAATGAAATTTGGAAATGAGGAAGCTGCATAAACAACAGACATAGAAGAGGCACTCCTCTGATTTTTCTAGTCTTATGCTGTCAGATTTTTAAGTCATAAGAACGGAATGAGTTCTATGATCCACATGGTTTTTTTTGGAAGGTCCCTTCCAACTGAGCATTTTTAATTGCAGATGTTGTTAAGATATCATTTTTAATGGCCTTATGAAAAAGCTCTGCCATTTCTACATTTTTGAGCTTTGAGCAGTATGCATTCTTCAGCTGCTCAACAACAGCCTGTCTCCCTTGGTCCCAAGGAGGCTGAGAATGGGCACACTCTATCTTTGCAAACTAGATAGCGTTTGTCATTGCATTGTGGCAGATTCCCAGTTCAGGGGCTGTAAATTTTCCTTGAGATGTGCAGTTTTGTGAGAGTTTATCTCAAGTGAGATTCTGTGAAAGCTAATGCAATGCTTCCTAGAGATTACAAATTGCTAAGCTGGGGTCAGTGTTAGGATCACAAACATAAGGTGTTTGAGATAAAAATACTTTATGGCATCTGCCAAACTGGTGAAATTTTCCATATTTGCTGCTATGTTCAGTTCTTCAAACAGTTACAGAGGATCTTGGCTCCCACTTTATCCTCCCTCAATAGCAAAAGTTAATAACTTGCACATGGACTCACTTGAAAAAAGTATGTAATATTTACTTGTGTTCTTCTCTCATGTTAAATTTAATTTCCTCTGTTTCTATCACTTTTCTGTGATGTGACCCTGTTGTTCATTGGTGTATGACACACAGAGGTGCTTTTTCCTGAACAAAAAAGTGATGCTAAGCATTTCTTCTAGAAAGACTGCTCTGCTCATCTGAAGGCGGGATGCATGCCTGGATTCCTAATGCAATCTTAGATTCTCTCAGTTTCAGTCAAGGGGAGTAAAATTTGAAGAGAGCAAAAATTATGGTGTGAAGCTGATGGCATTTGGAAGACATTTCTGCAAAAAGGTACAGGACTTGGGGCTGGGATACTGAATTCACTAAACACAACTTCTGCATTTATGGGAAACAAGATAATGACCTAGTTGGGCTCTTGGGAGTTGTGTTCAGCTGCAGAAAACTACCAGGAGCTGTGTTCAGCTGCAGAAAACTACTAGGAGGAGTCTGGTCAGGGGGAAACAAGGGCCTTTTTGGCCTGATTGTTGTTGATCCTGGCTGCACGGTGGCAACCCAAGGGAAACAGGTACGGTATCCCTGTGCCTCTGTGAGTCCCAAAGGAGCTCTTCTGATCCCCAGAAGCACAGTTTGATTGTCTTCTTCCCCTCTGTGTGTATTTGGCAGGGTAGGATTCCCCATCTCCCCCTAATTCCATAAAATGCTGTTTCAAGGTGTTTTGGCTCTTCCTAATTCTATTTGGTATGAACTATCACTTCAGTTCTTCAAGGGTTGCACTCTGGATGCCTGTTTTTCATGCCCAGTATATAAGATTCCAGGGCTCAATCTGACATATACAATTCAGGATGGTTCTTAAAAAGAAATCTCTGTCTATCACATATACATCCTCACCAAATCAGTCTCCTCTCCCCTCTGGATCTGCATTCCGGCCCTGCTCCTTTGATGTTACAGCACTGAGGAATTTATAAGACATGGTATTTTTTCCCAGCAAGAAAACATGGGCAGACCATCTAATATGATAATTACTGAAACTGATTTACATCTTGTGAAAAGATTAGGCAGTGACTGCTGCTGCTGCCTTGGAAATGTCCCATAATGATATAAAACTTCAGGCCTAAGGAGAAGTACAAAAAGGCAGCTTGAAAACCTCTGGACGTATATCTTCTGATAAGTCTCCATGGATTTGCTGACAAAACTGCCCCTGGAAGGATTCTTCCTTCTGGTTCTCTTACCAGACACAGGGATTTTCCTCTCCTTGCAATTGTGCTTCCAATAAGTATTTGAATATGGGTGGATTTTAAAGAATGAAAACCACAGAGAAATTAGATTCAGACAACTAATATTTCAAGTGGTTTTACAGTATTAGCCAGCAAGACACACTGAGAGCTCTTCCCTGAACAAATCTGGAAAATGTGTTTCCAGAGACAAGTCTGTTCACTATATATAACATCCTTTATAACATATCTAATTCAACAGGCTTAAAATGCTTAAGACACCACATATGTATTATTTGGTGAGAAAAATAAATCTGAAACTACAGCTTTGGCCAAAGGCAGCGTTTTGCCTGAAGGCAGTGGTTAGTACCAAAATGCATGAGGGACTGCTTTTCAGAGGGTGTAGCTGCCACTGGCATCCCCAGATACCTTATCCTGCTTTGTGCAGCTATGTTCTTTTGTCATATTTTAGTCCAAAATTAATGCTATTCTTTGTGTTTAGATATCACATCAACAGATCCCTGTAAGGTCCACTCAGCAGAAAGAGGAAAGGTTGCTTTATGTAGCAATGACCACATACTGCTGGGACACCAGAACAGAAAGTCTCTTCCAAATCCCCAGTTTCCCTGAGCTGTTTCTAGTCCCACAGAGGCTCATGGAGCTGTAGCAGCACTGCAAAGCTCAGTGTAATGTAAATTACCAGAATTACTTGACTTGTTTGCTTAGGAACTCGCTGGCACCAGGTTTTCCCTGATGGCCACTAAGATCCATGTGGAAAAACCCTACAGGATGTAATAGGAATCTTTGCAGAAACATTTAAAGACCCTATTTAAACTGCTCTGAAACCTATAGAATTTAATAGAGTAATATCCTTTCTATTGTTGTTTTTAACTATCCTATATAATTCTATATTAAATTCTTGAGAAAGGCTGTAATTTTCTATTAAATTCTTTCAGGTTTTCCACAGGGGTTCAGTAACATTTTTCATCTTTCCCAGAAGTCAATCACTTCAAGCTACTCGCCATATGTACCCATTATATATAAATATATTAAAAACCCCATATATATATATAT
>VWZN01019269.1:160142-178275 GCA_013396955.1 Regulus satrapa | reverse complement strand
TGGCTCGGGCGTCTCCCGCCCAGCCCCGACGGGAGCCAGGGTTTCGCCGTGCGAAGCGCCGGGGCAGGACGGCTGCCGAGCGGGAGCTGAACTGCCGGGACAGCGGCCTGGCCGGGGGTGGTGCGGTGCGGTCCGGCTAACACAAGCGCTCCGTCCGCGGGCGGCAGGAAGGGGACGCGTGTCAAGGCTGCCCTGAGGGGCTCCGGCGCTCCCAGCCCGGCCGTGCGCTCTGCTCCCCTGGCCGTCAGCGCCAAGCCCCGGCCACGGCTCCGCAGGTGTGTCGCATGTCCCATGGACGTGCGCGTCCTTTCGCTCTCTGGCCTCTGGTTCTTAGTAGGCAAAGGTGTGTTTTACCTGTCCTGCGTAGAAAGGAACTTTCCTCCTCTGCATCCCTTTCGTTACCGCTGCCACACTCTAAAATACAGTGATGCCATTCACCATCTAGTTCCTGTCCTGTACGGTAGGACAACATACATAATCTAGTGCAGGTGAAAAGTCCTCTTTTGCCCTCCCTTGATTGATTGAAAAGGCTTTGGCCATGTTGGTGGGCTTCAAGGTAACCTCGACGGTGATTTCAGCAAAGACCTCTCTGGGCATGTTCACTCGCTTGGCTGCTCCTCGCCCACGGCTGCGGTGCTGCTGCGCTTTCTAGGACAATGTACTGCTGGCTCTAGCGGTGTGACATGCTCAGGTGTGCGGTTTGCTTTTGATTTACATCACTGAGTCTTTGTTTAACAGCTGATATTTGAAACACAAGGTGGGAAAGACAGGTCAGTCTTTTAATTTTTTCCTTTTTCTGTCTTAAGGAGATATAATAACCTCGTACTGTCCCCTGCTGATATATATAATTTATGTTATGGCACACGGTTCTCACAGTTACACTTACTTGCAGTAGCTCTATTTTTACAGTTAATCTTGAAATGGAAATACTTTGGCCGTGAAAATAAAATACTTTTTATTTATCATTTGCATTACTGCACTGTTCTGACAGGATGTGTAGTGCACTGATGTGAAAATAGACCTTAGATTTTTCTTTTTTTTTTTTTTTTTTAATGATCAAATGCTCCATGACAAGAACTTCAAGTGTCACATTGGATTACGTATCCTCCAGAAACATTTTCTCGGAATGATTACAGCTTACAATGTTTTCCGTTCTCCTCCGTTACAAGCTCCATTTTTATGAGGCATAGTACTTCAAGCTGCTCTATTAAATTGCTGTTTAAGTAGCAGAAGAAACATTCAACTTTTATGATCTGGCATGAATATAATATTTAGAAGCTGTAAAGTGCTATGGAGATGAAAAGAAGCACCAGCTAAAGCGCACAAGGGTTGCTGTGAGAACCTCTGCTCTTGCCCACTTGGCTGGCATAGCCGGTGAGCCAGACTGGTGGACACATCTGGCTGATGAAGGGGCTGAGGGCAACAAAAGTAGGGACTGGGACAGGACAGCTCAGAGGCCTGAAGGAGTGTGTGGCCGGCTGCTCTCCTGGCTCAGAGTCGCTAAATCCGCTCTGGCCAGACGTCAGTCTACACCCAGAGAGTCACAGGCTCTTCTGTGAGCGAGAGAACGTAGCAGAGAAAGACGTCCCTGCTTTGGGAAGGCAGCAGACACGGCTATGCTCAGCAGCTGGAGTGTGTCTAGACTGGCCTTGAAAGCTGAATCGGATGCTTCCAGGACCACTGCTGAATTTGTGACCTCTGGCGTGGCCTCTGAGAATATGCCATGGTCTCCTTTGGGTATCCCTTGCAAAACAGAGATTCCAGCAGAGGTTAGAAGTACCTTTCAAAGGTTTTAATCTGCCTGGCAAGGTGTGACAGTGCTGAAAGTTTCCTGAATGTTTTCCTTAATGACATCTAAAAGCATGCAAATAAAACAGCATCTTCCAGATGGGTTTCTGCTAATAAGGAGGGAACTACATTACAGAATTCTCGTAATTCTGAGTCACAAAGACATAAATACTATATTTATTTAAGTTACCCTGTCTCAGTATTGGCTGAAGTCAGTTCTCACCAGATCGTTGCCATTAGACATGATCAAAGTCAGACATGGTCAATGCAGTTACAAGGTAAATAAGGCATGTGATTTTTTTTCTGGGATAGGGAAGCAGTCAAACGGCAAATCAAAGGAGTTATTTTTAAGTATTTAGATGCAGATTTTTTTCTGAAAGAGAAGTCTTTATCTTCCCTGTGGGGATGGGGATTTCTTTGAGTATCTCTGTCCTGCCTTCCCCACAGTGTATATGAAAAAATTTCCAAGCTGAGCTGCAGTAGAGGTCAGGCTTTACTCTTACCATTTTTCAGTGGGTCTGTGGTTGTCTTAGGGTTTTTGTACACTCCTTGGTATACCCCATAAAGTCAGGTGGAATCCCTGAACTACCAAGAAAAGGTCTTTCTGCCTTTTGTGAGATTTTTGATTGGAATTCACAAGTTTTCACGCTTCTGATAAAAGCTGAAAAAATATTTTCATTTTATTCAAGGAAGAGAGATCAGAACAGAAGAAAAAAGCCAAGATTAATGATTGTCTGTTTCAATGCAGTACACAAGGTGCACATTATTCAAGCAACTTGTTTTTTGAAAAGAAGTAAGGCAGTGCTGATATTCCTGGACCCCAGCCCAGGAAGAAAGCCAAGTGTAATGAAATACCTTTGAAAAGGACACTTTGTAGTATCCGACTTCTTGCTGCTGTTTTGGATTCCTTTTCAAGAGAGGCTTAATTGGTTTAGCAGTCCAGGTTTGCTCTGCTATTCACCTTTCCACCTCTACTATTTGGGGTAGAAACCTGGTGCAGATGCAGGATTCCATTGCCTGGCCTGACTTCCCTGCATGGAGTTGTTTGAAGCAGAAGCAGTCGGGATTATTCCACTTTATATAATGGAGTGGTGTACAGTAAAGAGTGGGTTTTGTTTTCTAGCATTCCGTTTTTCTCTCAGTCTGAAGGTAGTCTGGGATGAAAATTCTCAGTTTCTCATATCTTATAGATGGTGTGTAGCATTATGTAGTGTAAGAGGTTGTTGCATTGTGTCGACACGTCGTTTGGCATTTGAAAAATGAGGCATTTATCGTGGTTTTGGGTGAAAGTCTCTTCTGCCAGGCTATGAAATACAATTTCTAAGCAGTTTTACTTTCCTCATAGTCTTGAGAGCAGACTGGTTGTACACAGGTGGTGGGAGTGTGAAAGGAATTACTTTGTGGACCACTTGCTCTGGACTTCCTAGTTAATTTCTGTAAGTTTTTTTTTTCTTGCATTTTACACTTTTCCATCAAAGCAGATAAAACCAAATGAAACCTTTCCTGAATTTTTATTCTTCACTGAAGAGAATATATAGAAATTACAGATCCTACATGACTTTCACTTCAAGATTTCTAAATATATTTTAGCAGATGCTTTCAAGGTACCATGAAAACTAGGTGGCTCCTTTCCAGGATCTAGTGATGGGACAGTCTCTTCTCTACATCTCTTTTTTAACCAATTTTTCAGTCTTTGTTTTTTGAGCAAACATTCTCTCTGAAGTGTATAGCACAGTGTCAAGGCCTGTCAGGGCCTTCTTTTTGTTTTTCCTCTAATGAAATGGGTATTTTGGTGGGAGTCTTGTTCAATTTCTACCATGTTTTTATATTGGCTTTGAATACTCAGTAGCTGACTCCTGCTTTAGTGCAGCTGAAGAGCAGAGGTGTTAGGTTTTAATATGTAGTATAGCTCTCTTACTACAAGAATTTTTAAATCTCTGTAAGAATAAACAACAGAACAAAAACCTTAGAAAAAAAATTGGATAGATTATCTAAATGTCTACTAATTGCCAGGACTAGCAATAAATAGATGCCCCTGTAGAGAGTGAAATATGGAGGAAAGGAGCAAACACAGAAATTACTATTTTTTTTCCCTTCAGAAAGATACTTTTTAGACCACCAAATTTGTGTAACATGTGTTTTACTGTTTTTAAGTAAGAAAATACACATTATCCGTTATCTCTTCAGTAAGAACACATTCATATTTAATTGCATGTAATGAGGGGGTTAAGTTGCTAAAACTACAGGAGGTCCTACTTGAATTACCAAAGCTGTTTGCAGTTGAAGGAGCATCAGAAAGCTTTATCTATAGAGTGAACACTGGGCATAGGATTAGAAACAACAGTGGCTTCCCTTTCCCATTCTTTCTGCAGAGAGCTGTTTCATGATGCACAGTTCCCCCAGTGCTTTATATCTTCTTTTAAATCCACATTTTCTCAGAATCTTTAGAGGCTGGAGCAGTAGGAGGTGATGAGGTTTGGGTTTGCTAGCGGAGGTCAGCTCAGAGAGAGCCCTGTTTTCCTACTTCTTGGATTTGAAGAAATGTGGGTGGTCTGCTGCCCCCAATTGAGTATTTTCTGGAGCTTTCAGAGCTGGTAGAGCTGAAGAAAAAATTAGTCCCCAAAAGATTAGTGCAATGCAGTAGGCACTGGGCAGTGGACTATGCCTGGCACAGGGTGCAAAGTGTGGAGATGGAAAGAGGAAGCAGCTTTGGTGGAGCTTGCTCTTCAAGAGTAATGCTTGCTGTTTTCCCCAGTGCCTCTCTGCCTCCTGGGGCATTTCTGTGGTCTCTGTAGCTACAGCAAGATTCTCACTGCTCAAAGCTGAGTTCTTTCCCCTGCTGTTTGCAGAGAGTGATCACTCCTCACTGAGTTCCTTGGTTACTGTCGATTGTGTTTTCTCAGGCTCTGACATTTCATTTCCCGTGTGAGTCCTATCTTCCACTCCTAAACCACAACTGTCCCATGTAGAAACTTTCACCTGCTTCTGAGCACCTTTCTTTGTTCTTGTTTTCACCATCTCATGAATAAATGGTTAATTATTAATGACGGTGTTCTCCAGAGTCTGTGTGTCTCAGATTAGCACTGCTTGGGCAGGAGTTTGGGTCATTGTGAGATGTAGTGACACAGGTACCTTTTAAATTATGTTGTGCCTGCACGCTAATACGTATTGCTAGTTTCTGTGATTTTAGCATTCTGGAGAAAAAGGTAAAACTGAAGGTTTTACTAGATAGTATGTCTTTTTGTTAAATGACTAACATGTTCTTGTATTTTTGTTGTAGTTTTTGTTTTGTTTTGGGCATTTTTTTCATTTAGGGTTAGCAGTAGGAGCTGTTGGCCGCTGTAAGTCCTTAATAGAGAGTCTGCCTGAACAGGAAGAAGCATTCCCCACTTTTGAATTGCTATGAATTGCCAAGCAGACAGAGATGGAAGCATCAATATATTAAGTAAAGTTTTCAAGGTTACCTGCACTGGTCAAGCCAACATTTGAGCTCGGCTTTTGTCCAGGGACTCTGGTGTCTGTTATTAAGTGGTGTTGACCAGAAATCTCCAGCCTTCTTGGAAGGGTCTCCTTCCTTCTCCAGCCACTGAAATGCAGGTGAGCAGTGTGCTGGTGGGGTGGCTTTAGGAGCTGCTAGACGTGCCTGTTTCCTCCACGCTGTACTGAGTCCTGAGGAATGCCTTTTCCATTTTGCTCAGTAAAGGAAGAGTGCATTGTGTGCAAAAGCTTGGGTGCCATAGCCTGACCGTGAGTGTAGGAGCTTGGAAGAAAGTATGAAGAGCTACAGTGAAAGTTCTCTTGCATTGTATTTTTCTCTTATACTCCTGTTCTAAACATTCATTTATTATCTAGTAGCTGCCATGGCTAAAGTAAGGAACATTCTACTTCTTTAAGAGAGAAGAAATGTACAAAGTGCACCCTTGTTAATCTCAAGTGCAAACGGCATGTAATCACTCCTACTGCAATGCAGATACCTAAAGAAGGATGGTCACAGCTTCCTTGCACCCTAAAAAATGATTTTTTTAAGCAGACCAGAATAGGATGAACAAACTTACTGTTTTAGCAAAGTTTAACACGTTTCTGTTTTTCTGCCTCAATCCATTTTCTCTTAATGATAGTTCCCTGCAAGCTCTCCCGGAGAAGTCTGCTAATTTTGGCACAAAGTCACCCGAAGCCCACAGGCAAGTTGGTCTATCATGCGCTGAGTCAAAGCCTATGTGTCAAACTATGTTACAAGGCAACTCCGTATCTTCTCTCCCTTTTTAGCCTTGAGTTTTATTTTTCCTCTACTATACAGTGTAGCTGTTTGCATACAAAAGTGGCTTTCTTAAAGACTGTTCAATAATTTCCCTGAATTTGCCACTACTAATATAATATCTACTGCAAAGCTAAACTTGACACAAATCTGTTTTTTCATATTATACTACTGTTCTCTTCATCTGGTTTTTTAATCTTATATTCAGCTTTAGTTTTGAAGCACAAACCAACAGACATACAGTAACCCTATAAGCAAAACACCTGAAAAAGGAGCAATGTGCAGCATGTTGTACCAGCAGCAGTCTCCAGGAAATGGTGCATGACCTTCCCGATGCTCAGCACACCCTTCCATCACAGTTCTGAGCTGGTCCTGCCTGCCTCTGCACATTCCCAGCATCTGGAAAAGAGCATAAAGTGAATTGCAACAAATATTACTGATTGAAGTGTTTGAAATAAACAGGAAATCGCTGTACAGTGAAACGGATGATAGTGAAAGGAATCAAGAAGAAATATTGCTGAAATACACAAAGGGACATTTTTATTCCATGTAACAATACAGGAAGACATTTATTTGCAGTGTAATACATTGCACAGTCAAACAAGAACTAACCAGATATGAACTAACAGTGATTTTCCTCCTCAAAATCCAGGATATGTTTATTTGGAGATATTGCTAAGAAGAAACCTTCCTACTCCTTACATCGTAAGGGGAGAAATCAAATTATTGTCAAAAAACAGTCATTAGCAGATCATTACATCTGATAACCAGATGTATTTTGCATCAGTTTGAATGCTACAGTTCTTCAATTACTACCTTTCAAAAGGAGGCAAGGTTTTGGAAGTTGCAGATTGCCAATCACTGTTTAATTCTTAGTCCTTTCTTTGTGTGTAAGTGCAGCTGCTGAGAATCAAAAGTTTTTTTAGAAAGCTCACAAATATAGCCACTTATTTGGATGAGGGAGGGATGAACAGCTGAGCTGGAAATTGGAAGTATCATGCTAGTTTTGCTGATTAAAATCAAATATTGTTTCTCTTCTTTAAGTAGTTGTGTTCTTTATAAACTTCCTAGCAACTCCATAGCCTTGTCACACATCATGATGTTATAAATTATGTTTTGTTATTAAATCAGTGATGCTGTGTCTTGACAGTATCAGGGAAATGCAGTAGTGTTGAAGCCCAGGGATTAGTTAGGCGGGGCCCTTGTTTTCATAGTTGGATTAAAATTTACTCTGGCATACAGCTGAACAGAATTTAAGGAAGGTTGCATCTTTTTTCTTATAACTTCTACCTAAATAAATTTCACACATTCCATTGTTTCAGTGCATAGGTACAATGTTTCTCTGCATAACCCAGTTCTGGATTGCAAAAATCTTGTAGTGTGTTTTAGATCTCTGGATCTCTGTCAGAAAAAAAAGAAAAAAAAAGTGAAGGGAAACAGTTTATGGAGCTCTGGAAGTCTCTTTCTTCTTTTCTTGAAATTCAAGGTCCACTGATATAGAAAATATCCTTGTGAATACTTCTCCATACTGAACTGTGCCTGTGTGTGGCTTATAGCATTGTGACATACATCCACATTGGGAGAGCCTGGAAAGACATCACCATGTTTTCCAAATATATTTGGAAAGAAAGCAAAACCTCATTTTGAGCCTGGTTAGCAGGGACATTTGCCAATGCAGACAAGGAGATATTCCTTAATGCACTCAGCTTTTCCTGCACACAGTTCTTACTGTGAACAGGTGTGTGGGGATCTTAGTTCCTGAAACCAGACTAAACAGAGAAGTTCCAGTTGAAGTCAAAGCAAAAGAAATCCTGTTCTCATCCCAACCATTTGCTACCTAAGAGCTGCAGGGAGTGGAAACGGCAGTAAGTCCTCACTGAGGAAAAATGTTCTGCTCTGGACCAGAGTCTTGCATCTGCCCCACATCTGGCACCACTGTGAGTGCTCCTCCTGATTATTAGACTTCATTTATGGTATTTCAGTACTGCTGTGTTGCTCTAAAAAAAAAAAAAAGCTTGTTAGCAAATAATTTGCTTTTAAAAGATATAAACTCAGCACACCCCAAGAGAATATTTCCAGTCGAGCACTGCTGGTTGTTTACAGTTCATTTAAGAGTACTTTACTGTAGCAATGAAGGTTTGCTTGGGGTAATTTTAGTTCTTTCAGCTCTGTCAGTGGGCATGGCAGGGCTGCAGTAAGGCAGCCACTGTGCATCTCCCTCAGTTCAGAGCTGGTCTCTTGAGCTCTGTAGGTCAGGGTAGACAGGGACGTGTCTAAACTGCTGGATGTTTGATGAGCACCCCTTTGCTTTGCAGCTGGTGTGCACGGGTTGCCATGCAGCAAGTGGGCTGGGAGGCAGGTCTGGAGAGCACTGTGGTGGACCCGCCCTCCTGCCAAGGTGGTGACTTGCCACGCACCACACACAAGGAGCATCTGTGGGCATTTCTGCCCTGCACAGGGGCCCACTGAGCTCTGACCTCTGCACTGTTGTGGGGAGGTAGGAGGTCAGAGGCTGCCTGCATAGCAGAGGGGACAGCTGCTCACCTCCCTTCCCAGGCAGGTGGGACAGCAATGAAGGCAGCAGTCATTCCCTCCCCTCCTCCAGACACTGCTTAGAGGAGCAGAGCATGACCTGGGGGTTGAAGCGTGTTGCAGGGGAAAGCCTTACATGGCTTTTTTTCCCTAAAGGGAGGCAGGGATCAAGAGTCTGAGTCTGCTCACATTTCAGGTCCTTTTGTCCTTCTTGGAAAGTATCTCTGTGCAGTCTCTCTGTCAGAGTAGATTGAAAGGTACATATGCAGCCCTGTGCAGTACCTTTCTGATACAGTGAATTCTTAACTTTAGTAATGCATCAGTGTAATGTGAGGAATCAGAGCTGTCTTAGGAGGAGCTCTGGGCTTTCCCGTGTCCAGCTGAGAGCAGTGCATTCCTGTGCAGAGCACAGTGGCTCATGTTCTGAAGCTAGCAGTTCAGGTTGAGAGGAGCCCCCACCATGATCACACAGCCCTGATCCCTGAGCTGTGGGAGAGAGGCTGTTGTTCATTAGCTCTACATTTTGGCCTAACTGTGGCCTAAAAATGTAAAGTGATGGATAAGGTGTGAAATTACTGGATTCTAACTACCACTGCTGTTCAGTTTAGCTTGAATGCAGGTCTGTGTTCTCATCTGTATTATCTTGGTTTGTTGCATAGAATAATTGTCAGATTCATCCCAGTGACTTTTTTTGAATAGAGTTAAGTGCTGTTTGCTTTCAAGTAAAGCACAGTGTTTTATGCTCTTGCCTATTTTTGTTTCACTAAACACTGTAAGGTATAAACATCCACATTTGTTACTGTCATCTACAAAGTCAGTTTATCCTCTTATGCTGTTCCAACTGGATATGTTTTACTGAATATTTTTTAAGCCTCATAAAATAGGGGTATAAAGATACTGTATCAGTATTTTCTGTTAAGAAAAAAAAAAATAATTCCTGTGCCCTTCATCCCCTGCTAAAGGACATATGTATATGTATGTATACGTATACGTATACATATACGTATATGTATTCTTTGACAAATTGCAAAACTAGTCAATTTATTACATATTTACTTAGGGTGTGGAATCGTACAGGGTTTTTCATGCCACTTGGTTTTTCATTAAATTTTATATGTATAAATTTCAGGGGAAAAAATTAATTGTTTGATCTTATGATGCCAATACACAGTCAGACTCCTGCTATTTCCTGAGAGAAGCAAGTTGTCTGTTGGGCCTTTAACTATGCTCCTTGCCTGTTCTGAATTGGGTGACAGACCCTCCTACTTGTGCTAAAACCGTCACTTTGCTACGAAATTCCTTCTGGTATGACAGGGTGGAGCTCAAACAAGAGATAAAATCCAGTGGTCTGTGTCCTGCCTTCTGCTCTTTTCATTGACACTGGCTAAAGAATTGTGGCAGATACAGTATAAATGGAAATGCTTATGTGTTTTCAGAGACGTACTGACAACAGGAAATGCAATCAGGAGCAAGTAGCTCAGTCCTGAGAAGCAGCAGTATGTTTAAAAAGTCACACGTATAAAATGGGGTTAAATACTTCACATATTTTAGTGTAGAAAAATACATTGTGAATTCTAGAAGATTTATTAACTGTATGCTGTCAACATAGCTGGTGTAACAAAGCCCTTGCTTTCTGTAGTTTAAAGGTTAATACAAAAGGACCTTTGTTTTGTAATGACATTAGTTTTGATTTTCCAGGGATTTCTGCCATTCTAATCTACCAGAAGAGAAAAAAACCAAATCAAATGTGAGAAGCTGGACACATAGTCAAGGAAATCATACCAGCTTTGAGAAATGGTTATGTAGTCCTGTTGCTTAAAAGTGTATACTAAAAGTCGTGATAAATGTTGCAGGGGGCATTAGTAAATAGCATCTCTGGATTTACAATTTAATATTAATATGTACCATGATTGGAGCATGTGTAGGCTATGTACTGAGATGCTGTCAATTTCTTATGTTGGTAGATGGTCAATTCTTAAGTAAATTGTGGCAGTGAATGATTTGACTCTTATGTTTGCCTTAAAATCCATTATGAGGAAAATCGCATTTTGAGCAGCGTGTGTATCCATAGAAATCTCTGTTAAATTTGCTGCTCAGAACCTTCGGAAGAAAGTCCTTGAGAGACACCCTCTCTAGAGAAAATTCTGTTGATTTACATTAAGGGATTTTGAAAGAGGACTTGTCACTATCAGTTTTGGTGTTTGTTTGGTTTTTTTTTTCAGCCAAGAAAAGATAGCTAGAGATGAACAAAGGAGCCCTTCAAAGCCTTTCCGCAGAAAACATGTCTTAACATCATTGGAAACACAGTAACAGGTTAAGCCTCCGAAGCGTTGGTCTTTCTTTAGCTGAAGCATCTATTAATATAGCTGCTTCATGTAATAAAGAGGGAGGTCTGGAGGGCTCTGAGCGCGGTGACGGAGAGGGAGGGGATTTAGGACTAACAGGTGGTCCTGAGACGCGCTGGCTGACGCTGAGCTCAGAGCCGGCGCTCTCGCCGTGGGTGTTCGTGGGCTCTCCTCTCTCGGCCACATGCATGTGCCTCTTGTTCCCGGTGTAGCTGTGGAGCCCGTTCAGCCATGGCAGTGAGAAATGATCTGAGCAAAACCATCAGGAGGATAGCACGGTTCTTTTACTGGTTTCCTAAATCGTTGAGCGGTTCGAGGAGAAGGTCAGTAAAACTTCTCTGGAAATCTCCTGGTAAGTCTGCTGCTACGTTTCCCTAGACGTTTTTTTTTTTTCCTGCTAAATACAAACAAAACAAAGCAAACAAAAAAGAAGAAAAACAATCTGTTTGCATTGAACTGGTTAACTTTTCCAGGCCTGAACTGTTTGCATTTTCTCATTCTTGGAGGCTCATTAGGCAGAACTGTAAAAATATTCTGGAAATGCAATAGAAGGTTCATCAGGCTTGTTCAGACAAAGAGTTTCCTTGCAGCTGCATAAGTTATTTGTGTCACTGATATTTGGTATCTTGGTTTTGCTGTGTTTCTCCCTTAGGTATGTATATTGAAGCTCTAATACGACTTAAATAATTGCCTGAAAATGATTTGGAATTTCTTTGAGCTATTAATTAATGTAGAAGGCTGTGCAAAGACTGAACTGACTAAAGACTTTAAGTCATTGTACCAGTGTTCACACGAAGTGATGAGCAGCTTAGAGGGGCTTGTGTTCAGAGTGATGCACTTGCCTTCTCTTCCATTTTATCAGCTGAAATGTAGTACAGCTCAGCCCACCAGTTAGTAAAAGGCTTGTTTCTCACAACAACTCAGTGCTCTGATCCTTGTCCAGGCCTGGCAGAAAACTGTTTGCATCTCTCAGATTAACATTCTCATAAACACCCCTGAAGCCCAAATCCAGTTCTGTCCCTTTAGCAGGTCTGTGAAGGCTGGGGCTGAGGAATGTTCTCAGGGTTTGGAAGAACGTGTACTGCCACAGGGTGGGGAGCCGAGTTCTTTCTGTTCTTCTTAAGGGACTGATGGTACAAGGTCAGTTTTCTTTTGATTGGGACTCTTTGGAACAGAATGGTGAACTTGTCAATTCTGCAACATTAACAGCAAGTTTGTATTTGCATGGGGATGGAATTTGGGTCAGTTCCACAGCTGAGCAGTTTAGTGTTCTACTTCAGATAACAGATCTGGGACTCTTGAAAGGGGATGTGCCATTCGAAATCTGTCAAAGAAACGTTGTTAGGCCCTGTGTCTAAGTGATATATGACTTCTTCCCAAAGGAGTGCACAGATTTCAAATATTCAGAAGGAAATCTCAGCACACTGAAGTCTGCATGAAACTTTCCTTGATGAACCTAGAGTTTTAATTAACCTCTCTTTGAATACTGGTAATCTCAAGTGCTCCTAATACATCAAATCATCCTGAGTCTTCATAAAACATCAGATCATTCCTGAATCTCTTTTATTACTGTAAAAACTCTCAGTAAATGTTATTGAGAGCTTTAATTGCTAGCTGGGTTACACATATGTGAAAATGTTTGCATGCCAGTTATCTTTTCCTCCAAAATTGAAAAAAAACCAAAATTGCATCCATGACTGTAATGAGAAATGAGGTGAATTCTGAATGCTTTAAAAAGAATGCTTTTTGTGGACTGCCTTCCTTCTCCCTCTACATCTAGTGGTTTGAATAAGATTTGCCTTTTTGCTATCATTTTAGTGTATGTTTTAGTATCTCTATTGAACTGAATTTGTACATTGGGTCTGAAGTACCCTAAAAGTCCTTTGCTACCTGTGCAATGAGATATTTGTCACAAAATTGTGGCTTTGATGGAAATGTGTCATTTTAGCAGAAGGTTGAGTCCAAGCAGAAAAAGAATCTCAGTGTGAAAATCCAACTCAAATTTCTTGTAAGTTTACAAAAGCCAATCTCATAAACTGGAAGCTGAAGTCCTGATGCTTCTCTCCAAGGGGAGGAGACACAGCTTCTGATTGCTCTTTAGTCTGTACAAAGACAGCAACTTACATAAAACCTTTTCTACCCTGAAGCTACCACGAATATTTCTGCCTTCTTCTTCAGTGTCCAGAATTTCCCTATAGTTTTTGATGAATTCCAAAATCATCCACTTCCTCAACTTCTTAACTCTGAAACACCATGTTTTGGTAATTCCTTACCAAGGTGTCCTTCTGTCCTTCTGAGAGAGTTGTTCAGCACAAAAGCCTACCCTGAGAGCAGTATTCACTACCATCTCTTGGTACACACAGAGATTTAGCCTTGCTTCCAGCGTACTAGAATCCAACTTTTTGCTGTCTTTCTGATGGGTTTTACTCCAGGATTGACACTAACATAATGTTTTATCCAAGATGAGCTAGGACCCAGGATGACCCAGCAGAACATTTCAGCGTCGCTTGGCTTGTTCCACAGATGAATTACCCAGATGGCAATTAAAGCTTTCAGTAATATTTACTGATAGTTTTTAGCCGCTTGTGCTTTAATGGACAAATTAACATTTTAACAACAACAAAAGAGAAAATTTCATTATTTGGACATGGTAGGAAGATCAGAGATTATGTTCTCTGTTATGCTTTGTCATAGATTTTGTCTGATATCATTCATCATGTGAACCAAGAGATGGGCACTGTGCCTCTGCATAGTACCCTCAGACTTGTTGCTTTTGTTCTGTTTCTGTCACTCTGTGTCTCAGGATGCCTTGTCCTCTCTGCTTGACCCAGAAACAAAATCTGCGAAAGCACAAAATTAGCTTTTAAGTATAACAATGAACTTTGTACTGTTGTGAGTCACTGTATTCAGAAAGGTGCATTTGACACAATTTTAGAAAGAGCTGTGAAAGCATAATTAGGTTGCTGTTCCTAAAAATTCTTAGCTTTTCAAGTCCTTCAATGGATACTCTGGGATTGTTGACCACAGACTTTTGCCGACAGCTAATGTGCTCCTTGCAAAGCTCTAAAAGAAGGAAGAAAATTTGTGGGTGCTCTTCAGTAGCTGATTTTGATTAAATTCCTTACTGAAGGATTAAAAAAAAAAATCTTAGACATGGTTCAGAATACACTAAAAATAGCTGGTAATCTTTTAACTGCATTTAGTTTAATCAAGCGTACGTAACATTTTATAAGAGGCTTAAACTGAAGGATGTAGTTTTTGGGGTTCTGGAGCCTTCATTTCTTTGAAATATGTTTGAACTTTTCCTACAACATCTTAGGAGAATTTATGTTGTCAGATCATGTGACTAGAAATGTTATCATGGTAAAGTATATATGTACAGGGAGAGATATTGAAAGACAAAGGAATTAGGAGGGCCATAAGACTATAGAATGATGCAAAAATTCAAAATAAATAAGTAACTCCTGTTTTCTCTGTCTCATAGCAAAGGAATAAGGTGAGGGGTGACAAATATAAAGCAGATAAAAGGATTTTTCAAAATTATTTTAAATTCAGCACGTAATTAAATTGTAGAACTCATTACCAGAGGATGCTGCTGAGGTCAGGAATGTAACAAGATTTAAAGAGGGTCTGGAAAAATAAGAATATTCAATATTATGATAATTGAAGCTACAATAAAAGCTTTGAAAGACACATAAATCTTCTTGCTTCAGGGTTTAAGATAATTTATAACAATTAAGGATGAGTCTGAGATAATTTTGTGGTTTAGAGCTCACAATTGTTTCATGTAGTTTCTCCTTAAGCAACTAATCTTTTAGCAACTAAGCAACTATCTTTTCCCCTTGGAAAAGATAATTTTATGATTTGCATTGATTTAAACCTTTATGATATTTTTCAGGTTTATATAGAAAAAAACAGATTTCAGACCTGCTCAGAAAATAATCCCATATTATCCTGTGGGAAACATAAAAAGCACAAAAATCAAGTCAGTCTGAGGTGGGTGATTTTGTGTCATGTTTCTTGCCAAATTCTGTTGGCTGATGAAGACCTTTATCCTCAACTCTCAACTGGTGAGAGTTTCATCATTTTGAGGTACTGTTTCTACTAGGTACTTTGGAAGGTTCTTTCAGAGGGCAGAAAGTGAGAACTTATTGACACAATCTTAAACTAACTGTATTTCAGGCAGCTGGAAGTTGATTTTTGCCCTTTGCTCTTGGTTGACATTTTTTGCAACTTTTCTGCTCTATTGAGTTACTCCTTTAGTCCTTCTCCTAATGTTAAAGTTATAATATTTTGATTGATTTCAAAGGACTTTTTGGGCAGAATGGTTGAACATCTAATATAAAATGACATTTATGTAAGAATATGTGTTATGGAAAATAAGTGGAAATCTTTACATGGGTATGATGATATGCTTTAAACTTGCTACCTCCTCAAAGAATTAACATATAAAGCTTTAACTGATCTTACAGTACAAGAAGTCAACCTTTCAGCTCTCTCTTCAAAATATTTCCAGCTGACAAAATAGATCTATAACACTTATGGGATTGGAGGACAATGTTAGCTCTGTATGTCAACTTTGATGTCATAGGTTAAAATATTTGTAGATTCATCTTTTTGTTTTCATATTTGGCCAACTAACATATGATGGCTTATGCTGTAAGTGCCCATGTCCTTCTATGACCTCTTTAATTGGATTATTCTTGGAATAGTTTGGGTATGTGGAGGTAGCATAGCTTCATTTGGGAAACCACATAGCTGGGAAATAATTGAACAGATAATGTCACTGTATTTCGGTGTTCTTGTCAAAACCCAGCTGGTGAAAGCCATTGCCTCCCCGTCTCTCTCAGGTGTGTCACACCCATGCAGTCCCTGTGGTCAGGTCTGTGGCTCCTGTATCCATCCACAGCATGGATACTGTGACTTTCCAGTGAGCACCCATAAGTCTCCTGTGGTTTCAGCTGAAAAAAGTTCACCTGGTCACCCCCCCCCAATTCACTGAAGCCCTTGGAGTATCTGGGGCCAGCGTGGCCCTTGCAGGCCCAGCACGCAGAGCTTGCAGTGGGATGCTCGGAAGGAGAGTGGCCATCTCTGGGAATGATGGAGAGAGTTTTGTCCTAACACAGGTGATAGAGTGTAGAGGCATTTGGGAACTGTAGCTCTGAAGCACTCAAGCTCACACGTGTAGACAAGATGGCTGCCCCCAAGGGAATATAATTTGAAGGCTTAATTAGCTGTGTTTTGGAGAGGGAGCAGAAGGACACTATCTTAGTGGAAGATGGCTTGGATACTAATCAGTTATATTTAAACTGAATGCAGTACCAGACAAATGAGCTTATGACTACAGGGGGCTGTTCTGGAGCATGGTTCCAGCAATGAAAAGTCTCATCTTGCTGAGACCTTCCTGGGTGGGTAAGCAGGACTTCAGATCTAACTTCTTCAGACTCTTTGTTCCCCAAACATCTAGTTCACGATTTACATAGTGCTGGGGATAGGTAGGATACTGCAGAAGGCTGAAAGCAGAAAGGAGATGATGGCATTTTACCATCACACCATCAGGGTGAAGACCTTTCAATTCATGTTTGTTCATCTACTTTGGGCATTTCAGCCCATTTAATTTCGGTATTCTTAATCATCACTTAAGAACCTATGCCAAAGGTTCATTTAAGAATATATGGATTATTGGTAAAAGTATGCCATATAAAGATCCTCTGTGTTGTGAAAGTATGATTTTTAGTTTCTAGTCTCCTTTTCAAGAGTATGTCACATCCATCTATGTACTTTTCCTATCTCTTTTAATTTTAATTATATATATACATGTAATTTTTCTTGTATGATTTGCCTAAAAGCCCACTTACCTAGTTAGAAAAGGCATGGGTAATATACAAAATATAAAGTCTTTTAACAAAATGAACAAGATGGGTGTGGGATGTCAGTGTTGCCAGGTCATCAGGATCACTTAATTGTAAAATGCAGTAGAAGAAATCATACTGAGTAACTGAGCAGTAAAATATGTGTGCATTCAGTGTGGATGAATATGAGCTAAACCATTTGGGGAAAATGCTGGATGCAGATATAGAGCAGTGGCTTCTATTTTAGCCCTTATCATTCGGAAAACAGAGTTAATCAAATGGACAGTTCTCTGAAGAGACTCATCTCAATGCTCAAAAACTAAAATAAAATCACAGAGAACTGTGCTGTACTTGCACATCATATGAAGCAGTTTGGTTATCCTGCCTTTTTGAAATGGGTATAATAGTATTTGCAGATAAAAGCAAATATTTTGAATTATCAGAGGTTAGTAAACTCCTACAGGGTTCTTTCTGTAAGAGGCAGCTTTAATAGAATATATTTTTGTCCTAATAAGAGCAGTGTGGAGAATTGCAAACAGATGAGTTATTTACCATTTCTCATAGTGTAAAAGTCAGGGCCACATCATGAAATGGCCAAGCGAGCGATTTTTTCATGTACACATGCAAGTCATAACTCAGTAGTGGAACTGACTGGCACGGGATGTTTAGGAGAAGGACCTGTACTTGTTCAAGAAGGGATTAGATAATTAATGGAGGAAAGAGCCATCAAGAGATATTAAATAAAAAGGCGCAAATACAACCCCTGCTTTGTTTATTTGTTTAAAATTGCAGATTGCCAGAGAATAGAAAGGTGTAAGGGAGAAATATCACTCCTAAGTCACCCTTTTTTTTTTGCATTTGTGTTCCCTAATCATCTCCTGGCAGGCTCTTCCCAAGACAGGCTACTGGCCTAGGTAGGTCTTAGGTCTAACCCAGTCCATCTGTTCTTGTGTTCTTCAAGTGCAATACTGATGAAACCTAGGGAATATGAATTCCTCTCTTGCTGTTGTTGATTTCTGTGTAATTCTCAACCCACTGAATAACTGTTTAGTTTTTCTGTTATTTGTGAATTTGAATTTTTCCAGGGGAGGTGCAGTCTGTGTCCAATAGCCCACAGCATGTTTTTCTTTATAGGGATTTTCATTCATAGCCAGTCATGTGGCTTTTGCAAATTACATCATGTGTTGTTTTATACAATTTTTCAGACAATTAGACAAGATGAATATTCCATCAGCCCAGTAAATTTCTTTTCACTTGGCTTGACCAGTTTTAAATTAGGTAAAACAAATCTCTTTGCCTAATCTGCCTTCCATCCAAAGGAAAATCCTGATTTATGCCTGTAAAGTTATAAAGAATTTTCA
>VWZN01019269.1:142125-160071 GCA_013396955.1 Regulus satrapa | reverse complement strand
AAAAAAAAAAAGTGTGTTCTGAGAGTGAATTGCATCTCATGGACTTGGCTGCTGTATGGATGAAGGTTACCAAAATGAATGTAACACATGCAGAATGTCAATATCACCAGGAGGGAGTCACTAGTACTCTCCATGTCTATTTCAGGCTGCTTCTTCTGAAGTATTTCAGAAGATTTCATTTTACTTCTGCTACATTTCTTGTTTCTTTTGCCAATGTAAAGCAAAAGCAGCTGGGAGACGCTGTTTCTCTCCACTGCACCTCTTTGCTGCCCTCAGTGCTAAGAGGAAGATGAGCGGAAGAAAAGACCATGACCAACTGTTGTGCATTAAAGTAAGCACCTCTCCAGTACAGCTGCTTCAAAATTCACTATCAGGGCTGGCATGGTGACCCATGACACCTGAAATAAAAGCTGTGAATTTGTCATTTATGAAGAGTAACATTAATAAATTAGTAGTGTGGAATTACCTGTTTTAAAGAGATGATGTAAATGGAGAGCAAACTTGGATGCGGCATGTAAACCCTGGTTTAGAATTGAGCTGTACTCAGTGTGAGAGGTGATCTGCACAAATGCAACTATTTTTGTATTAAACTTCCTTTAATTTGATGGGCTTATGTCACATTTAAACATCTCACATTTAAACAGAAAGGACTGCAGGTTTTGTTTGGCAGAAAGTGCAAACATTTAAAATTCACGAGATCCGTCAGTGAAAGGTCTGGCTTCTGTCCAGCCAGGATATAACTGCTGTTTAACTCCTCGGATGCAGTGATCGTTGATCCTTCAGCAGCTATTCAGCCTTAACTCCCAATCCCAGCGTTGTGGCCAGGTAAACCAGGGAGCTCTTCTCAGCTCTCAGGATGGTTTCTCTATGATCCGTCTCCTCTGTGAACTCGCAACTCTTGTTTGTTACTAATTCCAGCAAGAAGAGGGAGTTTGTTAACTCAGGTCTAGTCAGCTCACAGTTTCTGGGATTGTACAGATGGAGAGACCTAAACTATACTTTTTGTGTTTTCAATGTGTTTCTCCTGAAGGGAAAACAAAATGAAGTGCTGTTTTGTTAGTATCCATAATGCTGCCTACTTTGGGGATTCAGCAATAGAGGGCACTAAATGCTTTTAAAAAGCAGTGTTGTTACTGGATTTGCAAAAGTGAAAAGTGAAAGCTCACTTTTGGTTTTTATGTGGAAGGGATATTCTACCCATTTGTTTAGGTTTTTAATGTTGGAAAGAGAATAACAGTCAAAGCAAGTCAAAGTCCCAGGATACCAGCATGACACGTAGTGGAACTGCATAAATATTTTGGACTGATTTTTTTACTTTTTAAACAGAAGTTCTGCTATTTCTTTCCATCACATTTGCAGTGCAGAAGTGTATGCAGCAATGTGTTCCCGAGCCAGGTGCTTATTGAATGTAATATCTGATGCTTTTGATTTTGTCAAAGTGGGTTTCAAATGCATTCTATGAAGCTATCACAAAAGGAGAATCAGATGTGAGAGTATGTGTAGGCCCACATCCCCATTCTTGTTCAGGCTCTGTTCCCTCAGAAGTTGGGAGTTCCAGTGTATGCTCTGGGCTGCTGCATTTTGTGGTTTCCATATGAAAACTTTAATTTAAAGACAACCTGATCTGCTTTAAGACTATTGGTAGCATTTACTGTGTCTGGTGGTTTAGGTTGGTAGCTGGGATTCAAATGCCTGTGGACAGGTTTGTCAGAGGAAAGGGGCCATAGCTGCCATTTTACCATCCTAGTCACTCTGCTGCCATATTGCTGCTGCAAGCACAGCTCAGTGCAGTGCCAAGACA
Source organism: Regulus satrapa (assembly GCA_013396955.1). Classification (NCBI taxonomy): domain Eukaryota; kingdom Metazoa; phylum Chordata; class Aves; order Passeriformes; family Regulidae; genus Regulus; species Regulus satrapa. Next base: position 158,270 of record VWZN01019269.1, on the reverse strand, counting down.
CCCCTTTGGCTATTTGGCCTTATGGAGCAGGTGGGAAAAGGTGGAGCAGCCAGAACTCACTGGGGAGTTGCTAGTATCTGTCCCTCCAGCCTGACTGTGGGGGCTGCACAGCACAACTCTGCAAGCTGGGTGCTGGCCCTCTGCTTTTCCCCTGAGCTGCTTAATGGCATGTAGAGATACCGAACAGCTACTGCAGTCTTGCACAAGTAAGCTTAAAATCAATGATTCTGTAGGAAATCAAACATAAATGAATTATTGTAAGCTGGTTTCTAGGGCAGGTCAAAGCTAGGATTTTACCTACAGGACACTTTTTAATGTGTGTGGCATAACTTCACTGCAGATACTTTGATGATACTTTTACACTGCAGTTCAGAAATGAAGAACAAGATTTGTTTTCTGTTCCAGAAGTGCAATCTCCTTGCTCTTGAGCTGAAGAAGAAAGACACTTCCTATGTGGTACCCTGTTTTTGTTACTGGTACATGTGGTCAGTGAAACCTGTCACTATCCAGGTCCATCAGATTTTCTGTAGCCTATGTGGGATGAGTATGTGGTTCACTGGGTCAAGTGTACAAAAAGCACCCTCTGTAGTTCGTCATGAAAGGATAAGACATGGTGATACATCAAAGTATCTGCCAAGTTTCATCTCTAATCTATTTGGAGTTACTGCACAGAGGAGCTTGGCCTCCCCACCCCTATCTGGCATGGAGAAGTCTCAAAGCTCAGGGCAAAAGCAATGTAACCAGCCCAAGGAAATTGTTTCTTAGGCTGTAGCCTGGAAGTTTAAACAACTAAAGAGTGCCATAGATGTGTGTATATGAAGAGGACTTGAGGAGAAACGAGGCCTCTCCTTTCCCTCACACTCTGGCACTGCTGCATGGTGTTCCTGTGCCCAGGTACCTCCAGGGTAGCCCTTACAGGGAAGAGGCATTTCAGGCTTCCTGAGGAGAGAGAGCTCAGCCATGTACCTCTCAGTCTGCCTCCCAGAAAGTGGCATACTAAGAGCTCCCAAAATCCTGATAGCTATGGTATAGCCTGAGGCGGGGATGTGGTCCAGCTCTCCAGCAAGGAGTGATGCTGAAACAGATAAAGGAGATTGTGAGAAGTAAACAGAACGTAAACTTGTCTTGGGCTTTTGTTTTTAAAGTATTTCCACTATTGCAAATTTATGTTTTAACCCATACCTCGACTGAATGAATATTCTCAGCCTTGTTTGCAAACAGATTTTGTGATTATTTCATAAAGGTCTGGCAAACACTGGGTGTTCTGTTTCTGTGGGAGTGGTGACTGTAAACAGGACTGTATGCCAAAAGAAGTGTAACAGTTTTCAGGAGCAGAGGCCTGTTTGTAGGCTGGTTATGTAGGATCCCATGTTTGTGCAAGAGTCTCCTGTGACGAGTCTTCACTGGATCCTGTTGACAAGTGCTGGAAGGAGGGAGAAGACTGGATTGTTTTCACATTGATAAAAGTATAAACAAGCTTTATCAACCAACTAAATTGATTTTAAGTCTTTAATACTCCAGAGTAAATCAAGGGGATTTATGTTCCTATGTCACTTAGGTCCAGGTGCTCAGAGACATTTAAGCATCTGAGAACCAGTGCAGATTTCAGTAGCTGAATTGTGGTTTTTAGTCACTGGTGCCAAGAGTGGAAAATCCTCCCTCAGTCAGGAACCTTCTCTGTGGCAGCTGCCAGCAAACTTACCTGGCTAACAGTGCTCTCTTGGAGATGTGCTATCCATGCTAACACCTACATCCCAGTTTTTCAACGTGCAGCTAGATGGCAATGTCACGTTCCACTTCTCAGAAAGGATGGTGATGCCAGTCCTGGCCAGCGTGCCTCGTCACCTCCCCCCGGACAAAGATGACCATGACACAGAATGCGTATGTCCTAGTGTTTACCAGTTACCTAGTAAACGAGCTAGGTTAACATAAGCTCATTAAAAAAAAAAAGTATTTAAAGGCTCTAAGATAGATGACAGAATTTTGGAGGTTTATAGAGGTACCAGCAGCAGAAACTGGAAAAAAATCCAGTTTAGTCTGTTTACTCAAAGAAACCTGTCATTTTTTCCTGTTTTGCAGTTGGGAAGCTGAATTTATGTATTAACCAGTTATTTGCTATCTGGTGCATGAAATCAGAAATATGGTCCCTAAGTTCCCAGGCAGTGAGGACATCAAATAGTCCCAGGTTCATGCAGGCTGCTGATTTTTATACATACTTTTCTCCTTTGGGCCTCCCTTGGGGTTCTCAGTGATTCACTCAGGGAAGTGTTTTCTTTTCTTCTTAGGAAAAGGCTGACCACTCCCCGCTGCTTTACAGATGTTATGTCCTTTGCATGTGGCAGAGTCGGGTTGTTGCCTGCTTAGATGATAGATAAACTCTTATCTAAAAGCTCTGAATCTGAAACTGGTGAGTAATATAGCAATTTATTTTTGCACAGTATCCAAACTCCAGCTTGGTAAGACACTTGGCGAACAAAAACACCATAAGCATTTGTGTTGGAACTGGGACTGTTTGATTAAAGCATTTTTCTTCTGAGGTCCAAATATATTCAACTCATGATTTTTCAGGTCTGTGCCATAGGCACTCTGGTTAATTTTATCTCAATCACCATGAGTAGTCTCTTAACAGAGACTGTTACTGGAGCTTATCCTGTTTCCAGGGCATGGGTCCTGGCCCTGAATGGAGCTGTGGCACTTACAGATAGGACTGCAGTTCAAGTGCTTCTTGGAGAATTTCCCTAGACAGCAAGTTGAGCTGGTGCTATGGTCTTCCTGTTCTTGGGAAAATGATAGAGCACCATCTTTATGGGAAGTGTGTATCTTGAAAAGGGCCTTAGGACTTGTGGCCCTGAATGGCCATTGAAACTAGTGAGAGCAGAGTCTACAGAGACACAGCAGAAGACCTTGAGTGGTGCTTGTGGATAATCACAGCTTTCCAGGGGTTTGGAAGATGTGGGTTTTCCTGGACTTCAATCTGATCTAAGCCTTGTGTAGCTCCACAATGGGGAAGGAGGACAAAATACACACAAAGATCCCTCAGGGGAAAGGATGGCCATAAGGACCTCAGAAATCCTGTCTTACCTGTAATAACAGTGATTCCTTAAATAGCACTAATTGGGAAATATGGCTAGAACTTTATTTTAATCTCAGACTGATGTTAAGTGTGGGTAACAGATAAACAGCAGAAATAAAGAGTATTTAATAGAGATAAAACTGATGGTACAGCAGATCTTCCCCTCCCCCATCTTGACCTCTAAGGCTGTTTATTTCAAACAGGTTTCTCATTCCATTACTGATTTGAGTGAAACCGTTAGAAAAGATCTTTGTAGCAACTTTAGCATCAAACTAGAATGCAGACATTTGAGCATCAGCAAAAAAGAGACCAATAAAACAAACATCAAGCATAAACTGAAATGTGACATGCTGATACTGCTGTAGTGTAGAAATAACACAGTTCAGTTCCATCTTGCTAGACAAAAATAGCTGAACTTCTTTCTTCTTCCTTTTGTTACCTGCTGGCTGAAAATTGATTAAACATCAAAGCACTAAACACCACACACAGTTTGAATATTTTTTTCCAAGAAGCTTTCCAGGCATAGTTTCCATATAGCAAGCGCAGCAGTAAAACTCTCTTCTGATTGCTGGGAACCAAGCCACAGGTTGTCATGTAAAGATGATTTTACTTGCTAACTTCCCAACACAGTAGCAGGGCCAAGTTGTTTATCCTCCTCACTCTTTCTGATAAAGACTTTTTACTGTGGTTGATAAATAATGTAAAGGTAATACAAATTTGTCTTTGAACTTTCAACTTTCCATGTGCTTTAGTTGTTCAGACTCAACATATGTTTTGCATATCTATTTGGAAGTTAAATTTGTCTGGGCCATCACAGAAATGAAATCACACATTTCCTAGGCAGGGGAGACCAGAGCAGGATAGAGAGACTTTGCTATTGAGCTTCTGCCCGCCTCTGCCCGGTTTACTAATACTTAGTAACTAGGGTCTGATGTTGGAGCTTCTGTTGGGTTTGTGCCTGTTCCTTTCCTTGCTTTCTGCTGCGCTGCCCTGGAGCAAATTGGTTATGGGAACAGCAATTTACAAGCTATCAGTCTTGGGTGAAGAAAACCCAAACATCAGGTAGGATCCATTCATGTAAAATGAACATGTTGAAGCCTTACAGTTCACCCCTACTAGGACAGTATAGGAGTGGTGTTGATTTCTAGCAGTAATAAAAGGGTTTTTTTTTCTATGACTCTAGTCAAGCCATTTTTGCAAGAGAATGATAAGCCAAAAAGTGCTTCATTATGTCTCAGTAGTTGACAACAAAACTTCTATAATATTTATATGTTTTATAAATAGATATGTACTTTGCCTTTCCTAATAATTTAGGAGAATTTTAATAATTAATATGCATTGATGCATAATTTTCCTACATAAATTCAGTGTACATGACAATATGAGCATCAGAAAAATAAAACTATTAGTTTTTCTAGTTGTCAGTGAATGCTTTTATCAAATGTGCTAAGTTAAAGTCCCCAGAGCTCTGATTTCAAAGAACAGGATTCATTTCAGACCACATCAGGAAAGAGCACCTGATTCTGATTGCTTTCCAAGCAGAAATGATATGGCAATCCATGATCTGATGACCAAAACAGTCTTTCCAGAATTATAGCTACTTTTTGAACTCATGGAAATTTCGGGAGTGCTCCAGTAAAGGTTTACCAGAAAAGGGTATTTTTAGAATTTGATGCTGTCTGAACCTTTGTGGAACATTGTATGCCACAATTGGAATGAAATCATATATTTAAAGCTAAAACACATATGAAAAAAGATCATACATAGATCCACTGTTTTAGGAGAAAAAAAAAATCCTTTTTCTAATCTTGCTTATTAAACTTATAAACAGTATGTTAAAATCTGCCCTAAGATTAAAACAGTTTTAGAGATGCAGCTTTTTTAGAGATGAAGCATTCACATTTTTTGTAATTATGCCTATAACAGCCAGGTGGAAATTATGGGCTTGTCTTGCAAATGACATTATGGACTCACAAATTGAAATGAAAATAAATGACAAGCAAAATAACATTGAGAGTTAATGTTTCCTAACTGAATAAGCAATCCTGTTTCAGAACACTGTTTAGCTAACAGATTATTTTTCCTAATATTATTTGTGAGTTGGTGCATGCTCAGTACATACATTTGCGTAGTCATAGGAAGTTGGGAAATTAGTGAACCCTACAGATTTGTAGGACATTCCCCATAACCTCCTCACCTTGCAGGTGGTGTGCAGTTGTCCAGACATTATCAGATAAGGTGTAATGGCTAAATTTTGCCAGCTTTGCTCTGAATGTGGGTGTTAGTTAGGGTCTCCCTCCTTTAGCCAGGAGATAATTTTCATAAAATTTAATTAGCTTTTAGACCATTTGTAGTTGAAATGCAACTCAGCTCTGTCAGAACTACAGGGGGAGAATTGAAAGGTAGGTATACAGTGCAATCTTATGAGCATTTTTTCTATAGAAGGTAACTGAACTTGCAAAGTAAAAACCATAGAAATTAAGGAGAAAAATAAGAAATTAAAATACTATTTTAATATTATCTTCTTTTGCTTATGCAATGTAATATAATTTTTAAGTAAGTTTTCCCATCTTGGTTTTCTCATGGAGATGCCCTGTTCCCTCACCTGATGAACAATGGCTCAAAATTTTGTTTATCCCTGTTGGCTTTTCCACTGTGTATTATGTGTATTTCCCTTCCCAAAGATGAAATCCTTCTCTTCCTAAGGTGTCCACGAAAATGAATGTTGTGTGTCCAGAATTTCATGAGGTGCATGAGTCATCTGAAAAATAATCCCAGCTGCATAAGTGTAAAACAGAGCCCTGAGAAAACCTCATTTGGGTCAAAAGCACAGTTCTCCCTGACTTCAGCTGCAGTTGGGAATACCCCATGTTTACTAAAAATCACCTTTTTCAAATTGTGCATTAAATACAGTGACTGTTTTAGAGAGTTTTTCTCAGTGCTTTAATTTATACTGCAACAGAGTTCTTTATAACCTATAATTAGCTGGAAGATATTTGCTGATGTTTCAGGAGGAGTGTGACTTGAGATACAGTGATATTATTGTGATATAGTAGTTGTGATGTAGTCAGTCTGTTTAAAGATCAGAAACACCCCAGTTTTCTACCTCGGAGTGCTGATCCAGGATGGACTGGGTTGCTGGTGTTGAAAAAGCTTTGACAGGCCTTGTGACAAATAAATTTAATTAATCTTGCCTTAATGCAGGTGTAACAAATTCTGTATCAGGCACAGGAAGGTGATTGCAGGTTTACATTTTTACTTTTGAATGGTCTTGTGGTAGGGAGGTCTTGCGTTAAAGATGCAGTCCCTAGCCAAGAGGAACATCATTTCAGGGAACATTCTGCTGTCTTGCCCCATAACACCATGATGAGTATGGATTGGAAATGGGAAAGCTCAAGAATTTATTTTTTGCAACGGGAATCTAATTAAACATAAGGGAAACTGAAATTTTTGAGGGGCTGCTAAGAGAACAAAAGAGCCCATCCAGAATTAATCTTTCCCTATAAATCTTGAAAGCGTAAAGCTTTGTAACAACAATTTTTTTTAAAAAGTAAGTGTAGTTTACTTAGAGAAAATGAAAGCGTTTCCTCCAAAAGTCATTCTTGGAAATGGCTGAGTTGTTTTAGCTGAAATGTTCTAAAACAAACAGCATGATGTTCCCCAACATGGAAACTTGAAGTACAAGTGGTTGCTCTTTGGCAAAACTATAAGCAATTTAAAACCTAAAAATAGAAAGTGACATTCAGTACTAGACAAAGATGGCATCGTGAACTCTGCCCAGCTTACATACAAAACCAGCAAACACAACAGGGCTTCAAAGCAAATACAAGCTGTTTTTGCAAACACTCTTACAGTGATTTGAGATTTGAGAGAGTATGAATCATCTATTTCTTACTAGAGATAGGGCCATCTGCTGGTTATAATGAATTTACATTTCTAATAGCCATTATAGTTTACTTTGATAGACAGCAAGTGAAATTTTTGAATTGTTACTGAAGGTAACTATGTGATTTACCAGCTTCAGATAAGCCACTCCTTCTGCTTTCAATATTAATGTGCATATTCTTATGCGAAACTAGATCTTCAACACAAAAAGCCACATAGCAGTAATTCTATGTTGGTAGAATTTTTTGTCTGTAAGTCCAAAATGTCTCTTCTGAGAACTGCCCCTTCTGTGTTTACATTTCAACAGCTAACACCTAGTTTGTGGCACGGACCTTTAGCAAGACCATCTCAGTGAGGCACTGATCTAGCTAAAGACCTGCTCCACTGCAGGCCTGTCAGTGTGACACTGGAGGTGTGCGACACTGTCACCTTCGCTCCAGTGAATTTACATCTCCAGCACCGTGTAGCTATTATTATCCTTGATACGGATGGGGAGATTCACCGGAGAGGTGGTTATTTCTCTGAGGTCACGTAGCAAATGAGGATGTGTCTCACTCCTATGTTCTGCCTGCAGAAACCTAATTTCTAAATACCATTTTAATGTCTTTTCTTTTTCTTTCTTTTCTTTGTTTCTCTTTTTATTAACTTTTTTATCTTTTTTTTTTTCTTCTTTTCTCTTCCTGGTGTGTGGGTTTTTAAGACTGCAGGTACACCTGCCATGCTCACTGCCGAGAACTGGTGCACCTGGGCTGCCGGCGGAATGGAATCTTAATGGACTGCCTCGCTCCGCATGACACCTTAGATTCACCTTACTGCAGCAGTCAGGTAAGAGATCTCGTGCTCAGGTACCTCCTGCTTCCCCCTGCCAGCTCTGTCACGAAGAGTGATCTGCCTGCCTCACTCACCTGGCTGCTCGGGAAGAATGTCTCCCTTCGGCATGGCCGGCAAAGCTGGACTTCCCAGCCGGTGCTGCCATTTTACCACACAGCTGGGTCCAGGTGAAATGGCTGCTGCCAGCTGGGTCACTCCTGCCCCAGTTAAGTTTTCAGCTAAACTGATTGACAAGCAATCTCTCAAAAGAGTGTTTTTCCTGTTGGCTTTGGCCACTGTGGGGCCATTTATACTTAATCAGTAGAAACCTCTGAGATGGCACCTGTGATAACATACAGACACTCTCCTGTTTCTATTTTTAGGGGGGAGGGACAGTGAATAATTGTTCCTTTTTTCAAGCCTTTTATTTAAGCACCAAGAAACCCCTTCATTAACGCAGGTCTGGTCTAAACTTAGAGTGTTACTTGTTTAACTGAAAATTGTTCTTCAGAACATAATTAGTGAAAACAAATTGGCATATGCGTACCCACAGTGGTCAATTCAACCCTTTTACTATCTTTAGAACTCATATGGAAAAAATGTCCTTGTTGTGGGAGGGGGATAAAACCCAAACAGTCCCAGACCCAGCTATCATTGGTCATGCTCATTTTATTCACTGTAAGAATTTATATTGTTCACTGTAAGAATCGAGAGAGATTCATAGAACTCATAGAATTTCATAGAATTCATAGAATTTCAATTAAAGCCAGACCTACCCTGGCTTTAATTATCCACAGAACTGCCAAGCACAGGCTGTACTATGCTACAAGCTACCAGCTGTAAAATTTGTGCCCACCCAAAATACTTCTGTCTCCAAGAGGTCTCCTGTTTTCTTCCTTCTGCCCCACCATGAGATGGATAAATGCATAAAACTAATGTTCTGACACTCACCAGAGTGTCAGAGCACCCTGTGTCCCTTTTCCTACCCAAGGGATATCATGTTAGCAGATTTGTGGGATGGGTTGTTTGGGTAATAATGTTGTATAGAATAAACATTTTTAATTTAATTTAAGCATATTTTGGTATCTTGAAAATAGTTAGGCTAAGGTCTTAAAAGACTATTTTGTATGGCAAGAAACTAGAATTCTTGGGTATTTTTTCTTGCAGTATTGTCCATTATATATTAATACATTACAGTATATACACCTTTTAGACAGCAATTTCTGCTTCCAATTTTTCTTTCCTGAAATCAGTCTGGTCTAAGGAATCAAATGGATGCCACTTGCCTTTACACTCATTACTGTCTTCCTACTTTAATTTTTCAATTGTGGGATATGCAGTCAGAGGTGATTGTAGCCATAGCCCTATTTATAGGCAGATATTAAACAACACTAAGGAAGGCAAGGGAATCCTCCTTGAGGATTGCAAAAATTTATTCTGAGTCAGCTCTGAAGCCCAGCAACACAATTATTAACTAAAGATGATGCACTACCATTTCAGTGAAGTAGTCTGAGGACACACAGAACAAAGCAATCTTAACTCAGTGGAAAAAGCAGCAAGAAATATTAATGTACAGTTGAGATAAAACCCAAGGCTTGCATTCCTCTGTGATGATCACTTACTCACCAGTGAATCAACCAAAGAAGTATTTTCTCAGAGGATTCCAAATTAAAAAGTAGTGCAGCCTTTTCCTCTCCAGGTTCCTGTTAAGCAAAATTCTTAGAGCATATACAAAAGGCCTAAAATCCAGCTAGGAAACATTTCTGATGGACAAAGTTAGACTTTATCCTCAGCTCTTGTCGTAGACATGTCAGACAGATTCCAGGAAGCATTTTTATAATTCTATTTTTTTAGCAGGAAAAAAAAAAAAAAAGAAAAGAAAAAAAAAAGGAACTTTGACTTATGTCAGAACCAATTTTTAGGAAATGACAATTCTATCAAAAAGTAAAACAATCCAGATAAGTAAAAACAATATTTGGTCGTACAAAGATGTGTAATGATTTCTAGTGACTAGGAGTGATTGTTCAGGATAGTCCTGGAAACAGGCTGCCCAGAGAAGGGATGAAGTCACCATCCGTGGAAGTGTTCAAAAAATGAGTACACGTGGCACTTTACAGTATGGTTTAGGGGCTTTAGTAGTATTTGGTTGAAGATTGGACTTGATCTTGGGAGGACTTTTCCAACCTTAATGATTCTATGATTCTTAAATTTCTGAGCACCCTTGTTGAGCTTGCTGTGTGTCCTCCAGGTCATCACTGAATTCTCTCTGCAAGCACAACATTTTATTTTGTAGAGGAGATGCTGCTCCAGCCACCCAAACTGTGACTGAGGACACAGTGTCTCTTGTGAACTCCGTGTGTCTTGCTGTTGGGAAGAGTGGAGGGGAATAACTGGGATGCTGAAAGGCGGAGTAGCAGGAATGGAGAGGAGGAAGTACATGGCAACACAGGTTTTGGAAGTGTGGGAGACTGTCAGCAAGAAAATATGATGGGAGCAGAGAGAGAAGGGCATTAAAAATAATTTTGACTCAAAAAGTCACATACAGATTGCCTGTGAGAGATCTAAAAAAGAGCTAGTGCTGGGTATGAACACTGAGCAAGGAAACTGTTTCTTGCTCTTTGAGCCTTACAGTACTTAGGGGAGACAAATGTCATGTGCATTTGTTTGTGTGCAACAAGATGACATCAAAGAAGTACTGTTTTTTCCTACCGGTTTCCTTCCTCTTGGAAGAAGTCACACTTTGGCTGTTTGCAGTGGGTAACAGTTGGAGCAAGACTCTTTCCTCACTAGGTGTTTGGGTCAGTGTGTGCCTGACAACTGATACACGAAAGATGAGGATCCAAATGCTATTTTCAGCATCCATCATCCACTGGTTTTGAAGCAGCAACCATTTACATGAAGAAAACCTGGAATGTTTCCTGCAGGGTCGTTGTCTTTACACACGGCTCTCCCGCATGCACAGTGCAGACGAAGTTACCATGGGAATCTGCAAGGTTTGAATTCACTCCTTCCTCTGCTACTGACCTGCTCAGACCACTTTGTCTTTCTAGGACTTGTCTACTTCTCTTGTAGGTAAAAAAGGAATAGGAATTTTTAAAAATAATTTTTTATATCTCTGAACGGGAACATTGTTGCAAAAGCTGGCATTAGGTTACTATTTAATTAAACACAACTCCCAGCTCAGCTGCCTTCTCAAAATTACTATTTCCTTCCATGCTAAAATTTTCTGGACTTTATCAGCCTTAAGGTGATTTTTAACTTTCTGTTTAAAGTTTGAACCTGCATCTCAGGTATAAAAGGGAACAGATGTTTAGTATAAGATCATGAAGGGGTTAGAGGATGGGAAAGAGAGGATGGGAAAAAGACTGAACCTATCTTCTTTATAAAATTATTCTTGCATTCTAATTCTGTGGATATTGTCTAGTCTGCAGTGTTTTATTTAGATGCAGGACTGTGCTTGAAGCCAATCTTCCAATTGTCTTCCCTTCTCTTGTTTTGGTTGATACCAGTCATGGGACACATAAATTCAATTCCACTTCAGGTGAAAACGAAGCTGCTTCCTGAAGCCTGTGAGAAGAGGCACTCCAGGAGCCAACCTAGCACATTCAGTCCACCAGATCAAAGCAGAGATTTCCTTAAGTAAAGGGTTTATATTGAGGACTTTGGACTCTCAGCACTACTTGCTGTCTTTTACAGAGCTGTATGTTGCACTACATTATTTGCTAAAATAGGCATTAGAGTCTCAGCACATAACTTTCCCCACTGATGCTTTTGCTTTATCTATATCGCGACTTTGAAAATCACATGGCAGGCAAAACCAGTTAATTTTGCATGAGCTATGCTAGTCAAATGCAGAGTTGCAAAGACCACACTTGTATTTGGGGATGTCTCACCCAAACGGTGAACATCAATATAAATTGTGATGGGATTTTGCAGGAATACTCAAACTTTTTAGTATTTATGGAGAGGGATGACTTGCTAACAGATCATAGTCCTGGGCTTTGTGTCTTTTCTTCCTCCTGGGATAACTGTTTTGTTTTGAAGTGCATTTCTTTTAGAACAATGAAGTGCTTCTTTAGAATTAAAGCACTAGTTTGAAGTCATTATATTTGCACTCTTATGCTGGCACAGGTTAGATCTTTTCTTGTAAAGAGTCATGACACCTCTGTATTTGCACAAGTTCCTTCACACAGGGAGCTTATTACTTTGTGATGATAGCAGACAGTGCTTTGAACTCTAACTCTCTAAGGCCTCACACCATTTCACATTGGTCAGACAGTGTGATATCCTGCTTGATACAGGTGATATAAACTGCACTTCATTCTGCTGCAGTGACCTGGTGGTGCCCTGAGTGCAGCAGAGCATGGCACCCAGCTGTAGTTCCTGGTCCTGAATGTTTGTTCGTGCCCATACATTTTTCTGTGTTCCCCTTGTTTTCCACTCCCAGCGGCGCCAAGACTGCTGGGTTTGGACAATGCTCTTTTAAAATGGGCCAGGAAAATGTTGTAGCTTCTAATGTTTGTCCTTGCAAAGCCCCATCAGCTCTTCAGCTCTCCACACAGCCTGTGAACAGTGCTGTCACACAAAAAGGGCTGGGTGTTATGATGTGACTGGAACACCTTAAACTCCAAATAACTCTGAACAAATATCTTGTTGAGCCAGTTTGAGAATCTAGGCTTAAGATTTCCCTTATGAGAAAGAGGAATTTCTTACAGACTCTAAACTGCTGATTTTGCAAAGAGAGTCAACAGATTTCCAGTGGATTTCCCTCCTGTGCAATTCTGCCAGCAACTGGAGCACTTGGGTGCACACACGAGTGGTCAAACAGTCTCAGAATCCGGAATATGGTCACAGAGCTTGACTCTGTTAACAAGTAGTTGGAGCTCAAAAGGCTTAATTTTTGATCTGCCTTCTCTGAGTGTGTATATACACACATAAATGTTTCATTATAGAAAGGTCTAGGAAATTGTGTGATGAAGCTGTTCGTACAGATCACTAAGGCTGAGGGGTTAAATACTTGAAAATGGAACTCACGATGTCAAATGTACAGCAAGTACTCAATGGCAGAAATATATGGCTCGGGTGAAAATGGTGTGGCTCTAGATGTTTCTCTCCTGAACAGACTTCCTATTGAGATTAAAGAGGAAATGATGTATATAGGTTCTCTGTGGTCTTGTAAAAGAGCACTCAGAAACAGCTGGGGAAAGAGTTGCCAATTTCTTCCGTGAACAAGAAGAGTGTGATGAATAAAGCTCCTTTCCAGCAATCCTCTCCTGTGCTACCACATTGCAAATTACAGGCACAACACCTCTGACTGGCATGCCAAGGCCTTCTCAAAAGTCTTAAAAGTATCAAAGCCTTTATGTGGATTTTAATATTTTCCTGTTTTTCTATCATGCTAGATGAATCAAAAAGTTACAATTTTTTATGCAGAGACAGAATTTCTTTTCTTCTTCAAGTTGACAAGCCTTCCCAAAGAGGTCTCACTATGCTCAAATTTTCTCAAAGACAGAGGGCACTCAGAGTTGAAGTTTGTACAACATCTGAGGCACTTGGTAAAAGTGAAAAAGGGATACAAAGGGGATATAGGGTGTTGCAAATAATTTGGATAACAACACCCCCAGGTTGCTTCAAATTGCATGAATGCTGTGGAGAAGAATGAGAGAATCTCACAGTGCTAATACAGAAACTTCAGACACAGAACAGCACTGAGGCTATCACCTAAATTTACCTGAAAATGAAAGTGGTTTCAGTTCCTTCCCTTAAAAGGTATGGTGGTTGAACATTTCTTCAAAAATAACCCATGGAGAAAAAACTGACAACAGAGAGAGAATATCATAATGTAGGTATGTACAGTTCTTGATTAATAATGAAAGCTACCTTTGACCTTTTGATTGTTTTCCTCTGCTAACTCTTGGTAATGATGTGTACTCTGTACAATGAGCACGGGGTTTATGGCTCACATATTTCAAATCCATGTTAAACCTGGTAACATTTGGTAGTAGTTGAAAGGAAAATAAAAAAAACTGAATTAGGTTTGTTTTGGCAGGAAAAGTGAAATTTAAATTTTTACAGTAATTGCAAAAACTTTTAAACCAAGACTGAAGCTGATTTCAGTTCTAATTGCGTATATTGCTCAGGTTACTATTAGGGAAATATATTTGGCAAAAATAAAAGGCTTGATGAATTACATAAAGCAGAAATTATTTCCAAGCTTTCAAAAATAATTTGAGAGTATTTACAACAGTTCCTGGGGCACTACTCTTTGCAACCCTCCCTCACAGGAATATTAAAATGGGTTTTGCACAATACTGACTTAAGGTCTTTAAATCATAAATTAATTGCAACATTTTATAGAGTTGAAATTACTCGATCAGGTATTTGGATTTCTTCAGTATTCTCTGGCACAAGCATCATGGAATAGTCTGTTGGGTTTTCTTGAGCACACTGAACAAATGCTCAGGTCAGTGGGGACTGAGGCAGTAGTTGAATATTGCAAGTAGGATGAATCCAAAAGACACATTTAAACAAGGAGAGGGATTTAGAACTCAGAGTAGACCTCAAAGCCCAGTATGTAAAGACTGGATGGGCATGTGGTGAGGGGACTTGTATCATCATACCATGAAACAGAATTAATACTAGAATTGACATTTTTAACAGAATGAACTTGAGCTTCCTGGTAGAATTTTTTAGCCCACAGAAGCAATCTGAATTATGTTTGTATGCCATTAGATTTTTTAAACATTTTTAAAAGAACACACATCTTGATCAGTAAATCTGTCATTAAATTTTTTTTCTCAAGTTAGGCTTGTTGGAGGTTTTTTTTCCATTTTAAGTACTTGGTTAGTATGTAGGCCTGACTTTTCAAACAGAAAGGTAACAAGCTCCCTGCTTAAAGCACACATTACTGAAACCTAGCGAAGATCAATTATCAGTTGTTTAGCAACCAGGTCAATATAGTCAAACAGCTCTGATTTTCTAATTCTGTTGAAGGAGCAGAAAAGGCTTCAAATTATGGGAAAATTCTCCTATTATACAAGGGGAACATTTTAAATGCACTTTTGATTTTTTGAACAGGTAGGTGTTTTCACCTTTAAGAGGTTTGTGTTGTCTTCCTAGAAAATAAGTTTCCCTAAAAATGTAGCCAGCCCCAACCTACCTTTTTGTCAGCTGCCATTGTTAAGATCAATGCTCTTTTCCCACCATTTTTTCTAATACATACATTTTTGATAATCCTTTCCACTGCTGTAGGTGTTGGACTAGGTGTAGGATGTAAAATACCTACTGTATTTTTAAATTGTGCCAGTTTTCTTCCTAAGTTGAAGTCATGAATATCTTCCCAGTATCTCATCAGGCTCAGCAGAGCACAGATTGTTGATTTAATACAGGTAATACAGGCTTGCAGGTCCAGTATGTTCCAAGTGGTTCTCCAGTATTCAAAAATCATTGCTTAATCATTTTAGAGAAAAAGTTAAGTGATCCTCTAAAATGTTAAGTTCTATGTGGAGCCTGAGGTTTGGGCTTGTGACGGTTTGCAGCAGAGGGATCAGAGAACATTTCTGTCTTCTCTTCAGGGCAGATTGTTCAACATGCAGAACAGGTCAGCAACCACTAGGACATTTGGTTTTGATGTGACATGTGACAGCAAATGGATGCTGCATCAAAACTTGTGTGCTTGAAGATGTGTATTTTGCTGTTGTAGGTTAGATTGTAAATGGAAGCTGCACAGTTGCTGGGTGATAGATCACTGACCACATTAGTGTTCTGAGTGCCTTACTGAACTCTCAAAACATGCAAAGAAAATGAGCACTGGTAGGGAAATTGTTAAATGGGGTGTAAATGTTGGGCCCTGCAAAGTCTCAGTGAAGTTTTAACACTGATTTTTCTCAGAAGTCCATATGCTGACAGATGCATAGATGACAGATGGAGTACTGAACTTCGCCTTTCAGTTAGAGACAGGCTGGCAAACAGAGTGACAGTGGCTTTCATTCTACCCTTCATGGCCTGATTATGTTTTTCATATCTATTAAACACCTCAGTCCAAATAGAATCACCAGCAGCCATGTAAGGTTTGTCTTAATCTATTAATCCACAGACAGAAAGGGGTAACTGGTTTTCAAGTATAACAAGGGTCTGAAGAGATATTTAATATCAGACATTTTCTAGTGCACTTACTCAAAGAGGCTGATTTTATTTCGCATTTGAATATTCAGGAAGGTTAGCTGGGCTTATGATATGATGCAGACTACTTAATTTATTCCACGTAGGCCTGCCCTGAGCAAATAATGAGATGGCAGTGAGAACTGATTAGAAAAGAAATTCAGAACTGTTGGGAAACTCACATCCCATGTTCTCAAATAATCTTCCAGATTCACAT
>VWZN01019269.1:125996-142098 GCA_013396955.1 Regulus satrapa | reverse complement strand
TTTTTTTTTTTAATAGAGCTTCAGCCTTTTTGTTTGACTTATGGCATTAGCAGCTGTTGTAAATATACACAGATGAGATTGCTGCTGCCTTTTGACTCAGTGCAGGAAGGGCATGATGCAAAACCTTCCCTGGTGGGGAAGGAAGGTGGGGAGTGGTTTTTGATTATTTTTAATGATAACATTGCTGGGTGAAGATAGGAAAATATTTGTTCCCAGTCTTTGATCCAAGTAGTATGCCAACCAGCAGTAACAAAGACAGCTGTTAGGAAAACAGGTAGACAACAGAGCCCTATGTTGTTCTGTTTGTTTTTCTTACAGAAATGAAAAGTCTTGTTTCCCAGAGAGCAGGAATCAAATGACAGCAGGTAGAATTTTTTCATACTGATTCATGGCTTCCTCTTACTGGTGACACTGCCTAAAAACTGCCCTCCAGAGTCTTCCTCAGTGCAGAAGAGCCTGCTTTTTCACAGGAGCTCTGTTTCTCCCCACCTATGTCCATGTGCTCCACAGGAATTGGGGATAAGCACTTTAGCCTTCCCCATTTACTCTGCAAATAGTGTGTATAAGTGTATAAAACCTCAGTAATGTAGTGTTAATGCTTCAATATCCTTACTAGAAAAGGGGAAACTGTCACCAGTTATGTGCCATATAAATGCAGGGACAATGAAGTCTGACTAGTTATCCATCTGGGGAGCAGTCTTGTGCTTCCTACCCAAAGCATGAAGAAGTAGCTGGCTTCCCCAGATCAAAACATGCTGGGTTCTCTTAGCACTTGCAGGAGATCTCAAGCAATAGCCAGTTTGTCATGTTCCCTCCTCCCTTTTTATTTCAGCTATGGTAAGCCTCCATTCCTGCAGTGTAGGTCCTCTGGGGATCCAGCACCTCTGCTTCCAAGACCTTATGATACTTTACTACCAAGTGAAAAAAAGTGGCCTGGATACAAAAGGCTGTTGTATAGTTTCTTGGGAACAGAGAGGCACAGATACAAAATGTATACTCCTACAAGCTTTTAAGAACTGGTTTGTTCTATAAATAATATGTTGAACAGTTGTCTTTTTTGGTTGGTTGCTTTTTTTCTGAATGCTTATCTCACAAATGATATACCAAACCTTTCAAAAAAATTAGGAAAAATCCCTTTGTCACTTCCTTCAAGATACACACCTTACATTATGGTTGGGACGTCCCAATTGGGATTTTCAATCCAACAGTAGTTTTGCATCTTGATCACCTTTCATCTGTGACCTTCATATTGCTTATGACTTGTGCCTTGGTTCCTAATCAAGAGGCCCCTCCTATGGATGAGCTTTGGATTGGCTCCTGGCCCAGATGATGCTGGAGCCATGATGCTTGGGAGCTGGACTGTTTCCTGAGAAGATAAACCTGGCTGGTCTCTGCATGCCTGCCCTATTTGATAACCCCTAGAGAAAAATGGAAAAATTACCTCCCCTTTACAAGAAAACTTTCAACATGGGATCCCTAAAGATCTTCAGACACACGTATTACAGTTAGCCTTATGAACCCATGGAAAGCTGCACATGCCTGTTTCAGGTATTTTGCCTACAAAGGTGTTGCAGTAAGATGCATAACTGGATACGATTACTTGATTGGCCTAAATCATGCCCTGAACTTCTCCATCTCTTTCTCTGCTGATGCTTGCAAGTATGTATTGCAGCCATGGTAAATCCCCTTTTAAGGCTTTGTCTTTTCCAACAAAGTGTTTGCTCACAGGAAAATAAATACCATTGATTACTTTGCTTTACAATCCTAGGTGAGAACAAAGCAGTGATGATGGTTACCATAGGGCAGCAGGATGAGGTCAGTATCATGCATCCTGCCTGGGACTGACCTCACTTAGTTGACTTCAGGATAAAAGATACATTGTCTCAATTTCACTAGGCTTTTCTATGACAAATTTTTTTTATCAGAAAATTCTGCAACATTATTCTCTGGGTAGGAAGACCAGTGTATCACAAGGCTGAACACTACTTTTATATTTCCCAGTACTCCTGAACTCTGGTTTAGAGGAACACTGCTCTACACTCCACTCTGTTTTCCATTTGCATTGTTCTCTTCCCTTGACCTTCCTTTTGCCATGCTGAGTAATATTTTCCTTTACAGTAACCTTAAAAAGAGATTTCCTTATCTGCATATATGACTAATCAGCAAGGTCTTATGATTATTATAAAGCAGTTTGTTGGAGGTGGGAATTAGAGCATGAAACAGGGACTGAGGAAGCCAAATTTGCAGTCCTTGCTCTACTACTGACTGATTAGATTTGGCCTTCAGGAAATCAATTTGGCCTTGGTTTTCAGATGTGTTGATTTAGTTTTTAGTCTTTTGCCTCCAGGTTTGTTTTTTTTTTTTCTTTTTTTTTTTTTTTTTTTTTTTTCTGGGGGGGAGTTGCCCATGACATGCAAACCAGCTATTTCATTTTACCCCAAAACATATCTCAGTCTGGGCAGTCAGAAGTAGAAGCTGGTTTTAGAAATGGTTGTGAGTAGTGTTCCTTACCTATGACCACAATGAGGATGAACTCTTTCTTGCAAAATGTTATGGGTGAATGAATGCACTAGGTAGCACAGAGTTATGAGTTCTGAGAACCTGATTGTTTCTTCTTTATGCTTGACCTGTAACTTCCATGAATATCCCTGGATTTGTTAAAGAAACCATTACTTGGGAAAGGGAAGCAAGGTTGATTTCTTAAAGCTGAGGATTACAGGTGAAGGTAAACTCAGAGTTAATTCAGTATGAGGGAGTAGAAGGAATAAAATCTGGCACTTACACTTGTGAACTACAATTTTACAGATTCTTTATATTATTTTCTCCACAATCAGCAGATATAACTAAAGACAGGAACAATATATTGGAGTGAATGAATACAAGAAAACAGTGTTTTGAAAATACCTAGGATCCATATTTTCACTTGCCATTTGGCAGCTGCTGTCTGTCTGAGAAATGTCCTTAACATTACCATTTGCGGGTAGGATGGGAGTCCTCTCCTTTGGCTGAACCATCTTTCTGAGATCCCATGCTCCATTCTCCTAGCAGGAACCTTCCAGGCTGTGTTGAGCTGCACAGCTCCCACAGCTTCCCCTGACTCAACTCACAGCCCAGGCTGCTGGGCTTCACCCCTTTGCTGTCAGGTCCTTGCACACAATGCAGGAGCAGCCTGTTGGATGTGTACATCCCCCACGTGGGGCCAGAGAGAGGAGCCGCTGCCAGGGAAAGAGGGAAACAGAAAAGGGACAAGAGGGGTTGACGTGAGCCATCTGGATTTTTTTTATTCTTGATTCCCTCTGTGTCCCATCAAGCTGTCTGGACCTCCCAGAGCAGCCCCACTCTTGGGGATTCTTGAGAATCATGGCATTAGGTTAGACAGTGAAAAAGGAGACATAGGGGCAGGCAGAGTCAGTAAAAGCAGAGTTTGGTTGCAACAGATCCAGTTTCACTAACAGTTTGTAAACATCCATTTTATTTTTTTTTTTCCTATAAAGTATCCTGGATTTGCAGTTTTGAGACTTCTTTGGACTGAAATTGCCTGATGGGGAGTCAGTACATGTCCCTGAGCCATGGGGCCTGTGATATAAGGGAAGTATGTGTACCTCCATCCCACCCACCCTTAGGCTATCTGAATTTTAAGATGAGTTGGCCATGGTCCAACAGCTGGCAGCATTTCATAGACAAGTCCTCTAGACTGTGCTAAAGCACTGTGCATAAGAGAAGTTTTATTTTGCACTCTTTTCCACACTTTCATTTCTTACAAGTCACCTGTGTGTTTTGGCTTCAGTTAAGAAGGAAAAAAAACCTGGCAGTTCTGCTGTAGTCAGATTTGGCAGCCTCACTGTTACTTCCAGTAATTATCTCCATGTCACAGATATGCTCTTGGTGCCAGTTTTAGGAAAACCTTCCACCTTTTTGATGTCCGGTGAAGGAAATGGATTCTTTAGGAAATTGTTTTTGTCCGAGAACAACCCCTTCTTTACGAATGCTCTCACTGTGATCTTTCGCAAAAGGCTGCGTTCAAAATTTAAAACATGCTGATGTGCAAATAATTTCAATAGCTGACCTGCAGAATCTGTTGGCAGGGCTGCTAGAGGCAGTTCGCTCTGATTCCAGCTGCCTGCTTAATTTTGGCAGCTGCACGCTTTCTGGCCCAGATGCCTGCAGTCTCTTGTCCAAGTTAGGAGCTAGACAAACTCAATTCACGGTCCTGTAAGGGCACCTCATCTTATCATCTACATGAAGGATTAGACCTAGAGCTTGGGCTGCCTTTTGCCTCCCAAAGTTATCTCAAATGGACTCAGTAGAGCCGGGTCAAGGATGCGCCGTGGTGGGGGTGGCTGGCGGAGCCGTGCCGAGGAGGGGGGCGATCCTCGCCTCGCCTTGTAAGGGTATCTGCTGGACCAGCCGTCCTGAGCCCTCGCAGGAGGCCTTCGAAAGCAGCCAAGCACACAGGGGCACGTCCTCTGAGAGAGCAGATGCTGAAGCAGATGTTAAGGCCACGCCGAAGACCACTGAGTGCAACATGGCAGTGTTGTGGCAGGAGATTGCTTCCAGGACGCAGAGGTGAAATTCTTAAGTGTGGCTGGCAGTGTTGGTGTGCCTCTCTGTTTCAAATCCTCACACCTCTGCCACAAAAACATTTTCTTAAAGTTTTGCAGACTTTTTGTAAGTTAATTTAAAAACAGGTTTTCGAAACAAAGAGCTTTTCAGAAGACTTTCAGACCCAAAGAGAATGAAAGTAGATACTCTAATGCATACAGCAAAGAGCGCGAGCTTTTTAGCGTTGTTCTGCTGCTATCATGAGTGATGTTTTGAGGTCTGCATGTAAGACTGCAAGTTCACTTAGCCCTTACTGACTTTGAGGTCCAAGCCATCTTTCAATTATCCTGTGACTCTGCTAATGTGGTCACATGTCAGAGGAGGGGAGGAGCACCCACAGTGTTAAGTTACCTGCACATATGGACGTACATCTGTACATCTGTTGAGCCCCATGAATATGACCTCTTTTTGGCAACGTTTTGCTGAGGTTTGCTCTCCAGGTCTGGCACTCCCGACACTGAGTGCAGACACGAAGACAGTATGTGGTGCTGCCCTGTGGTTATGTGGGGGCCTGGCACTGCTCCTGTGGGATAAGAGGTAGAGGGTGGATGATGGAGACAGTGTATGGCTGATGAGAATAAGCACTGACCAGTAGAACTCAAGGACAAGGTGTGAGGAACAAAAGACCATCATTTACAAAACAAGTCATGCACTGTTCATGCCAGATGTATTGTTTTCACCGTTGGCATTGGTGCCTTTGTAATGGCAGCTAGCCAGAGAGATCTGGGATCCAGTTGGTTAAAGGCATAAAAGGAAGTTCTTGTGGCTTATGCAGTCTGGTGCTTTGTGTCCCGGTGTACTTTGTGTTCCTCTCCCACATGGAGCTTTCCAAGCTCTGACCAGTGACATTTTACTCGTGGTATTGCTATGGTAGTCCCCCGCTGCCCCAGTACCCAGCTTGTTTTCCTCTTGGAAAGCTCCATTTTGCCTGGAGGGATGGCTCAGCTGATGAGGCAGCTGTTGTACTGTGGCAGATTTCAGCCTGGTGCTATTAAGAAAAAAAAAAAAAAATTGGTTCCAGTTTATCCTAACCATCTAAGCCCTAAATTAAGGTGGTTCAGCAGCTGCCTCAGGAACAGCTGAGCTGCCTGTGCAGAAGGAACAGAAACTTCTCAGAGAGAGGTAGCTCAGATTGTTAGTTAAGGGCAGGATGACTTCTGTCATACTTCAGTCTGTAGGTGCACAGGTTGCCTGGCACATCTCAATATAGCAAAGGAAATTGGAGTTGTGGGAGACGTCTTTGTGAGCCGGTAACAGAGCATTTCTATGTCAGTGACAGAACAGAGAACATGATGAAACACGTTGTTCAAATGTTGTAGGAAAAAAGCTATATTTAGCTGCTCTAAAAATTGCTAAGCATCAGACATGAGGGAAGTGGCTGTGGCAACCTACGCTCCTCCAGCTTCACCTGTTGCAGGGTTTCTTGAGTCTAGAAATATCTATAAAATAAGTAACGTAGCAGTTAAAACTTTCCCAGAAGAGGTGTAAACAAACTAAACTCACTTGCCGAAACAGCTATTACTGAACTATGAATTGACCTTGAGCTGTGTTGATTCGCTGTAATGCAAACCATCTGCACGCTGAAACAATTAAAGCCTTCACATCTCCTAGGAGTTTCCTTCCTCCGATTATAACTTATGTGCTGTGGTAGAAGCACAGAGGTAAACAGCTAGTTAGAGTGTCCCTCTGTGTCTGTCTGTCTGTGTAATTTTATGGTGCAGCACATACAAAACCATTTTCATTTGAAGTGGCAGCCAGCTTTCAAGTAGAAAATATAGCATATGCTTGGTACCAAATGCTGGAGTCATAGCCTGTGAGACAGCCAGAGTCAGACACATCTGCTTTGCTCCTCTGCTTCCCTTCCCCCAGCTTCTTCTTCAGATGCACCAAGTTTTCGTGAAGTGCAGGTCATGCTGGAGAGGCACTGCTTAAATACAGAGTGCTCCTGTATAAGGCCCCTCTGCATGTGCCAAACTGAAACCCCTGCCTTCTGTAAGAGCAGTTCCTAAATGTGCTGAGTCTGGCCTGTGTCTGAGGCGAAAGCCTTGGATAGCAATTACACATGACTTTATTAAAAAATTATTTAATTTACAAAAAATTATTTAATTTACAACTTTAGTTTCCAGAAGTTCAGAGTTTACACTCTTTAAAGCCATAAAAAATCAATCTCCAGCCATGGCATCAGAGTTTGGATGTTGCTGTGGTGGGAAAATACCAAAGATGTTGCTTCTGTAGGATTGCTGTATGATTTGCTGTGTCCCACAACTGGCAAAGTTTCATATTCAAATCTCTGCACTATAAAACCTTTTTTTAAACACATTCTTCCACCATTTATGTCCATCCAGATGACAACAGCACTAAAACCTCAGATCCTCCCTCTTCAGATCACAGGAAAGAGTAACTACGCAAGCTCGGTAAAATAAGAAAATAAATTTATTTTGTAGAAATAGGGTTTTTTTCTGGAAAAAGTTTTAGACACTAGCTTTTAGTAAACATTCATTTAGATTAATATTCTAGACAATTCTAAACATAAGCCATGTAAGCATCAGACTGTAAAATTAAAATAATTAAATATTTTGCTTTTAAAGTAAAGTCTGAAAAATAATGAGTAGATGCAGCACGGTTTCTGAGCCAGCCATGATTATTTGTCTCTGTGGCCAAAGGCTTCCATCCTAGGGAGTGACCTCTGGCATCTGGCCAGGCCCCATCAAGCACCTCAGGTCCACATTTCTCAGAGCAGGCTGTGTCCTACACGCCTGTGCGTGTGGACTCCGGATATGGCACGCACGTTTTATCAGTTCGAAGTGCCTGGAAAACGTGAGGGGAGCTGAGTGGGTGACATGAGTGTAAGAGGATGGTGAAATGCAGAAAAAGACTGGGGGGCTCCACACTGCCATGATGATGCGATTTCTGGTGCTGCCTACCCTTGGAAGAACCTCTGGGGTTTGTTTTGAAGGAAATGTATTGATTTGCTGTAAAAGAGGGCTGACAAATGAACTAACGTGAAATAAGATTTTCAGAACACCAGACCCTGGGGCTCAGCTGGGAAGGGGAATTATTTGGCAGTGTTGGTTCAAGTCCTCTAAATTCTAGGTCATGTACATGTTATGTATAAAAGACTACCTTTAACAAATGGGCAAAGTATATCAATTGCTAGATTTATAGTTTCCTTTGTGACCTGAGTACTGACCCATGCCTGACCTGTGCTGCAGGCCAGAGAAGTAATGAGGGTCTTGGTCATGCCCTGCATGAAGGGTTTGCAGGAATATGTTAAGCTTGAGGCAGTCAGTCATGAAACAGGCATTTCCCACCTTAGAAGTACATGCCTTTGAGACCCAAATATATCCCTTTTGTGTTTATTTTTTATAACACCATGGAGATTTTGTTAATGAAACAGATAAAAATAAGTAATGTCAACTTCCCTGCATCAGCCTAGGGCTCAGGCTCTGACCTCCTCACCCACTGCAGGGCCAGATGTGGCAGTCTGGGGCATAAATGGTTTCTTTCCCTTAGGGTGGGAATGGTGCTCCTACTATATTTAAGTGCATATGTTGGGTTTTTCCCCTCTGGTCACCTCTTTTTTTTCCCCAAAGTGCTGTCTGGTTGATAAAATATAGGCAGAGGAGAGCAAGAGCTGTACTAAGCCAGGATGCCTCTGGCAAGGCTACAGCCCCTTGTGATCTGCAACTCTGCTGGACTTGATGTAAAGCATCCACTTCCTCCCTTTCCCTTCCCTCCATATGGTAAATATCCTAAACTGAGGATTTGCAATGCTGTGTGCACATAATTCTATAATTTTGAAAGAAAAATAAAAGCACCATATTTTCCTTTTCTCTTTTCTCTTTTCTCTTTTCTCTTTTCTCTTTTCTCTTTTCTCTTTTCTCTTTTCTCTTTTCTCTTTTCTCTTTTCAAGTTCTCCAGTATCTCCCCAGTCCTGACACCTATGCTGTCCTTAGCTGCTTTTTCACATAGATGACTTTTTCCTATTTTAATTTCCAGTTTTTCAGTATGTTTTTTTTCTCTAAATCTTCCTTCAAAATCAGAAACTTGCATCTCAGCTTTCATAAACATGCGCTTTTTCCACCCAGAAATCTCCATAGACATTTGTTTTAGAATTTTATAGAATTTTGGTGAGGAAAACTTATTTCTATTCTAAAATATTACCTTTTTAACTCGGGTTTTACTTTGCTGACTTGCCTATTCCTCACTTCTGACTTTTTCCACTTTATGCTCTTCTGTCTCTTCTTCAAACTCTCTTACTTTTGTCTCCCCCTGCAGCAGTGCTCTCTCGGTGAGGGAGGGAAGAGCATTATAGCAAAGATGGGAATCAGAAAGGTCTTAGGCCAGTGAATGGGGACACAGACCAAATATGAAAGGAGTTAGTGAGATGTAGCTAAGAGAAAGCTTGATTCAGGGCAGAATTTTCGAAGGTGGTCACATCCTGCTGAAAACATGAAAGATGTTGGTCTCGCGCAGCGCTGCAGAAGCGCGGAGGCCGAACCCCAGTTCCCTTGCATGAGCAGCTGCAGCTCCTGCCATTGCCCGGTGGGCTTGTGAGCTGAGGGGCGAGCGGGCAGGCAGAGCAGGCATGGGGGGCTGCCCTGCCACGGCCCCCAGCGTTTCAGCGGGCTGGGCTGGCTCCACAGGCACGGGGCACTGCACTTCAGGGTGATTTTTTTTCCAGATCTTTCAAGCTAAGGGTAGACTGGATGGATTAGGCAGGCGTTTCAGCAAAGAAGTTGTCAGATCTGTTGTCCTGTCAAACAGCACTGTTTTTCTGGGACGGTTGTCTTCACAGGCTGCTGTTGAGATGATTTATTAGAAAGTCCTAAACTTTTGTGGGCAGCTTTTAGGGAGTTTCTATGGTCTGTTGCAGTCAGACTTATTAAGCAGAGCAAAATGTCATCTCATACGCAGTATGACAAGACAATTTCTAGTTCTTTGTCAAGGAAATGACAATCGGGGTGTGATTCCCAGACCAGAAGGCCCTTCCCCCACCAATTCACCAGTTTGAGGACAGATGCTGGGAATCAGATTGCAGCTACAGCGCATTAGGGCTCACATTTTCGTGGTATCCACAAAGCATGCTGAGCTTCCACAGTTGTGGTTTCTATACTTAAAACAGAAGGTCCTAGTTAGTTTTACTGCCCCGAGTATTTTTATACACTGTTAGCAATTAGGAACTGAATTAAAAGTAGGAGAATGTCTGTTTTCTGTACACTTTGTTATAGAATATTTCCTTAAGATTATGTTCTCTCGTGTAGTAGTTCTACTGCTTACCCTGGCAAGGCATAGATGCTTGCAGAGAATTGGATGACAGCATTCCTAGGCCTCTGAGCTTCCCTTATGCCAACTTGTGCTTATTCTTATGTCTGACTATTCACATCAATGGGACTGCGTGAATAAGGATGTTTATTTACCTGTTTATTGAGTTGGAGTTCCTGGGCTACATCTGGGTCCTGACAGACTTTATCTGACATTGTGTTGGCTACAGCATAAGCTAAAAAGGCTATTGCTGCAGGAAATGGATTGCTAAATAGAACATGGCTCTTGCCTTTGAATTCTTACTAGTACTGCCATATTCCCTGATCCAGCCTCAGAAATGAGAGTCAAGGGCAGGGCAATTCTCACTTCAGTATGTTAGCACAGCTCTCTGAAGCCCTCTGATTAAATATATATCAGACTTATAAAATATTTTTTCATAATTTGTAATATAAAATCTACCTTTTTGGATATCTGAAAAGAAAGTACCTGTTTAATAATGCAGTCTATAATCAACAGGAGAGGAGGAAAGGAAAACTGTGAACAAACCTGTCTGTTTCAGAGAGCACTTCTGCCTAACTGGGATGCAAAAAAACTGATAGGAAAATGCACAGCGGTACAGCAAAGGACTGCTTTATCAGCTTCATCAAGATCCTTTCAAAGGCAGTGGGAGTCTTTCAGTTTGCCCCAGTGGGTTTTGGGGCAGGGCAGGATGTGGGAAGGTGAGTGCTGATACCACAAGATGAGGCCAGACTCCATGGTAGTGTCTTTGAACCGCAGGAATACTCCCTTGGGGAAGGTTGTACTTGTAGTCCTATCCTGACCAACCTTGATTCATCTTGCTCAGCAGAACTGATGACATATCTGTTTGAGATAAAAGAGTACAGAATATTCTGGAAAGCTGAGAGACTCTAACACAAGGATGTTGGTAATTCCAAATCTGTCAGAAAGGTACAATTTTATCTTTAAAGCTTTAGGTAGCAACCAAGATAAAGAATCCTCCAAACTATGTGCATGTTTGAAATTCTAAACACCTGTATTGATTTCAGTCAAACTGTGCATTTAGATAGGTGGCCACATATTTGCAGCATCACGAGAAAGGAGACAAGCACAGTGTTCTTGTTCCATTCACTCTCTCTCCCCCTTCAAACTAATGTAGGTCTGACTGCTCTGAGCACAACCCTAGGAAAGGTGACCTTGCTCTGATTTCTGTTATCTTCTGACCAGTCCAAGTATGGTAGATGAAGAACAGAGATCTGGTGAGCAACAATATGCAAACATGTAAGAAGGCGATTACATGGGTTATTTTTAATTTCCAGTTATCCAGTTCTTTTTGGGGATTTTGGGTGAAAAGTTGCACCAAAGGGGCTTAAGGTTTGGGCAGAATCAAGACTTTTAAGAGCCAGAAAAGGATTCCTGACAATGCTGTCTAAGGTTGTGACTGCCATAGCAAGTACCTGTCCCCATGACATTTCTTCTCCTTGAGAAAGGGAGAGGCTGCTTACCTGGATCCTGTTTGTTTTCAGTCTGCACTCATGTGTCTGTGTGGCTGGAACGACCTTGTCTGAATTAACAAGTTGCCGGGGTATGAATCAAAGGATAATTGCCACTGCTGCCAGTGGTACTAAACAGACCTGAGCTATTAATTCAAGACAAATGGGAGAAATGAGTAAACAGAAAGTTTTCTGGTGTAAGGAAACTATGGGCCTTAGTGGATGTTCTGTGTTGGTTGTATTTCAACTTTATTGCTTTGCTTTGATCATGTGAAATTACTACTGTTTTCAGCTGAAATGTGGAAAAAACTAAGGCCACATGATTAATTATTTATTCAGATTTTAAAGGGACAGTCTGTTACAAACTGTATTTCTTCCTCTGTAACTTTTTAGGACATATTTTTGTTATATAGACATAATTTAAATAACTAATATAAGGGAATAATTATATTTCCCTGTTAAATGTGTTACAAAGAAGCCAAATCAAATGTGCTATTTGGTAGGAACCCTTTTGGGTTTCAGTCCTAAGCATATCTTAAGATTTAGTATGCCCCATAGGGACTAATCATCAATAAGATTATTTGGGTCAGGGACAGGGTTTGCAAAGACATATGAAGGCAGAAAATGAGAGGGAGAGAGACAGAGAGAGATTCACAGCACTCCAGAAATGACCAAAAGGGGTCCTGAAACAGCCAGGGGCTATGGGCATCTGGCAGAGTCTTAGCAGCTAGAATGAAATACTGCTAGAGTCATTAATGAGACTTCCTGCTAAGCACTGGTGAAACTGGAGGGATGCTAAAGCAGATTTAGAGGGCGTAGGGAAGTTTAGTCCCTGTGATGATGCTTTCCTTCCCACAGCCCATGTCCTGCTTCCCTTCACTGCTCCCACCCCACAGGAGGCTGCTGCCTGCAGCTGTGGGGCCACCACAGGTCCTGCTTGCCAGAGCATACAAGCATCCTCACGGGATTTCAGCCAGAGGAGACTGAAAAGGGGAAGTAGAAAGGGAAGAATTCTTCTCTTGAAGTCCCCACATTACTTTTAAAATTAGAATATAAATGTAACTTTAAACGCTACAGGACCCTCCAACCCATGTCCTACCTTGCTTTTTCTGTTCCTGCTCCTTTGACCCAATGCCTTTTTGATGTAGTCTGGCACAAGCCTGGACAGAAGACCAAGGCTTGTGTGCAGAAGTGAGCGTCTTGGTCTCGAGCCTCAAAGCAGAATTACTGACCAAGGGAATGTTCTGCAGCTCTCCCATTTCAATGAGTCCTCCCAGTTTCTCTGTCAGAGGGCTGAGGGGATGTTTGAGAAACATGTAAACATCATGCAGTTGGTAACTGAGTTAATGTAAACTCTATAGGATGTTTTATCAGTTGTCCCTTTGTTTAGTCTGGGAAGCAGAAGAATGGGAGGAACAAAACAAGTCCTCAGATACCCAAAAGTTTTCTCTAAAAATCCAGCAATGAGCTGTTCTACATCTGTTTCTTTTGTTAAGAAACAAATGGGCAAGGTTAGGGATTCAAAATGAGATCTCTTAATAAAAGTTTTCTAACTCAGTAAATAACTTAAACACTGGAAGGGATGGCCCATAGTGGAGGTACTACAGCACCACAGTGCATTTTAAGAACGATTTAGCTAAAGGATAACGTTAGGGATGGTGTAAAGTACTTGGTTCTTCTTCAGAACAGGAGGTGAATTGACTGAACTAATAATCCGTGTAATCCTGTTCAACCATACTTTCCTGTGGTATTGTGATCACTTCAATAAAGTGATATTTTAATGCAAATAAAGGGCTGAAGCTGCAGGACCTTGTGATGCAATCTACCTCTGTGCAATTTAATGTCTGGTTTTAAGGGTTATTTCAGTTACGGTAGTTCAAAGTTCTAATTCTTGCCTGATTCATAAAACTATTCACACCTGCTTTGCCATTTAGGAAGTCAGTTTTCACTTCTCTGGAAGCTATGGTTGATATTTCATTTCTCTCAGCTGACTCTCCAAAACCACAAAGTGATTTAAAACAATTTTATCCTAGAAAGGAACAGTCATTTAAACTATTGTTTTTTCTCCTACACAACAAATCAGTATATGCCACACAGGTTATCTTTGTCAGTGATTGCTTTTTATTAATGAGATTCTTGCTTTGAAATGGAGTGCCTAATACTCTTCTAGGTTGTGTTACTTGAGCCACCACTTTTAACTGGTTACAGTTTAAAAATACTATTAAATTATATCTATGTCATCAAGCTTTAATTTTAAAAAAAGTTGTTGTAGTGTAGAGGTTTCAAGGCAGCACCTAACAAAGAGCCTTGAATGAATCTTACCTAGGTAAGATTAAATAGTCAATTTGAGAATGTGGAAGAGTACTTGTCAGGGGATAGGAACCTTAAAAATATGGGCAGTAGCCAGGGGACAGTGAAATCCACAGGGGTACCAATTAATCTTTAAGTATCACCCTTGAAAAATACTTGGCTTTGGGTATGTTACTTGCAAACACCAAGTAAATCAACACTGAAAAGGCATCACATCTGCTTGTACCTTGATGTGAATTGTTTGGTTCCGTGCCTCCTCTGAAAAAAATGATATAGTGAAAAATCTCTTGTCAAAATTAGTAGGCTTAAAAACTGAGCTATAGTGGAGGAATGAACTCATATTGGAAGGAGAGAGACAGAAAACTTAAGATGTGTTTTCTTCATCTTTCTTTGTTGCAGCTAGAGAAAATTATCATGTGAATTTGGTGTTATCAATATAAACGATGCTTTATGGATGAGGTGAATGCCATGCCTTGCTGCCAGGGAAAACACAAACTTGAGCCCAGGACTTGCAACTGCTTTTCCACAGATGAACCTGAGCCCTGTTGTAGCAGCTTATTGTCTCGACCGTGCTCTTTGCCAGCTTAATGTTCCACCCACACGCTATCAGGTTTGAGGCTGCAGCCAAGCAAACAAGTTATACACACAGTGCCTCTTGTTGCTGGGGAGTCCACCGACAGTGCCAGCAGATAAGATATAAAAATACCTTTGTAGTTTGAAAACACAAATGCCATTTTTAATCACACCTGAGCCACTTAAAATCCTTCACCTTCAACTGTGGTCATGGACAGGAGTGTGTTTTCTAAAAGTTTTGTAGACTGGAGTCTTGGACAGGTTCAGAGGCATGCCCAGCAGATCTCTGGTGTGACTTCCTTTTGGCATGGGTCTGGGCTCAGTGAGCCAGGTAACACAAAGCTTGTTTGTCTACTGCAAGCATTTTAATACGTTTTAGTCGCATTCAAGTAACCTGGCATTCAACTTAAAGCTATCCTGCATACCATGGGGTTTTACAGTGCCAAAAGTAGAGCTGACGCATCTGCATCTCGGCTGCTAGACTCAATTATTTGTTTTTGAAAGCTATGCAACCTTCTAATCTGCCAGATGCCAAACTCCAAATATCCGGAAGAATCAGAGTTGATGGGTAAGTAAGGATTTAATACCTCCCAAACTGACTGACCGGTTTTAGTTCTTAGTGTGAGTTGTTTTGCCGGTTTTGAGGTGGCTTTATCAATATTGTAAGGCATACCTGGTCCAGGAAGAACACCTACTGGCAGAAACAGACCTAGTCCCCGCTTGGATAGGGACATAGGAACAGCCATGCGTAGCAGATGAGGAGTGTGTGAGGGACCAGCGAAATGGAGATCAGGAAGAGGGAAAGGAGACGTTAGCTAATGGTGTCCCAGATGTCTTCTGTATCTGAGTACTGAGAGAAACCACGGGAACTGATGTGTAAACGCACAACTTCAGCTATGTTTCATCTCAGGCTGTGCCGCTGCTGAAAAGCATCCTCACGTCTCGGGGGTTTGCTCAGGCAGCAAGTGGCTGATGTGACTCACTTTCCCCCGTGGGACCACCGCTGTGGCACAGGGGGCAGCAGGAGCAGCGGGCTAAGGGCGTGCAGGAAAGGCAAATCTGCTTTTACGGGCAGCTGTATAGCTTTAGGAAGCCGTACCTTAAGCCCGGTATCCTGTCGGTGACAGTGATCAGCCCTAGATAAATTAAGGGAAGACATGAGACACTGAGGGAGGTAATTATGGAGTGATCTGGCCTTCAGGCATTGTCTGTCATTTCCCCAGGAGTGATGAGTCTGATGTTTCCCCTGTAGCCTTATCAGGACTCTTGTGCTTTAAATATGTTTTCCAGTTGCAGATCTGGATAATCTTGCTATCTGCACACATATCTAATCCCTGGTGAGTCTTCACAAGCCTCCCTTCTCGCTACGTCCCGGGGCGATGAATTCCATTGCCTTAATAGCCGTGCGCTGGCGATGGTGCGCGGAGCGGCCCCGGCCGGGCACCGCGGCGGCGGAACCGGAGGCCGTGCCCGCTCAGCGCCCTCGCGAAGCCGCAATTCACGGATTGCTGCAAGAGCTCTAAGGGACAAGCTCTCTCCATTATTTTGCCGCCGGTCGTTTTTAAAATTACCATCCTTACGGTGCATAGAAGAGTGAAAATGGGCAATTAGTAGGAAAAAGTTTGGGAACTTCTTACTTCAGCAAGGCCCCCCCCTCAGCTGCCTGATCTTCGGAAATGAGCATGGGGGTGCGGAGGCGCCGGCACAAGACTGGGAGGGGGTGCGGGCTCGGCCGGCCCGGAGCCCCCCCTCAGCCCTCACCTGCTGCCCGGGCGGGCGGGGGCGGCGCTGCCCGGGAACTGGCGCGGCAGTAAGGGAGCGGAGCGAGGGCGGGAGCGGGGCCGCCGGAGCCGCGGCTCCAC
>VWZN01019269.1:112960-125852 GCA_013396955.1 Regulus satrapa | reverse complement strand
CCCGTCTCGGCAGCCGGGCTGAGGGAGCCCCGGTGCCCGGCGGGCAGGGATGTGACCGGGAATCGCTTGTTCGATCGCTGCCGCCGCTGCGGGGTCTGCCTCCGCGCTCTTTCGCAGCTCACTCCGAGGTGAATGACAGCCTCTTCAGCTGGTTTGTTGGCACGGAAAGGCCCTTAAGCGTTTAAGTGGCTTGATTTAAGCATTCAGGCTGAGGCAAGTGGGGCTTCGAGGTGAAGAACTGATTAAATTCAAAGCCAAAACTCCGAACCAACCCCCCGTGCGGGCAGCGTTGAAATTCAGTGGAGGACCTGTCTGACCCAGAGCACTTATTAAACCATCTAGGGTAAACGTCACACTTTGAAAAGCAGATAGACTAAGCAGTCTATCCCCCCCTCCTTTCTTTCTTCCCAAAGCACAGGATCTCGTTGTATTGATGGCTGGGGTCTTTGGATAGGCTAGCGAGCCTGTTTTGTTTATGCTGCTTCTTCATCTGCTCCCACCAGCATCAGTGCCTTCTTTCTGTTCTGTGTCTGTTTCTTTCTACGAATTCTTAGTAGTTTTCCCTACTGGATTTCAGTGTTAGCGTTACTGCTGCCTGTGGGGACCTGGTTTTAAGCTTGCTTTTGAAAGCCTGGATATGCCAGCTGCCCTCTGGTCCACCTGTGGCACTTGTCAAAAAACATCATTTGTTGCCCACAGCATTCCTGTAGGCTCTGTTCTGCTGCAGAAAGCCGATCCTGGTTTCTGTTTCTCTGAGGTTATGTTCCATTTGTGATTTGCTTAAAACTGTAACCCTCTAGCTGCCCCTCAGGAAACTCCTGCTCCTGGTTGAGGAAGTGCAAGAGCTCTCTGGAGCTTTAATTTCCTTTGCAAAGTCTGGCAGGGAGCCCCGGCACACCCTCTTCCTACACCTGAGCTTGGGCACTTGGTGCAAATAGGTTGGCACCAGCTGTGTTTCAGGTCACGGCTGCTTCTCCAGGGTACTTCTCTTGATACCTCTGCTCGGCATTTGGTTTTGTCTCATCCGTTTTGAGTTTCAGCCTCCCAGTAACCTCAGGTATTCTCTGGAAGCTGCTGAGTGCTGTGGCGTGTCCATGAACTTCGTCAGGCACTGGCTGCCACCTGGCCCTTGGAGAGGAGGATCCTGGTGTGACAGTACTGTGTGAATGGATAGCTAACTGGTGTCTGCCTCTGTGTAGCTACTGCATAGCTACATGTGATGTATAGCCCGTATCTTAATTCAGATCCTAAAAACATACTCTAATTCAGATCCTAAAAACATCTTTCTAATGCTATTGTGTGAGTTGTGTTGCTAAATATTAGCTGTATAAGTTGTAAATTGTGCAGATGTGTAAATTGTTGTGTGTGGTGTTAACATTTCCAAGCAAGAGGGACTGGAATAAAACGGCAAAAAACCCTCCATAACTAAAATTGTATATTCTGTTTCCCAAAAGAATACTGCAGTGAGGTTGTTGCAGGGTACGTATTTAAATATAAATTTATTAGGCTGAAATTCATCTGCATTGCTGACTCTGCAACATCAGAAATACTCAGCTAGTATTTCTAGTTATAAAGTTACTACCAGTTGCTCTCAACTGATGATTTATAGAGAAAGGATAAAAAACCCTCCAAACAATGCTCAATATAGATTTCAACAGTCATGTGGCCAGTAAGAGTGAGTTTCCCCTTCCAGCAATAACAGTCATAATAAGCCTCTTTGTAGGGATGAGGATGTTACTTTTGGTTTGTATTTGAGGTTTAGTTAAAAAATGTGTACTATGTCCCCTTGAGCGAGGAGAAAAGAGGGGAGTTGATAGTTATTGTTTCTGTGTCTTTCTCAACTACACAAATATTAAGTTTTGCAGTGTGGGTTTCTCTTCTTGCAGAAGACCTTAAGTGCTGGCAGTTACGGTTGTCCTTCTGTTTTAGCTCCCTCTGCCCCTTTTGCTTGCAGGGAAGAAATGGTTGATAGCATTTGGCTTGCAGCTGTGCCTGCAGAAAAACTCAGTACTGGTGTTTAGCCTTGTCTTGTATAGATTTCCAAAGAAAAGAAAAAGAAAAGTCACTGGTTTAAGCAGTGAATTTTTGTCTTCGTTTAATTGAGCAAGGATGGGTTTAAACACATCAAATTCTGCAAATGGGACAGGATTAATGAATTGACTGCAGTTCTGGTGTAAAAAAATTGTAATAGTATCTTTGGTCTATGCTTAGGATGCCTAATCTCTAGAGTGGTTAAGGATTTAGACAGCTCTTCCTATCCCTATGCCACTTCTAAAAGAAAATTGCAGCGTAGAACCACTGCAGCATATAATAGATGGTGTGGTGCTTTAGGGTTCAGCAGTAGCCCCATAGTTATTTCTTAAGCAAGAATTACTCTGAGAGCAGTGTGAATAGAATGCTTTTTGCTGCCTTACTGCTCCTGGAAGTTTAGCTTTATTTAAGGCTTCTTATAATCTGTGTCTCGTAAAATTTGAGTGTCAGAGACTAGATGAAGCTCAGCGTGGCCCTGTTTCATGTTTGCAACGAGTCGTTTAATAAATGAAAAAGGCAGAACTGTAAATATTTTTGCCTTGCCTGTCTCACTACTCATGTGAGGTAAAGTTATCCATGTTTGTAGGCTTTTGTGAGATCAGACTGTTGCTTCTGTATGATCAAGCCTTTGGAAATTTTCCATTCCCTGTAGAGAAAACACCAAAATGAGATGTTTGGCAAACTTTTGAAAACTGACCCCTTTCTCTCCCTATTTCCTCCCACCCACCCCCATCCCTCAGGAAAATTGGAAACAGTCATGCCTGCTGCTGCAAGCCCCACCATATGCTGGAGGGATGTGCATCTTTCTGTGGATGTTTTCTGCGCTTTCCTTCCACGTGCCAGTTCTCTGAATTATTCCACTTTGAGCGGGGTCAATGTAAACCTTGGCAATACTTTCCCTTTCTCTGGGGTCTCAATGGACAGTGGCCTTTCAAGCGTTGTAGGTGGTTCGTTCCAAGCCATGCTGAGCTCTTATCTTCTGTCAGGATGACTGCAAAAACATGAGGGGCATCCCTGTGCTTGGTTCTGCCTGCTCTGTGTTTGAAGGCCCCTTCCACCCTAACTGTGAAGGTTAGAAACATGAGAAGAGGCTGTAGTTTCTTCCCTTATGTGTGAGAAATCTGTGAGACAGGACATCTCTGTGCTTTGGAAAACCTTGCTTTGGAAACTGGCAATGCTGTGAAGATCATGGATCCAGCTAGAAGAGGGCCAGCCCTGCAGGTTCTGTTCAGCATCTGAATTGTGAATAGTTTTGCACACAAAACGTGAGAGAATTCTGGTTCATGTCTTGTGCAGAATGGCTTGGATATAGGAAGTTTGACACTTGGATGCTGCTCTGTTCTTTGGAAAAAAACCACCAAAATGTGCTGTGTTTTTTCTGCCATTTCATACCAGGCTCTCTAGAAGTGTTTGCAAGAAAAATGCAAACTCTTCTGTTGTCAGTTTCCAAAAATGCACGTGTTCCTTCTGCACCCAAGAATGTCCTCATTGCCTCACTGGTCCTTCCCTGTCTGAGGTCTGATTTCTCTCCCTCTCTTCCCCTTGCTGGTCTTGGTCTCCTTGGTCTCTAGACCCGCGAAGTTCCTTCCCCTGCACCCTCACCCAGTGCACCCTGCCCCACGACATTGGCTTTGTGGCTGCCTTTTCTGCTTGTCAGTGGGATTTGCAGCTGTGGTAATGGTAGTGGGAAAGGAAATTCATAAAAAAAGCTGGAAATGGAAAAGCAGATCGATAAGAGCAGAGGAGCTGTAAAGGGGAAAGGCAAAAGGCAGAGGGTGACAGTCTCATCCCTAACTGGTCCTGACAAGGTAATCAGCAATCTCTCGTTTCACTGTTGGAGAAGGAGATTTGAAGGGAAAAGTATAGCATTTATTTTTTTTTTTAATGGGTGAGCTGGTGAAAATGGGAAGAAGTAGGACAAACTTCTGGACACAGCTTTTTTTAGGTTTCTTCCACATGAATTTGAACAGTATGTTGAGGCATGCAATTGAGAGGAAGGGAGATCATTAAAAAGAGCATTTCATTTGGGAAGAAAACAGTTTCTAGTAATAAAATGCAATTTATAGCTGCTCAAGCCTAGTTAGGATGTCTTTGTCCGTTACTAATGTTTCACGTGGTTTGGACATTACGACTCTTCCTGGGTTTCCTTTTAGTAACATTCCCTAGGGAAAACTGCTCTCCTGACTACCAGAAAAAATGAGGTTTCTAATTATAGGCTTGCTTTGGAGCCAAAAAGTTTAGGTTTGTGTTTGACTTGTAGTCGTGAAACTCATTTTTAAAAAGACAACTAAAAATATCCAGTAATGTTTTGTTCTTTTTTTTAATCCATTTGGCAGTCACTGAATATATGGGATAAACATTGTCGCAACTGAAATACTTGAAAAGTTAAGAGCTGAAGGAATGAGTAGGGTAGAGATTGTGTCTATTTTAAGCCCGCATTGCTGTGATAGTAAACTGGTGGTCCTTGTTTTGTGTCTTTGCCTCACTCTTCTCTTGGAGCGCTTGATGTGGCATGTGTGCATCAGTAATTTGGAGGGGCTTGATTTTGAGGTGAACTCTTAAGCTCCCTGCTGGTATCTGACAGCCTCTGGAGGTGAGATGAGATTTATGCTCTGTGCAGAGAATGCTGATTATCGTACACTGGTTTATCATCACAGTCGGTTCTTGGAATCATCAGTTTAAATGTTGAAGACCTAACTATATGAAATGGTAACACTAGAGTTCACAAAAAAATTAATAAATCAGTTTAGGAGGGTGGATTAATGTACTATCCTAATCACGGTTCACGTCTATAAAACATGCAATGAGTGCTGTTGGATTCAGCAATTCAAGTGTCATGAGTGCAGCACCAGCAGCAGGTAGTATTCAGATAGATGAGTAACTCTTAAGCTCTCCTCTGTTTTCTCAGAGGCTCAGGCTACGTATCAGTAAAAGGTTCTTCACCCAGAGGGTGGCCCAGGAACAGGCTCTGCAGGGAAGTGGTCGCAGCACCAGCCTGACAGAGTTCAGTAAATGTTGGGACAATGTTCTCAGGCACATGGCATGATTCTTGGGGTGTTCCACGTAGGGTCAAGAGTTGGACTTTGGTGGGTGCCTTTCAAATCAGGATATTCTATGATTCTAAATAAACCAATTTACAGAGAATTTTGGAATAAGTGCTTGGTATGTAATGCAGCATTTGCCTGTGACAACTGCACTAGTGAGTCAAGACAAGCAATGTAAGCTTCGTGAAAAGAGACACGAGTGACAGGTCTCTCGTTCAGCTCTCCTCAAGGATAGGCAGGTAAAGCCAATGTGCAGGCAGCACACTGGGCCAGGCTATTCAGAATATCCTGTACTTCATTATTAGGTAGAAGTAGTTGGGCTGTTACAGATGCATGCTCATGTTTTAAAAGCATAATTGTATGTTAGCTATGTATACACACAAAATATTCGGGTTTATGTATATAAATCTGACGTGCACACATACAGATTTGTGCCTTTGGAGACCAACATTCAGGAAAGGTTTTCAAACCAGCGTTCCCACAGATGTTAGAGATTTGCCCTGATGGGACTGAAGCTATCCCAGCATGCTGTCCTCCCCCCAGTTCCAGTGCAGCACTTCCCTGACTACAGCACTGTCAGGCTTTTGTATGGGTTCAGGTGCCTGCATCAAAGCCTGTGTGTTTCTGTAGACAGGTATGAATTGACTTAGGGTGAGTAATTGCTGCTTTCCTTTTGGCATGCTTGCTGTTCTATGAGGTTGATGAAATACTGCAGACAGTTTTGAGGAGAGTGCTTCCTATGCAGACATGTATTTGGCTATGCTAAGTAGCCACATGTGATTTATGTAGCAATTAAGAATGCTTTCTAGTTACTCATCTGTGTGT
The DNA here is from genome assembly GCA_013396955.1 of Regulus satrapa. Taxonomy (NCBI): domain Eukaryota; kingdom Metazoa; phylum Chordata; class Aves; order Passeriformes; family Regulidae; genus Regulus; species Regulus satrapa. Next base: position 119,952 of record VWZN01019269.1, on the reverse strand, counting down.
GTGTGCTGGAGAGGAATTTGTGTTCCTGTATGCAGAGGAATCTGTGCTGTGCTGAAAATAATAGTAGTAAAAGCAGCAGTGGTTCATCTGCCTCAGAGGATGCATCAAACGTTGATGTTGGGTATGTAGAAGTACTTGGTGTGCTGGCTGTCAGCTTCTCTGTCTCACTCTTTACCCACTAAGTAATTGTGGAAAATGTTGTTTGCAATTGTGTTTCTTTTATAAATTATATAAAATAATATACTAAGGGCAAATTATAAAGGCAGTTGTCTCTAATCTTTTATGGATATCCCTGTTGTCCACAATTAGGGCTGCTTGTGTTGTAATCTGTCTCCTCACTGATCCGAGGTGTGGTCACGTGCATGGATGCACAGTCCTTGTATCGTGTGTTTGCAGTACACAATCAATTAAAAAGAAAAAAAGCCTAATTTGCAATAATAAAAATGGACTATCAAATTCTTCTGTGACTGAACATGATAGTTTGCCAAATATTTAAGTACTTAATTTTATTTTTGCTGAAGCAGGAATCCCACGATTTTACTTGTCTTGAAGTAAAGTTTGTAATAGAAAAAAAGTTTTTAATACTTCACAAGTAGCTTAACACCTTTATTGATGGTTAATAGCCTCTGTTGTAGAGGACTTCCTCCTAGTGACTTCTCATGTACTGTTGTGCCTAGGTCACACTAGCCTGTAAACTTGAAAGGGTTTAGTTCAGATGTTTCATTTAGAGCATTATTTTTCTCTTAGTGGGTTCCTCTCTTCTGAAGAATTGGGCTACTCGGGATCAGAACCTGCTTATCTTGCTGTTCAGTCCATCAGCAACTTGATTTAGTGTGTTCCCTTAGATACATGAAGTGAGGTTGTGGAAGTCTTTTTGTTCAGAGCTGCTCATTTAATTGAAAAATATTCTCATAGTTCATATGAGAAGTATTTAGTAAAGCCATATAAACTCCAGCAACTGCACTAGGGATTTCAGCATGACCCATTGTGACTGTGTCTACAGAAACTGACATATTCTTTGGCACTGCCTGAAAGATTAAGAATTTAGTGGTTGTATATTGCATAATGGGAGAATTGTTAATTAATACATAATGGGAGATTGTTTCTCTTCGTGTTTAAAATTGGGACGTTCAAGGGTCAGTATTATTGAGATTAGCGTTGAGAGTCAGTACAAATTTTCAAAACAGATGTAATTTGAACTACTGTATTACAATTTTATATTATATTATTGATGTGTGTAAAGGTTAGATATTACCGGCATAGATGGGTGTCTTGTGTTACCCTTTATGATAAAAAGTGTGTTTAAAAACCCCAGCCCAAATTTTTTGCACCTTTGATTAGCTTGCAAGTAGTAGAAAAGTTGATGTGTGGCTAGTGACCTAGGCTGTGCCTCGAGTGGGCAGCAGGTAGGTGCTGGTATCAGCTGCAGGAACTGATCCCCCAGCTTTCCAGACTGGTGGCTGAAAGAACGGTCAGCCCCTTTTTTGTTACCATGCTTGTGTGTTTAACTTTGAAAAGCAGCAGAGAGAAGGTTTCTGCCAGAAGCATTTCTGGATCCGTCTGCTGGACTGTTGAACCTGAGTGTTGAAGACCAAGGAACAGAAATATGAGCAGGAGGAAAGTTCTTTTTAATCCTGTCACACATACAGGCTCCCCATTGCCCTCACCTGGAGTACTTTGATCCAAAAATTAGACCCATGTGATATAGCCAAGGGTAAATTCTGCAATAAGGCTCCTGAAAACTGCTAAAATAGATCCCTAACTCTCCATGTGGCATGGACTTGGCAGCTGAAAGCTAGAAATAGGTATATTTTTTATATTTGATAGTGAAGGAGGAGGAGAGGGAAGGAGTCTTGCCATCTCTTGAAGGATAATATGAGCACTTAGCAACTGCTGAGAGCAAACTGGAGTAAATTATCCTGCATACACATGAGGCACGGTAAAAGTCATTTGAGATGGGGAGTTGATTTGCGACTCTGTTGCCTTTTAGGAGCTCTGATGGAAAGAAGGAAGAGAAGGTATTCTATCTGTCCTGCTCTAAATGGAGGCTGGAAAACTGCCTGTTCATCTTTCTGCACGTAGGATCGATGTCTTATGTTCTGTGGAAAAATACACAGATTAACCAAAAGTTCCTGCTCGAGGCAGTTGCTCTGTTAGGTACCCACACAGCACAAATGCTGGCAGTGTAGGAACAGCAGAGTCAGGGGAACATTAATTGTGCAGGCAACCTGATGCAAGCAGTAACCAGACTCCCCTGTAATCTGCGCAAGAGAAATCTGCTTTATTAAGGGGAACTTGATCTTTCATTAAGGAAATCTTCTGGTCATGATACCCACAGCTTTCATGGAGCCTAACTTAGCACAGTGTTGTTACTTTTCTGCTGCAGTGTCTACATGAATTTGTAACTCTAAGGTCTGGTTTTCTGTATTTAGAAGTTTATCCAGATCTTTGAGTTAATTTTGATGTAAAAATCTGATATTAGCGAGAGTTTGGAGTTTTTGCACGAGCTAAAAGGTCAGTTTAAGATGAACAACTGGGAATATTTACCTTGATATTCAAGGGTGCTCTCTTTGTTGAATTAAGGGAATGCCATTTTCCCCTTCCAAGAATATGTGATTCGGGCTGATAACTAATGTCAGGAGTCTTAATCAATTCTTTCTGTAATGAAAATAATTTAGCTGCTTTTAGAGAGTCCAGTAAGTGGATCTCAGGATCTAACTAAATGGATTCACAGTAGCCTTTCAAAGTGAGGTTGTGGAAGTCTGCTGTTGTAGAGTTTGGACTGGATACAACAGTCTTTTGTTGTATTTGGTAATGTAATTTAGTTATTTCCCTGGAGAAGTGACTCTTAAAATACTGAATTACTTTAGTTGCCTTTTAATTCACTGTAGTGGTAGGAGACTACTGCATATGCATATGATTGTCAGAAGAGACAACAAAGTTTCTGAACATCAGTCAGAGAAACCTCTGAATCAGATAATCGCATTATTTTAAATTCCATTTTCTATTCTCATTGAATATAAAGTTGAATTAATTTATGTGGTTAGTTGCCTTTCTGAAATTTTTTCTTTGGGCTCTATGATTATTTCAAAAATTGTTCCTGAACGATTTCCTACACCTCTCTCCCCTTTATTTTTTCTTCAAGGTCTTAGCCAAGCAAGAGCTTGTTTTATTCTTTGGGTGCTAAGTACTTTCCCTTTCTTAAGTCTGGAGCTGACTCTCACTGCTGCTGCTGCTTATAACAATTATAACAAGAATTGCTGATAAATCTAAGTACTTTCTCTAAACATCCTCTCTATCAACTGCACAGTATTGCTTTGGGGTCTGATTTGGGCTTCATGGGAACAAGTTTGTTTTCACAGAAATTGGAAAATGGTATTAGTGTTCAGCTGACCATGTGATCTACTACTCTGAACTTTTGTTGGTCCCTTGCTTGCCTAGGAGGTATTTTTACTACTTTAAAAATAGTATAATGTTAGCAAAATAAAATTCATCTTAACTGAAACAACCATGTTTTAATTAAAGTATGTTAAAGAAAATATTTTCTATAAGACTTTTAATTTTGTGCTGTAAATTACTTTTTTCCTGAGTGAATATTCAGTAGACTGTGTTGTCAAGGAGTATAATAATTGGGAGAATGTTCTTATTGTGAACTCAAACCTGTGAGCGGCAGGGCTTCATAAGTAGGTTTAACTGTGGGTTTCTGGCTTTTTGTTGCTCTGGTCAGAATTCTTGATCTGTAAAATGAAGCAGAGAGTTCCTGTGCTTAGTATAGTGAGGTTTTCTTATTCTGGATTAGGCTGAGTCCCAATTAGCCAGCCACTGTCTACCCTTCACAGTGTAAAGAGTTCCTACATCTTAGACCTGATCACAGCCTATATAACACTATCCCAAATAAATGCCAAGTATTGAGGCAAGGTGGAGAACCAGAGGTGGTTTGTGAATCAAGGTGGCTCTGTTGCTAGCAGGACATACTCTACCAGGGTTTCCCTTTTGGTTTGTTAAACCATAGGGCACTTGTGATTGCCTCGATACTTCTGAATCAAGTTCTGAATAAAAATGGAGCTGTCTGTAAAACAGTAAACCTAAAGAAGTGTCCAGTTATCAGAAGATAAGTTGGTTTGAAACTTGGCAGGCTGTGTAATGCAAATTTTTTTGACTTCTTTATGATCACCAAATCATAGTGAGTTTCGTGGGAGTTGTATTCTGTGTTTTGTCACCATAAAACCGGTTTATGGTTACCTGTGCCTGGGATGAAGTTGTGAAGTGTGTTTTCAGGTGGCAAAGTTATTGTCAGCATCCCCTTGGTTTGGCTCACTTCTTTTGGGTGTCCTTGGTTTTCCAGTTGCTGTTACACTGTTCCCCACTGGCAGCAGTGGACATGGGAGCTTTTGGGAGGAGTCTTACACCTGCTGAGCTGAATCCTCCCTGGAGAAATTAATTTTCTTCTCTCCCTGTGCTCCGTTGGAAGGGGTCATCCCACTTGCAAGGAGAGCTTTAGATCCTCTTACAGTGGAAATCTCTGCTTTGATCATAGCAATCATAGATCATAGCATTTGGTCATAGCAGTTGGCAGTTCAAATATCCAGACTGTTGTTCCATGTGTTCCTGTGACTGAGGGATGATACGATGTGCCTTAATACAAATATTGGAGGATTTAAATAACTTACAGATTATTCCAATAGAACAGAAGTTATATATTTAGAAGTGTCTTTCTAAAGATCGTCTGTGTTTTCCCCATCATGGGCAAGAGTGTTTAATAGAGTTATATCACAAGTTTTGTTTTATGGCCAGGGTTTGTGGGTTTGTCTACACTGACAGCTGCTTTTGAATTCATGTGAATGAGTTCACATGGTGGGAAGTTAATCTCAGGATGGGGGAACATGACTGTTTATATTGTGCTAAAAGGTTGATATGTGAAGTGAAACATCAAAGCAGTTTCTAATGCTCTGAACTTTAAAACTCACAGTTGATTTAATTAAAAAATAATTAAAGGCACATCTTTCCCTACCCCTGAATGCAGACCCCAAATATTCTTCAAAGCATATTTGATTTTAATGATTTGGTGATTTCCTCCCTGAAGCTTTTGTTTAACCTGCCACTGGCATATAAAGATGTAGCTTTGAGTTGCAATGATAATAAGACTATTAGTGCAGTGGCTGTTTGCCTCCTAAGACAGTAAAATGACATATTCTGTGGAAATAGCCTTGTATTAAAAAAAATAATTCATAAACCTAGTGATTTTTCCTCTAGCAGTCTAAGTTCATGATACACTTCTTTTTTAGCGATATTATAGCTTAAACTAGCTCCTGAAGCAACTTGGTGAAGTGCATGGTGTGGAATGCTAGCATGCCACCCTTGGTTTTTCTTTTTTTTTCTTCTTTTGTTTCTTCCCCCAATGAATTCTGATAAAGGCTCCTGTTTCAAAATGAGTTAATTTTAAATCAGCCTTTATGGAAAGTGCTGGAAAAAATAATGCATTATGTAATAGAGATTTAATGCACTAAGCAGTTGTGAAGATGTTATGTGGAGGATATAGGATGGGAGCTCTCTGATTTTAACAAGTAGTAACCTATATGTTTCCATCTTTAGAGATCTGTCTGGAATATAGAGTGGGGAAAAAAGACTTTCAGAAGGCATTTCACATTTGGTAGTAATTGTGTCAGAAACAAAAGGCAGCAGAGAAGAGTTTGGTTGTTTTTTTTTTTGTTATTAGGATTATTAAAACTAGCATTGGTATTTCTTTATGTTGTAGGTATGGGCATTACAGAACGCCAAGGGCAGTGTCTCAGTCTTGTCACTCCAAGACAGGCAGTCATTAGAAATGTGGTGCCATTCCCTGGATATGGGAAAGAACTGTGTTTTTTAGGTACTTGAAGAGGTCTTTTCTCATTCTGACACACTCCTGAGTAACGTGCTCTGAGAGACTCTGCTTGAGGTTGGACTAGATAATCTCCAGTGGTCCCTTCCAGTGTTACCCACTCTGTGGTTCTTCCCTGGCTCCTTGCTGTGCTCTTCCAAATGCAACTCAATACTGCCCTTCCAGAGAAATCCAGACTTTTCTAACTGTTCCCAACAGAGAAGCAAAAAAGTCTGATGCCATGCTAAAACTGAGCTGGAATTGGATCCCATTCTCTTTCAGATGTGTAACACCAGACCATAACTTTCTGGTCAACGCTTGCTCTGTTCCCTCTTGGTTGTTCTCATGGTTTCTGTGCACTTCCATGGCTGCGTGCTCACAAGGAGATCTTAAAACCTGCAAAAGTGATTGCTAATCTGCACAGGCTGTCTGTAAATAGTTAGGCAGTGGCTTTTTTTGGGTTCGTAACTTTACCATGCTTCACTTTTGGTGAAGCAAAACATCTTGGTGAAAACGTGATAAACTAAATGTTAAAGGTAAGTTGTTGCAAGATGTAAAAGGTCAAAACACAGGCCTGGTGAAACTCATAGTAGAAGGAGGGTGCCAAGTACTGCCAGGTTTCCAGTCTTGTAGCTTTATCCTATAAACCACGGGGAACAAGCGATGTCTCACGAGGTAGAGCACAAAGGGATCATCGTGGAGCAGTTTATCCTACCTCTGTTGTTCTTGCCCTGTCCTATCTCAGCCACACACCTAAGGTGGATGCTGCAGGTTGAAGGCTGTTTCAGTGTGGCTGCCATTGCTTGAGCACAGGGTGTGGTTCCACTTAAGCCTCGGTTTAATAAGGGTAGGTTTTTGTTCAGCTGCCTTCCTTGAATCAGATCTCCCTGTGGTTGGAAGAGGTGCTGGAGCACACGGAGGAATGTGCAGATGAGGAAACCGACTGAGGGTGGGACCATGAGAGGCTGGGCTCAGCTGGTGGAGCTGCACTTGGGGAGGGAGAGCCCCAGCTGATGGTGCAGCGAAGATGTGCCTTAGAGTGTTTGTACAGATTTCTTAACTGGATAGACATGATACAGGTAGGCAGAAGGTGGAGAAGTCTGGGCATTTTGGTCTTGTGTTGTTTTGGTTT
>VWZN01019269.1:49571-112911 GCA_013396955.1 Regulus satrapa | reverse complement strand
ATGTGGTTCTTTTGTTTTTTTGGTTTGTTTTTTTTTTTTTTTTTGTGTTTGCTTTTACTCTTTTAATGAATAATGTTCTGAAAGGAAGAAAGCAGTAGAACTTCTTGAATGGAAAATATGGTTTATGCTTTGATATCTGACAGAAAGTAGTGCAGCAAATAGGATTGCAGTGTTTACTTGGGTTTATTTGCAGGTTCTTGATTTTCAAAATACATGCATTTGTGTATTTCTGGCTCTTTGTATTTTCTGTGGCTTTAGAATCCTCCCTTAATTGTTCCCTGTAACAGGTTTAACAGGCCAGCTCATCCTTTTAAAGATTAAAGTTGAGGGCACTATTTTAAACATATTGAAATGTGTTTTAAATTTTATGCCAAACCAAAAGGTAACTGTACTCTTTCCTGTGTCTTGACCAACTTCAGTCTCCAGCTGTTATAAGATTTTTCCACTGCAGGTGTGAGCCTGTTAATGGAAATTGGGTGTTAGTGTTTTGCTTGTTGCCTTGCTTGCCAGTTTTGAGGGAAGGTTGGAAGGGATTTATTAATGTTTGACAAATGTGTTATCAGTATCTATTTTCATGCCACTTCATAAGAAGTTTCACAGCTGAAGCTGTCTTCCTGTGGTAATGATTGCTGTAATCAACCTTTTGCCATGATTTTGTTCTGTTGTTTTGGGCTTTACTGGTTATGGTACGAACTGCACTTACTGCTGTTTTCACAAGTGTAAAAATGGGCAGCTTTTTGCGTGTATCTGCTTGAGGGGAAGAAAGTTTCTTTTGCTGGATGGAAGACAGAAAAATGTAGGTGAAGAAGCTACAGCAAAGGAGGAGGCAGCTGTTCTTAGCAGGAGCTCTTGCTCTGCCAGTGGACCACTGGAAGAAGAGAAGGCAGACCTGTGCTCTCCTGCTGCCTCTCTTTAACCACAGGGGACATTTGAGCATCTTGACTTCTGACTGTTTAATAATTTCATTTGCTTGTTTTAAAGAGGGAGAACATTACCTAGCTTCTGGACAAACTGGAAGGCCACATCATGATTTTCTTCTCTTTTTTTCCTTCTTCTTTTCCCCCACAAGACTGATGATAACAAATAAGACAGAACTCAGATGATTAAGGTACTAGTATTGTCAGGATCATGGTAAATAGCAGAGCTGTGTAGGCTGTTAATGTAAGAAAAGTATGAAGTTTAAAAAAAATATATAAAATGATACCTCATTACATGGCAGAATAGATCTATTTTTTTTCCCTGAATTGTTTTTATTGAGACACAAGATTGTCCCCTCCCATCTTTGTTCTCCTGGATCTTTCTCTTACAAATGTGTGAATCTGCTTCAGGTACTTTGTTAAAACAAACAAGGAACAAGTATAGACAGCTACCAGCAGGAGCAGAAGGACCAAAACCTGAGTGACATTGCCAAGACCTGAAAGCATTTGATGGTTTTTTGGAGGCAATCTCATTTGATAATAATAATCTCTGAACTCGGCTCTTAGATGAATACAGTGCACTGTGGCACTTAGAAATCCTAGATTCTAATATTTTAATAGTATTGAAATAATCCGTTTTGGTTCTACGAGTTAATAGTATTTTTTAGGAAGTAATTTCAAAATCTGTTTTATGTTATCGAGACCTGAAAAAGGGATTGGACTCAAAGAGCATGTGTGTGCTTAGCCCTTGGGAGAAATGGAGTGTCCTAGTCAGGGTGAGGAGACAGTGCATGACCTCTGTCTCTTCTGTCTTCGCTGGCTCAAAGGTTCTCTGCGTGAAGAATTAGATCTCCTCTGGGCAAAGGGCTGATGTGAGCAGATGTCAGAACCCCTGTGAGTGCTCCAGCTCACTGGTGTGGCTGAGTCTCCACTCCCAACAGGCCTGATGGCAGTGCAGTGTGCTGGCTTTGACCGGGCGTTCCTGCCACGGCCTTGGACACTTGACCCTTCTGCTCTCCAGAGGGCTCTGCCATGACCTGGGTACAGGATAGGGCATCTGGGTGACCAAGCTGCCTGGAAGGAAAGGGAGAGCTGTGGGTCAGCTTCTGTGCAGGTGAGGGATGCTGGAGTTGGGAGGAGGCTGTGAGCCCTGGAGTTTGAGTGTTCAGTTCGTTCCAGTTAGCACTGCAGGAAGCTGGAGAGCTGGGCCCCTTATCCCAAGAGAGAGGAGTCCAGAGAACTGAACAGCAAGGGGGATGTCTCAGGGAGCACCTGCTGGCAGCTGGAGCAGAGGTTTGTGCACATGCTGGGTGCTGTGGGTGACCTCAGTAGGGCTGGTGGCCAGCTGGAGGTGGTGGTCTGTGTTGCAGCAGTGCAGGGCTTGGGTTGGTGGAAGCTCTGAAGATGGTGACCTGGTCTGAGAATAATGATGAGTCTAGTCTGTGCTATACAAACAGTGATGTTTTGAGAGCAGCTTATGTATGAGGAAAGGTGTGCAGGGTGTTTTTGTCATCTTCTCTTCCAGCAACTGTATTGTTGTGTGTCAGAACTGGCTGGACTAGCTTTATGCTGATACCATCAGCTTAACTTTTGTGTGTTCTTTTAAACCTCTTCCTTGGTGGCTGTGATGCCTGAAGATGTCATAAAGCAATACCTGGCTGGCTGCAAATGCTTTTTGGATGATTTTTATCACTACCACTTACCAGACGTCTCTTAAGCAAGCCTATTTATAAGCATTGGTATGTTGGGTAATTATTAACTGTAAATCCCTCCTGTTTGCTGCTTGGAGGCTTGCGGATCATTGCTGATGGTGAGGTGGATAGGTGGTTAAATGTCAGTGCAGAAATCCAGAAACCACAGCCTAATACTAGACCATTCACTTCTTTTGCACTATTAGGTGGATGTCCTTAAGAGTTTAATGACATTAACAGTTAAACTTAAGAGACTGAAGAGTTTAACTCCTAGGAGTTTAGATGTAGTTTAAAAGGTAAAGTCTTTTTTGTCACAGTGTGACTGTGCTGGAAATTGAACTGACTTCCTCCAACAGCCTTCAGGATGCATTGACTGTTCTTCAGAGAACTTGTTTGGAAGTAAGTATAGAAAGGTTTTGGGTTTTTTTCTTCTGAGTTAGCACAAGATAAATGGCGTATATAGTAAATATAACAGTATTTAAAATTTGGGTGTTGACAGACAGTGAAAGTAGATGAGAGACTGAAATTTGTAAAGCTGCTGTCCACTAATTGGACTTCTGTATCACATGCTGGCAAAGAAAAAAAAAAAAAAAAAAAAAACCAAACAAAAACCTGCATCATTTAATTTTTGGCTAGACAGGCAAATGCAGACCAGTTGCGTGGAAGTGTTTGCTCTGGCACCCTTCATTGCTTATGAGAGTCTTTGCTTATGACCTGAATTCTGGGAAGGTATCCAAGCCCTATGCAGGCTGAAGTGCTTATCGCTTGAGTGTTTTCTTTTCTTTTGCACAACAGAATACACAGACTTGCTTAGCAAATGCAGGCCTATTTAGCAAATGCCCATGCAATTATAGCTCCGTGTCCCATTTCAGATTCTCCTCCTGCCCCACCAAAGTTATGTGTTTAAAGGTTCCACTTTGTTCTTTCCCCTTGAATCTTGATGGTGTCTCTTTTATTCTCCTAGTTTGAAAATGTTCTTAGTTAATCTTATGGCTTATTTTCAAGGTGACCTGTCATCTTATATTCATTTCTGGAGGAAAAATTTATTTTCAGAGCAAAACAAGTTGTCTTCTGTTTTTATTTGAATAGTTGCACAAATAACACAAGTGCATGAAGAATTTTTGCTTTTGCATCTGTATTCACAGATCCAAAAGATCTGTGGTGTTGGTGCAGAGCACCTCTGGTGCCTGGGGAGGCTGAAAGCTCTTTGTGCATGTGCAGGCAATCTACCACTTGCATTTCCCAAGTAGAAACATGAGTGGCAGAAATACAGGTGGGTTTGTGCTGTCTCTCACTGTAATTTGTAGCTGTTTCAAAATCAATTGTTGCTGTGGAGGAGGTGTAGCTTTACACAAAGCCTTTCCTGACTTGCTGTTTGTGGTAGGATCTCAAAAGTGTCCTGGCTATTTTTAGCTCTGTGTCCTGTGGGAGTGACACTTCAGTTCCATCTCCTAAGTTTAGATAATATGTTGACTAGGACTCACAAAGCTCTGGAAGCACACGTGTATTGAAAGTTCTACTGATCTTTAGCTAACCTGTAAGAAGGATTTGCAGAGGAATAAACCTCCAGCCAGGAGGCCAGCATATGCCATTTGAGACATCATGGCAACAGCTCAAAAGACAAGCTGTACAATTTGTACAGGGGAGAAGGACTTGAATCACGACTTTTTGGAGGCATCCATGTGGAAGTGTCACGTAGTTTAGTTGACAAGTAAGTTGTATGCAAGATCAAGGCAAATGGAGCTTTATTAGTTCCTTTACGTTCAAACCACTTGGGGTTTCTTGTTGCCTTTTCAGAAGCTACTGGAAGAATTTTTGGTATTGAGTGGAGCTGATGCTGTCCCTGACCTTGGGTCATTTGAATCCGAAAATGTTTTTGGAACAGCCTTGCTTTTTTAGAACAAAGGATGACTGGGAAATTTTGAGAAGTTGGATAAATAACAGTATGTTTGTATGGCCTGTAGCAGCCTGCACTCTTTATGGCAGGGAGTATAGCAGGAGCTTTGTTCCACATTTCTGTCCTGGCTCTCCCTCTGGCATTGGTGGCGCTCTGTGAGTGCTCAGTGTAGGGAAGGGAAATAAATGGGTTGTGTCTGCTGCTGCTGACTGTGGCTGTGGTGTCAGTTCTGTGTGTCTGTCTAGTGAAGAGTCAGCATCTTAAATGTGTTTACTCTCTTACGCGGTGTTTGGCATAGTTCAGATCGTGCCCTGGACAGTCCAGGGGCTGCCTAGTTAGAGAAGGCAATCTGCTTTTGTCTCAAAACATTGGAGAGCTGTGAATGCTCTCAGTGAAGGAGGCTTGGTATTACATCTTCCCTGGACTTTTGTGTATTGGTTGCAGTACAGAGGTTAACCCATTGTCCCCTTTCCCTTTGGAGTTGTGGATACTCGAACATCCTTCCCATTCCTCAGTTCTGCCTCTCTTCTGGAATAAAGTGCTGCAGGAAAGCCCTTCAAAGGGCTTTCTTCGCCGGGAAGCTCCTGTGGTAGCTGTGCTCAGCAGAAGGTCTGTTCTGGATTCTGGCAGGATTATGAATGTGTGCTTTCCCCTAACCATTCTTATCATAAGACCCAGATAAAAATGGGAAGATGCGTCTTTATTGCATTTATAAACCTCAAAGGATTTGGCTTCCTTTTAAAGCAGGCATCTGACTTTGCATTTTGTACTTTGTTTTCTCCTGATTATTTAAAAATCCCCATGTGGTCCGTCTCGACTCTCACCTTTTGCAGATATTTATTGGAGATGATTACCAGTGATGAGTGGGATTTAGGAATGACTTTTAGAAGTCATGTGTCTTATTTCTGCAGAACTAATTTTCTGAAACAGCTTTTATCTGTCATTAGTAAACTGTAAACAACCCAGGAAACCTTGCATGAAAAATTCTGCTTCTAGATCCATTTTGTGTTGTATGGCAGAGTCTGAAGGGTATTCAGCAGTCTAGTTCCCTCCAGATTAGGCAAACACTGGGAAATTTTTTATTAGGAAAAACAGATCAAATATGTCTTTATAGTAATCACATCTGTGTTTTTTAGAATTAAGCAAATGGAACAGCATGTTTTGGTTTTTGCAATTCCCTGACCTGAAAAAGTTTGTTCCTGGTATTTTGGGTTTGTTTTTCTTCCTTAACCAACAGTTGATGTAAGAGGGACACGGTTGAGAACTTCCTGGTTTCTAAATAAAATACCCTTCCATTTGATACAATCTTTTGTGTTTTGACAGGGGTAAAGCGTTTGCATTTTGCAGTTCATTTAGGACATAGGTTTTAGTCATATATGATAGGCATTATATATCAGAACAATGGGTGCTGTTTTCTTAATCTCTTTGCTGCTTTTACTACCTCTGGAAAATGGGATTCCTTCGGAGTTCTTTGTTATTGTAAGCAGCTGATTACATGTTTTGGCCAGAACATGCAAATGACACTTTCCCTAGCAGTAAGTTGATTGGAAGCATGTTAAATTCTTACCTTACTCTTAATTGTACTCTGGGATGTCAGTAAACTGATAGGCTGTCTAGGAAAGTTGGAGTATTTGTAGTGTCAGTAAAAACACCTTAAAGCAGGAAAATAATTTTGAATAAAATAACTAAAAATATTAGAAAACTTATAAAATATTAGAATATTCAAGTTCGTAATCTGGCTAAATTTTGATCTCTTTTGCATGTCTGCCCTTTGTAGAGATGCTTTCTTTCCTACTGAGGATGTCTTGCTTCCTTGACCCATTTCAGTAACTGCACTGAATGATGCTTTGAAGAAAGATGGTTCATTCTGCAGGGTGGATTATAAGCAAGTGATTTATAAGGAAGTCATGAAGCACAGTAGGAAACTTTTTAAACATTAAGTCTGATTAGAAGTATTAATAAAGGAAATACTTCTGAATGCGGAAGTGATGCCTGGAGAAGGACATTGTGACATTTGCAGTTCTTTAATTTTAAAATAATTTCTGGATGAACATTTCTCATTATTTATTTCCAGTAGCTGTTGCTTTTATTGTTAATAGTCAACTACTGGACATAAGATATTCACATTTAGGTTAATTAAATGTATACTCTTCTGAGTGAGTGTGTAAAAAATTTGGCATGCATGAAACTTACCTCAGTGACCCTGTAATATTATAAAGGGCACATGGTGATTTGTGTCAAGTAGCATTTTCCCATACTAATTCTCTTCACCATGGGCCCTAAATCAAAATTTGAATGGTGCTTTATCTAATAAACCTCACAGCTGTCCCTTGCTTGAGAGTTGACAGTTCATTCAGGGTGCAGAGGAAATGCATCATCTGACTGAAGAAGTATTAAAGCCTAGAGTGGGCAAAGCCACACAGGCTCGACTTTGCTCTGGCACAGGGGTAAATTGTGAGGTTGTCCATTAGCTCCCAGGGAAAAAATTCAGCTGGGAATAGGAGCTCGCCAAGTTTAAAGGCACATGGTGAATTTCTAAGGCTCACTGTCAGTTGTCTGCTTAGGTATGCCTGACAGCTCTGGCATCAATATTACAAAGTTCTTCTACAGTTTTTTGCTTACAATTCTTGACAAGGATTGTCCATGCACAGGGACTGCTGTAGTCGATGTACTCTTTCAGTATTATTTGGACTCTTGGGCTGTTTTCTTGAGGCAAGCAGCTGCAGTCTTGGTGTCATACTTTCATACTAGATCTGCTCTTTAAGGCTTTAAGGCCTTCAGTCTCTCCAAAATGAGGAATACAATAAAAATAGCAAGGAAAAAAATTTGCAAGTATGGTTAATTTGATGCACTTTTTCAAATAACTTCACCAGTGGTGTAAAAATCTTCTTTCAAAACCTGTATTAATAATACTGAAGTCTGGATTTCTTCTAGATCTGATGGATCGAGAGCCTGAGATTTGAACTTGTACATAGTGAGTTTTTGCCTATACTGTTGACTTGGGGATTATTTTGAACCCTTCTCCAGTGGGGAAGGGAGGAGTCTTTTAAGGGTTAACAACGCCAAGGAATTCAGCAAAGATTAGGGCATGTTATCTGCAGGTTTGCATAGAAATGCCTTTAATTCTTGCATTTAAGAAGGAGCCAACCCAGACCTAGAAAACCTGTTAATAGGGCATTTTGCACGAATGGTGTGAGTGGGTGAGGAAGTCGTTGACTGAGTGGAGCAGCTTGAAGCTGCTAGAGAAAAATCTTCAGGTACTCTGTATATTACCTCCTGTTTTGCTAGCGTTCTTCTGGAGTTGGTTTTGTGGCACATTAGTGAGCTGACTTTCACTCACCAAGGATTTGATGAAATGCTGAGAGCCAGGTGATACCCCACAGATGTAGGGAAGAGAAATACTCCATTTGTCCTTGAGAGGAGCAAGTTGCTGGGTTGTGTCACACCTAGGAAAACCTACCACTCATGTTTGACCAAGTCTGGGTGATAATGCTGTGGTGTTTGCTCCCTAGAGCAAATGAAAGTGTGACATTGAGTTGATGGCTGTGTTGGCCGGTGTAACTTTGGTTCCCATCTATCCCTTGCTTAAGCTGATAACGCCTTTGGTGGAGCTGTAGTGTGTGAGATCAGGGAACTCCAGCACCATGACTCATCCAGGAAAAAAGAGGGAGTGGGGCTGTTTGAGTACATGTGCCAGCAGAATACAATCTGCTTGGAGCTTTAACCTTGCCAGTCAAGATGCCTGGGATGTGAGAAGGCTGACTGGGGTGTGGAGAGTTTTGCAATGCACGGACTGGGTCCTGCACTGTACCTCTTGGCAGTGACATGTGCTGCAGGGGCGCCTTGGTGTTTGAGGAGGAGCTGCTTGAGGCTCAGCAGAGTCTTCAGGCAGCAGCTCTGTACTAGCCATGTCACAGCACAGGGAGCTTCTCTGGGGGTTTTCTGCATCATACCGTTCATTGCTTGTGCTTGCCTCTCCTCATTATTTTCCCAGCTCCCCACAGTAGATGATTGACTAGATAATGGTGGTGTTTTTTTGGTTTTTTTTTTAATAACTGCCTTTCTTTAAAGGGTGATTTACAGTGACACACAACACCATGCGGTGCCACCTACTCCGAAGTCCCGAGCATTAAGAAAATACATGGTAGATACAATTCTAAATTACTTGTTATTGGGAAATTTAAAATTGGATGCACGGGCTTCAAGTCTGAAGATGTTATCTGT
Source organism: Regulus satrapa (assembly GCA_013396955.1). Classification (NCBI taxonomy): domain Eukaryota; kingdom Metazoa; phylum Chordata; class Aves; order Passeriformes; family Regulidae; genus Regulus; species Regulus satrapa. The sequence goes on along the minus strand of VWZN01019269.1, from coordinate 104,182 downwards.
CTTTTGGAGTGATCTAATGAAGAGTTTCTTTTTTCCAGAAGTACATTTCATTGTTACTCTGAATTGATATTATGGTGCATAATGGGTTCTTCGAAGCATTTTGTCATTTCATAAATAACTCTTGTAAGTAACACTTGCCTCTTGGTTAGAGGACTCTTCCTTCAGCTCTGTTAAATTGGCAATAGATGGAGTGTTAAAAATGGCAGATAAATTAATCTCTTATTTTAAAGCAAAAATTTGAGGTGAAACTACCATCTAATCTTTTTTCATTATTAATATTTCACTTTTGCTGCTGCAAATGGAAGCTAATTTTTAAAGTCTAACCATTTATTGCTTAGTACTTAGAAAATATGTAGGCAGGTAATCTGCTCTGTTCAGAAGTAATTTGTAAACATACTGAATCTGTCTGCCAAAGTTACCTTAAATGCCTTTTGAGAAAGACCAAATATGCAGTGGTATCAAACTTGCAGTAAACGATAAGGGATGTTTTGTTTTCTGTGTTACTGCAGGCATACCATGATGTTAAATGTAAAGACAAGACTAAGCATTAAGTTTTAAATTCACAGTTCTTTTGGACTTTACTGTGCAAATAAGTTTTGTTGTTACAGGTTTGATATGGAAAGAATTAAAGGACATTTTTCTTTAATGCAACTGACACCTCTTTGCCCTACACCTTCAGAATACTTGATGACAACTGCAAGCACTTGACACCTGTGAAAATCAGACTTCAAACTCTTGAAGTCTGGAAAAGCCTTTCAATTTCATGACCTGTTAAATGTGATATTAAAGTGAAATTTTGATAATTTGGAAAAAGACTCCTGGTCTGTAAGCCTCAAATTTAGCTTACTACATTTAGTTTACTCTTTATAAAGACTTCCTAAAATGGCTTAGCTGTTGTGACAGGTACTTTTACAGAAAAATTACCCCAGGACTTGAAGCAGTGCTTTCTTAAAAGCTTGCTTTATATGTGTGAATAGGAGAGCAACCTTTCATTTTGCTTAGGCTTTGGTTTGAAGTTAGTGAGTGGCACCCAGCAGCTTCCTCTGAGACATGCAGTGGGTGTAGCATTGGCCACCCCCAGATACATGAGGACATTTGGTGAAATCAAGTGTGCCTCTGTAGGGAAAGAACTTTCTCTTTCCTTTTTAACGTGCATTTTAAATCCCTTTAGCTTTTTAAACTGTTGAACAGTGAAATGCTGCTTCCTTTTTCCTTGGCTTTCGCAGTGAATAGAGATAGACTGATCTTGATTATTAGTTAGCAGCAGCCAACATAGCTCCTCTTTTTTTGTACCTCTAGATCACCAAACTGTACTGTCTCCACTGCTTTTTCTGATTTACTCTATTGTATGATCAAGAAAGCTGTACTTCTTAAGTCACAAATCTGCTGACTAGTTGCAGTTGGCTCTTTATCTCCATTTCCTTTTTTGCTTGCTACGTAGTGGGAATAGTGTCTTTAGGGAAGGGAGGAAATTGAAGGAAGTGATGTTTGTGCAGGTCAGGTTGCTATAGTTTACTTTATCTATGCCCTCTGAGAGTGGCCCAGGAAAGGCAGGAAGATAGCACCGGCTTCAGGGAGATCAAATCAGGTGTGTTGCACTAAACCAGATGCAATGTCAACTGTAAACTAAGGCTGAGCCCTCCAGGGCACAGTATTGGCTTCTGGAGAATTGGAAGTCAGAAGTGTAGCAGTCTGTTCCCTGGCCTTCTAAAGCAAATCGTTTAACCAAAACTGAGGGGAAGTGTCTATATGTCCTGGAGCACTGAACATTTATACTGGGATACAATATAAATGGCTTCCCAACTGCTTCTCAGAAGTGTTTCCTCCCCGGGTATGGAGGCTGTGGTGGTGTGACTTTATTAGAAGACAGTTTTGTTTGTCATGGTGAACCATTGCCATGTCCAAGGAGCACCCTGGTTCCGAGGCATTTGTGGTGCAGGGAAGTGCTCATGATGCAGGAACAGTGACTGTGTTGAACCTTCCACTAGTGGCCTGCATTTGTTTTTTGACTCCTTTTCCCCAGCGCTGCCTGAGCTGTTGTTTTTTTTTTGTTTTGTTTTGGGTTTTTTTCCCCCTCCTTGTGATGACTTCTGTTTGCACTTCTGGGTGTAGCAGGATTCCCTTTTCCACCATGGTTTGAGGACTCGCTCCCATGTCTTCTCCAAGCTGTTACACTGACTCAGCCTGGGTTGAGTGGGTGTCTGCAGCTCTAGCCTTTAATCTACTCCCTGTTCTACTGCTTACTTTTCTTTGATCTCTGGTACCTCCTAGAGCCATTTCTTTCCTTTGTCAGGTACCACAGCTACTAACCTGCTCTCCATGCAGGTACTTGCAGCCCTCTGTATTTACTCTCTATAGCTGTTTCCTTCCCCGGTGCCACTGTTTGTTCTAATCCCTGTGGGATAGGTCAGATGATCATTAGCACTTTCTTCCTTTGTACCACTGTAGTTTGGTACAGCTAGCTAATTTACATTCATCAACTCTGTGCCTTTCAGAAGCTCTGTGTAGGAGGCCACTGTGTTTTTTCAACCAGCTGAGTTCGCAGGAGCCTGCTCCCCCTGTGTCAGTGCAGCCACATCACAGGTTGAGACACCCACACTTGGCCTTCCCCAGATGTGCTCAGGGCAGGTGGGCGCTGAGCCAGTTACTCTCTGGGTGGCTGCGAGCTGTCCTTCAAAGGTCTGCTGGTAAAAACAAGATGGGGCAAGTGAAGTCTTTCATGCAGGGAGACTGTCAAAGAGACTTCCACTCCCTTCCTGCCGTGGGAGTGGAGGGGTGTTGTGAATTCCTCATCCTTTCCTTTCTGTAGCTGCCCTCGCTGGGGTGGTTTCTCAGTTCACCCCGACCCCAGGTAGTATATATTACTCTTCCGATCTGCTGGCAGCTGCTTGCAGCAGCCCCTTCCTGATGTGTAGCCTGCTCTTTACTTCACAAAAAAATTAATGTTCCATTATCTCTCCATGCATGCCTCGGCCCAAGGATTTTCTAGTGCAAAGTTGTAGCATCAGGGCAGTAGCAGAATTTACAAAGTGTTGAGAGATACTGGCTGATAAAATAGATACTTTAGATAAAACAGAAGATACTTGTCTTTATCTTCTAATTCCCCCCGGGCTGTAGCTGAGTATTGGTGCTACAGGGCAGAATTCTCTGAATTGTACAGGAGAGGCCAGTGTTAGGAGCAGCATTGCCTCAGGGGATTGTATGGTTTAAAATACACCTCTGCTATAAATGGCAGCAGATGGTGGTGGGATTCTTTGGGGTGGACTTGATTTCAAACGTGACTTTCAAACAGCTATCCTCCTCTCCGTTTTTTTCTCCCATCCCTTATCCCTTGCATCCCAGTGCAAGTTTTTTGAAAAGGTGTAAAAATTAACAAGGGAAGGTTGACTTCGGTTTTTGTTTTGCAGTTGCAAGGAAAACACAGTAGGAGCTTTAGTTTTCTTTTTCTGTGGTGCCAGACGTAGCTCTTGGGCCTGTACCAGAGCCTCTCTGCCTATTACTCAGATTAGGGAAATGTAAACAAATGTGCAAGTGGGGTTTTACAGTGTCTTTATGTATTTTTAATTCATACCACATTTGTTGAAGGGTTGCCTGGGACACTGGGTTTGGTCCCCCCAGTACCCAGGAAGACAGAAGCTGTTCTATTAGTTTCCAGCCGATAATTTTTCATTTGCTCAGGGAGGGCATCCTGTTACATTGGCTTCCACACTGTATCTGATTCCCTCATGAAATGTGAATGTGGTCTTGAACTCCCGACCAAATACCCTATCTGCTCACACTTTTCTTTATTATGCTTTTAAGTAAGTGGTTTTGTTGTTGTTTAAGGTTTTTTTTTTTTAATTAGTTTTATTTAATATTCTTTGCTGCAAGATGGATGGTGGGTCAACTGATTTTTCTTTTAGTTAGTTATTCTTTACTTGATATCCCTACTTAGATTAGGCCATATATATTATGGGCTGTACTTAGCATTTCTTCTTATTTCTTTGTCTGCCTATATTCAGGGAGAAATGGTGCCCTTTTCTTAGTTTTTTTGTTTGGTTTGATTTTTAAAAATTTTGTCCTTTATAACAGGCTATTAATGCTTGCTGCAATTGAAAGGCAGATATTCCAAAGTAATATGAGTGTCTGTCCTCAAAGGTTGTAAACAGAAGGGGTAATTCCTGGTTTTTATTTTGCCCTAGCCAGATAGATTAGTTCTCATGTGCCTTAAAGTGTGTAGGATTTGCAGATCACTCTTGACCTGTCAAAATGAAAGCCAGCTGTAACAATTTGATACCTGTCTTGTGGGTTGAAACAAGAGCTGTGTTTTCTAAAGCTTGGCCTGCTATTTGGAATACCAGGCTTTCTTTGAGGGAGTGGAAGTTTCTTTGGCAGGTTTCTTATTTTTTTTTTTTCCTTCAGTAGAGACCCTGGAACAGGACACTCTGCAGTGTCTTTTGTATATGTGGTGGGCTGACCATAGTTTTTCCAGGGCAGCGGAAAACTTGTACTACTGCTTTTCCTGTGGGCTTCAAATGGAGTTTGAAATAAACTGAGGATTTTTTTTAATACTAAAGCACTGACTTCACATTCAAAACTTGTGCTTGAAAGCTGCGACTTGAGCAAGTGAGAGAAGAGTGCTATGGTCTTGCTAAACTTGAGGTAGCTCCCATCTTGTGAGGTGTCTGGACAATGCACTAACATGGCATAGAACAGAGGAGAGCATTAGTAACACCGAGAAAGCAATTACTGTACTTCACTTGGAAGCAGCAGTGTAATTGATAACGAAAACATCTAAAGCAAGAAAATGTTTCAAAGACCATTTGTACAAAAAGCTAATAAATTCTTCCCCCGAGAGGAGCTCTTGAAAAAAGTCTTTTTAAGAGTTAGCTATGCTGCTGTGTATTTTAATAAGAAAGTAAGTGGAAAAACATGATTCAGTTTTGCAATGTTTCATCTTTTCATGAGCTTATTTTTCCATTCAGGTTCAACTTCCACATCTTATAGTTTATCATAAATCTTGTAAAAATAAATAGTTGCTTAGCAGAATTTTTGTTGTGTGTATTTGTGTATATCTGCATGTGCATATGTGTATATATATATATATGCATGCCAAGGCTTAATGTTAAGTGTTTCATCTGAAAATATCTCATTGTCCTTAAGTGTAAAGTCTTGTCATAGTCTTCATAGATACTTATTGAATCCTAACTCTGTGATACTCCAATTCTGTACTGTGCTTTCTAGGTAATAAAATAATTATTTTATAAATGACCACATTAAAGTGTTTTTTGTGTTTATTTTTTAAAACACTTGATAGCTAATTTTGAAGAAGCCAGCATTATTATTCCTCCTTGTCTCTCTGGGTTAAGCTGCAGCTTTCACCATTATCCCTTGCCAGCATCCCTCCCACAGACTCCTTGCCTCATCCAGCCCACAGAATATACGCTGCTAATCTTGATGAGTCTTTCCTCTTCTCCTTGTAGAGTATGTGGCATAAGGCCATAAATTCCCTGCATGATACTCAAAGCTTGCTCTAAAAGAAGAATTAATCATTTCAGCAGGGATTTTTTTTTTCCTATGATATTTCACAAATGTTTGTGAATGTGCCTTCCAATAATAACAACATATTAACAACAGCTTCTTCCCTTCTGCAAGTACACCGCTGCTCATATTTCTGGCTTTAGGTCAAAGTGTGTTTTGTGTTGTGGTTGAATTGGGTGATCCCTAGCTGCTGCACCTCGGGCTCTGTGCATGCCTCATCTGACAGTCATCTTGGTTGGCCAGCCTCACTTTGGGACTTGCTGTTTCTCTCTTGCGCGTTGCTGATGATATTCACACTTCATATGGAAGCTGAAACACAAGAAACGTGTGTGGATACCCATGTGAAGTCAAAAGCAAGAGCAGTGTCTGGCAATTACTAATGGTATGTGCTGGGGAAGAGTAAGAAAAATGGGGCACCTATGCAGAGATGTCCTGACAGAACACTCTTCTAGCCTCTTTGATTTGCGGGCTGGCCTTCTTTTTCCCAGGAGTTATCTGAGTGCTTTTGCACCCATGTAAACTTGTAGCATCCCCAGAGTGCTGTGACGTGGAATTCCATAGATGCACTTGTAAAAACCACTCTTTTCTGTTTCTCTGAAGTCTGCCTCTTGCTGATGTCACTGGAATAGGATTCAGCTCTGGACTGAATGCAGGTGTGTGAATGTGTCTCGCTGTCGATGTTGGCAGCGCAGCTCACCACCAAGTCAGCCTGCGGGGTGGGACTCGGGACTGCTTAAACCAGAGATATCTAATGTTGTCTTGGGTACTTCTGGATGTGTATCCTGCCCAGTCTTCTGTTGCCACTTGGTAGGTTGCAGGTGTCCGGCTAAACCTCTGACATATCTGCCAGCCCTATTGCAGGCATCTGGGATTTCTTGCATATGGCACTTGTGTTTATCTGGTGGAATTGGCTCCTCTTACTGCATCACCTGGCAGGGGAATTAAACTGTTCAGGTGCTTTGATCAGATCAGTGTCTCATGTCCTATCCTGTCCCCCACTTTGCTTATGTGTAGTAAGAATTGTCCTCTGCTTCTGATCTGGTTAGATCTACAGCGGTGACAGACTTCTGCATGTATCTCATGTTGCAAGAACTTGTTCAGTTTGTGCTTGCTTTGCTTGCAGATGTGAATGTTCATAACTCAGCAAATCCTAATAACTATCAGGTCTCAAGTCAGATCCCCTAAAAGGAGAGAACCTCCCATTAGGGATCATCTGTGAGTATTTTTGTACTTTAAACTCCTTTTCAGGGCAGGGGTACCTGCCAAGCCAAATTCACTGAAGAGGTTCCTCCTGCTGTTCTTCCCTTCTTTGCTAGACTCTTTCCAGTTTCTGCAGCAAGGGGTCTTACAGACCCAGCTTCACACTTACAGTTGCTTGATGAAAATATTGCCACAGAACACCTAAAAAACTTTGTGTTTACATATGTATGAGGAAAATAGTTCTACCTGTAGCATGGAGAATAATATACTGATGGTAATCCATAAATGAATTAGTTTGTTCTATAGTTCTGTTCAGTTGTTGATGAGAACACTTCTAACAGTGCTGCTCAAAAAGATGGATGCATTTTTTTAAAGAGTTAGGTGCACCTTGAATTGAGCAACAGTTCTGAAGCAGCACTAAATGCATCTCTTTCAGCACATGGTCCTGACCTACTGTGCCTGTGCTAGCTTTCCCCACTTGTTCCTTGTCATCCTCATGGACTCCACAGTTTTCCCTTTGCGGTGGCAGCTGCTCCAGGGCCACTCAGAGGAATTTCTGTCGTGGACAAACCCACTGTTTCCCTGGAGCTTCTCTCTGTGCTGCGGTGGAGCTGTTTGGCTGGAGTTTTGACAGTGGGGAAAAACGTCCTCTTGATGCATAATGTCGTGAACCTTGGCTCAACCTTTTTAGCATTAGTTGCAGTTGTGATTGACTAAAAAAATTAGTGTTGCAATCTGTGCAGTTTTAGTCAATGCATGCTTGTGTGCCACAGAGGTAATGATTTGTGTTCTTTTAGAATAATCTGTTTGCAAGTTACTGTTGCAAATTTAACACTTGGATGTTTGCTGTATTTATCTTCTGAAAGCATTTTTAGTACCTGTCCCTAGCTTTATTTTCAGTGAAATATACTTGAACACAACCACTAAGCAATGAGTTTAAGTTAATAGTAAAGCTTATAGCCTATACTTATTTAGTACTTCACTTCTGAAGGGCACACAATTAAACACTCACAGATTAAACCTCATCTTAAAACTATATGTGTATTCATGGCAAAATCTGAATTGGCTCTTCATTCCCATTTTGAGTGCTGGGGTGAAAAATACGAACTTTCCCCATTATCCAGCTGCAGAGACAGTAAATTAGAGGCCTCTTAAGGGGCCAGGTGTCCCTTGGCAGCATTTTGATGTCTCTAGTATCTAATAAGCAAGCTGGTTATTAGGAGTTTCTAAGTTGCTCTGGATATGGGGAGAGTTGCCTTCTTTTATTTATAAACCTAAATAAGCATTGCTGTGTTCCTTTAGCCACTCTTTCTTATGTTAATCCTTCGTTTTAATCTTGTTCAACTGGATTTGTTCAGTGCTTTTTTAGTCCAAAACTATGCAGTCACTTAAACAGCTTGAGTCGAGACTGCCAATATCAGCGAGGGTTTGGACAGAAACTGAGATTATGTTCTGCAAACAGCTGTTGTGCTGGAGGGTGGCGGTAGCCCTTTCAGAGGGAGTACTCCGAACTGGAGCAGTCAGATCTGGAAGATCTTGTAACGTTAGAAAAGTTAATGTGAGAATCAGTATTCTAGTGCCAGCATTCCTGTTAACTTGGTATTTCAAAACATCCCATTAAATAGATGTATGGGACTCAGTGTAAACTGAAACACAAGAGTGCTGAGGTTTTGGGTGCAGGGATAATGTTTGCTTGTTCTGTGTAATGTTTAGAAAAGGTTTGCTAAGCCTACTGTTTACAGCTGATCTGCAAAATATTCCCAGGAATGTACAGTTGTGCTGGCAAATTATTCTCTTAACCAGTAGTAGCTTGGAAAGAGATCCCAGAGGGAGTAGGAGTGTAGTTATGACCAGTCCTAATACACAGGAGTGTGTCCGATGCTCCCAGTTAATGGGCAAGTCACTGCAAAGGGCTTTCCTGTGCCTACCAGTGGGGAACCTCTCTCCACCCACCAGCTCTAGCACTCAGTTGATCATCTGCCTGTTATCTGTTATTAATTTATAGAAGAATCTGCTTCTGTGGTGAAACTTACTCTGTTAGGTGTTTCATTGACACCCCCTGAACTGTCTAAAACAAGAGCCTGACTCCCTGGTGATACTGCATCTGCCAGTTTGCTTGCACACAAATTCCCTTCAAAGCACTTTGCAGTCAGGTTGGGCACAGGTGTTCTGGTGGGCAGGAAAACCACATAGTGGTAGCTGGAGATCTCCCGAGGTGTGCCAAGCCAGAGGGGAGGGACAGTGGAGTTAGTTCTGTTGGAAAAAATAGATTATTTCCTGCCCAGCTTCATCCTTTATGTCTTGGGGCATGGAGTTGGCACTCTGGTGGCAGGAGGAGAACACAGTGCAGAGTCTGCACAGTGTCTGCTCCCTGTCAGATGCGGAGGCTGCTTTGGAAAGCCTCATCCCAGAGCAGGCTTTTTGACCGTCCTGTGTATGGGCTGTGTTACTGCCATATATCTGTGTGAGAGGGTGGCTGGAAGCAGGTGTGCTTCATTTCTAATATAATTATGTGGCCCTGGAAAACTGCTTAGGAGTACACAAAAAGGGGAGAGCACTCTCTCCTCATGTTGCTGGTTTTGATCTCTCTTTCATCAGGATATAACTAGACTTCTTTTGACTCACTAGAAATGTGGTGTTTCCACATTTTAACCACATATAGTCTGGTTTAACCTATAAGATGTTTGAGAGTCTTGTTAACTTTTCAATAATGTAAATTGGTTAGATGTACAGGGTTGAGAAATTGCAAACAAAATGCAGCTTTTCTGAAGCAAAACTGGAAGGTGTGATGGTGCCTCAAGTTGTACACCCCACAGCTTTATCTTTTCTTAGGATCACGTACCTCCTTTGTAGTTTGCTTCTTTAGATCGCCTGTGCTCATTTTATGAAATGCTGTAGCTGGCTTCTTCCCACTTTGCATCATAAAAACTATTTGGTTAAAAGCATGTAGTAAGCTTCCTTTGTTCCTTGTGTTTCTACACTTTGATGTTGCCATGCCATTTTTTCTGGAGAAGTTATCGTTCCTGCATATGCACATATGTTGGCATTGGTGTGTGTCGCCTTAGTCAGCTTACGTAAGCAACTACTTTGATTTTTTTTGTTAATTTTTGCTAACTAATAAATGCAGAGTCCTGCTGATTTCATTAGGATTTCCTGATGAATGATCCTAATAATAAAGGACTATGCTCTGCCATTTTGAGAGAACTTTCTTATACTCAGGGTGCCATCTAGTTTTTCTGTAAAAAGTGACACTTATTACTATGCTACAGTAACTTTCAACTTTCATAATGTGGGACAGAAGTGATTGGATGGTAAATTAATGCTTCTTAACACCCTCTGCATTGTTCTGTTGTCTGTGGTTTCCAGTTCTGCTCCTTGTTTTATAATATGGCAGTGCTTGCTGAGGTGCTGCATAGGGGAAACACTCATGTGTTCCTCTCCCCATTCCCTACCCCTTGCAAACAGCCATTACAGAGTAACTTTTTATGTCAACCCACAATATTTGTCCATTTAAAAACCTTTTGCTGTCACATTATGCAAAGGACATACGGGTAGAAATTCGGCTGAATTTCAGTGTTCTGGCAAAATTGCCTGTACAGCTTTGGAACAGAAGAAATACCGGTACTTTAATTAATTACATGGTTTGATTGAGGTGTAAAAGCTGAGGCCCTTCCCATGTGGCAGTTACAGAGGTCTTGTTAGTGGACCTGTATTATATATGCTCAGTGGGAGTGTGGATGTGAACTGACTGGTCTGATTACAGGCTAATGCTTTTGTCTGTGTCAGAAGTTCCAAATATATTCCTAATTTTTCCAGCTCTCAAAAAGACTCCCCTTTACTGTGCAATTTTAAGTGTGCATGCATGTATTTGTAAGCTAAGAATGGCTCCTGTGATCTACAAACTTCTGATAAGATAAAATGGTGGTGTAATGTAACAGTTCTCAGTTTAAAGACATAGGCAAATGATGTGTTTCCAGTTGGATGATTTGATTTGGTTTGGGGTTTTTTAACTTTAATTTTGATCTTCTTTTAAAATGGTGTTGATATCTGGTTACATGCTTCATTTTGTTATCTAAAACCATGAGTTCTCAGTATTTTCTGTTAAAGCACAGAAAATGTTAACAAAATCTCAGACACTTTTATTAAAAGGCAGTTGTGATTTTGTTTTGCAGAATTTATTGTTTATTTGAGGAAATTTTGATTGTACTAGTTTCAGCTTATCTAATGCTTGCCCATAAGGTGACCCAACCTTTTCAATGTGTTCCTTAGGGTGTGGTGGTACTGATTATCCTTATTACCTCTAACAAGGATGTTTTGTTTTTTTTAATGAAAGATTCTACTAGACTCTCTTGCTTCCACCTGAAATGCCTATCAGCTCTAGCAGATCCCATACCTTCATAAGCTTCATAATTACATTTCCTGAAGCAGAAGTCAGGCTTAAGGAAAGGTGGAGTAGCAGCAGCGCTTCCTTGTGCCTGTAACATCCTGCCCATAAAAGCAGGGAAATAGCTGTTTGGAAAGGAAAAAAAGAACCACTTTTTGAACTTTCTGTTGTAAAGTCAACACATTTTCTCATTTGCTGCTTAAGAACAAAGCCTGTAATCATTTTCCCCCTTCTCTGGTTTCCTGGTGGCCATTCTCCAGCGTGGCAAAATAACTTGTGTTTGGAGTTGGGCCCATAGCATCAGACTGTAAGCAAGTAAGCCCTGTTCTCCAGTGCAGCCTAATTGCTGTTCTCCTGACCTTTCCTCAGATGGAGACTTTGTTTATCCAGCTTTTCCTGTGGGATATTCATTTACCATCTGAAGTCTTCTGTTCACACCTCCCTTGAATGCCTACCTGTTACGGCCTCCTGTTTTCTCTCCACTGTGTCCTGCCAGTATTGATCTAAATAGCACTGGTATCACCCTACTCTTTTGTTGATGTTATTAAAAAAAAAAAAAAAGTCTGAGTGTAACAACTGTCTTGTAATTCTGAAGTGATTCACTGCAACAGAATGGTCTGCCCAGATACAGAAACTGAGTTGATGAGAAGGGAGCAGCGTGCTCACATAAGCACTGGAGATGTTAGTGGTGTAAACTGTCTGCTGATGCATGGCACCAGGCTGGCACAGTGTTGGGGTAAATTGGGACTTGTGCCATGAGGTGGTTATTGCACTGTAATTCTTTCATGCTGCTGATTTAGTTAATGCTTGTTTATATTATCTCTGGCCTTTTTTCTTTAACCTGTACAAAAAGAAAACCCTGGCTTTGCCTTGCTAGTTCTTCTGTTTTCGGTTTCTTTTTCTGTTTTCACCTGTATTAAAAAAAACCAAAAACCAAAAAACACAACGATAACAAAAAAAGCCAATCTTATTTGTCCTGTTTAAGAAGAAAGGAGCCTCTCCTGGATTTGTGGAAGTCATCTGCAGCCTGGTTGCAATTCTGTTTACTGGATGAGAACTCTGATAGCTGACACGGGTTTCTCAGACAGTGAGAAACCAGCATCTAGCAGAGAAGCAGGCATATTTTAAATGGCTAAAAGCGGCCATCTTTTAAACTGTCTCAGCACTGGAGGCACCTGAATTAACTTGTAAGAAATCAATGTGTTTTGTGTATGCATTCTGCAAGACAAATTCATACTGAAACTGGGCAACAAGTGTATTTTTGCAAAAAAGCTTGAAACACAAATTGGTGGCAGGATTCAATTTTTGTAGCAGTAATAGTATGTTTTGTCATTCTTTTTAGAGAATGTAGGAGTTTTGAAGAAACTTGTCCTTTTATGCATCTCACTCTGTTTGCAACTGAACTACTTGGTAGCCTTAAATATGTTTGTGGTAGGTAAAATCCAGGTGATAGAAAAACAAGAGCTTGAAACCCCTGAGAAGCAGGTTATTATCATTGCCATGCTGAGGAGTTCATTCAAGGCATGATCTTGCTGACTCACTTGCTGGGTTTCCTCACAATGCAGAGATCTGAGGATGGAGTACCCTCTTACCAGTGTGATCTTGAGGTCACCAGGGCATGGGCTTTAGTGGGTGGTGGTGTGGGGCTGGATGGCTGAGGTGCAGCAGCTGACTGCCTTTACCAGTTTGTTTTCAGCTAGGCCATCAATGCTCTACTGCATCCCTCATGCACAAGGTCAGAGGAATAACTTAAACTGGGGAGTTGCAATAAAGAGTCCAAGAGTGGTTCAAGCCTTTTGTTTTCCTTCTTACTGCAGCAGCAATCAAATCTGCAGTCTGAAATCTTGGTAAGTTCAAACTGGAATTCCAGTCAAATTGAATGAAGGTAGAGAAAGAACTGAAAAGTTCCTGTTTGCTGCAGCCTTGAGATAATTGCCTAAGGGGTTCTGATTTTTATTTTTCAACATTTGACCTCTTAAGGCTGGGGATACAAAATAGAGGTAAAATCCAATCATTAAGGTCAATGTAAGTTTATGCTGCAGTAGTACATGGTCACCTGGTTTGCTCCCATCCATTTTTCTTTCTTGAATTTCTGCCAGATCAGTTCAGGCAGTAGTAGGTAAAGCTGATGATTTAGCTGCTTTAGAAATGTCTTTTGGATCATACCAGATTTTTAATAAAATGTGGTAATTAAAAGGCTGTAGAGAAGAGGACAGTCATTATTGTTTTAATTGTTAATGAAATGTGCCAGATGATATACATTTTCTGGAGTGTGAAAAAAGGAGGAAGCTTTTTAATGCAGGCCAGGCTGCAGGGGTCTGTCCTTTCATCTGCACTGTGAAATATCTAAATTGGATGTCTCTTTAAAGAGACTGTTTTTTAATATTTCTGGAAGCTGTGTAGAGATTTAATTGCAAAAACTGCTGTGAGAAAGGTAGTATTGCTGTAAAAATATTTCCTATGGACTTTTTTCATGAAAACATAACTTGTTTTGAAGTAGAGCTACAGTCAGTGTAAACTTTTTTAGATTTTGTATGGAGTTAGTTTTTAGCTCCGTTTGTTTTATATATATATATAAAAAAGCCGCAGTTATATAAGTTGACTGTAGATGCATGTGATGGTTTTATCATGATCGTATTTAACCTACTAGAGAAGATAGTTCTGCTACTTTAGCATAGAGGTTGTGTATATTACTGAAGATACCAGTGATGGCTTACAAGTTTGAGCATTCTCCCAGCCCGCCAAGGTTATTGTTACGAGCTTTTGAAACCTTTCAAAACCAGACTTAATTTGAAAAATCGATAGCTGTACTTCTTAATTTTGTGGGGGATTGCGATGCATGTGTGGTAGAAGAGGGCATTTTCCCTTCAGAAAAGTTTCAGATGTGAGATCAGCACCAGCTTGGAAAATCCAGTAACTTTTTGAATTTGAAGAATGGTATGTTCTACCATTCCTACACTACATCTCTCCATGACCTGGCATTTCTTTGAGAAGGCTGTTCACTTTTCTGAACTTTTTTTTTTCACTGTGTATGATAAGGGAAAACTTTCACGGTTTTTCTATATCCAAAGAGCCAATGTGTGATGTTTCCTAGATGAGAATTGTTCATGTGCATTTTTGAGGTTTGCGTTTCTTTTAAGTGGAACAAATCCGAACAAAAATCACTTGGTTGGTGGGACTGTTTGTGGTCATGTGCAGGCTCACCATTTCTGTCTGACACCAGCCGTAAGGCTTGGCCTGGTTATGAAGTTGTCGCCTTTATCTCGGTACTGACAGATTTTGTCAGAAGGTTTTAAAAGTTATTTGGTGACGCAGATGTAGAACTAGCCAACCAAACCCAGGAAGGGAATGTTGCTCTAAAGATAAAATGGTGTTTGACACACTTGGCAAAAGCTGGCACATCAGCCAGCTTGCTGAGGAAGGCCCACAACTGGGCTTGCTTCAGCACTTGGAAAGTGCTGGCAGTAAGCACAGGGAGAAGACTATGCCTGGCATGGTACTCCAGGGATGGCTAGCTGGTTTCCCATCATATTTAAAGTAAAATGTTGCATTTGAAGACCTGGGAGGTTGTGATTGTTAGCAGCTTCTTCCTACCTTCTGTTGGATGGACGGTGTTGGATTGGATTCTTGCATTGTAGGGTCGTATGCAAATACTGTGGTGTAATAACCCAGAGCCCTCATGTGATTTAGTTGTTTGATCTCTACTTGTATAAGTACCCTGGGCTTCAGACCATACTTAACTTTCAAGATACACTAAGTAGTTTTTGATACAATATCCCATATAAGCTTGTTTCCTAATGGTCTTCATTTTGTTGTACAGGTCACAGACGCTGGTAATCCATTTTAGTTCATTAAACACTGTATGTGCTTAAATAGCCTGCAGTTAAAACTCAGCCTTTCTGAAGAGGAGACCTGAAGAAAATAATTTACTGTCTGTGATATTTCTTACTGAAATGTATAGTTTTACTAAAATTTGCAAAACTGAAGCAGCTTTAATGTTAATGTTATTTAAATCACATAATACACTTATTTAAAAGCAAGTCAAAGTACGGAGAGGAAAAAAATGTACAAATCTGTATAAACTCTGTTGTGTCTTTAGAGACAAAATCTAATGCGCTAAGCCTGAGTTGCTGTTATTTGTACAGTTGGTTTTTACTTTAAACAGATGACTGCTTTTTTGAAACTGGTTGCATGCCAGTAGTTAAAGTACAACCATGTAGGGTACGACAGGGTTTGTAACTAGGGGTTTTCAGAGGTGAGGTCATGATGAACTTAAATGAATCTTAAGCACCAATGTTAACGTCACCAACAAATATATTCCGTTCTTTAGCCTTCCTTTCACAATGCCTGAATATGAACTGTGTTTATATTGCCTCTGTTTGAAGGAAAATAATTTGTTGAAAGGAATAAAGGGAAGTTACAGCTTTTGTTTTGTTTCTCTGCTACTTAAAAACATTCACGGTATAAACATTTGAGTGTTTACATCAGAGGGGGCAGATGGAGCCATAATGTTTTACTTTGTCATTCATTGCTTTCATTAGCATGCCAAACCACATGGTGATGCTTGGTAAAAACTGAAACTAGTCAGAGTGTAACAAGTATTTATTAACTGTAGTGCCTGTACTTTATAAAATTATGATAAAATTATAAACTGTGGTGCTGCACGAGGGTTTCTTCTACCACTGTGCAAGGGAGACAACATTGCATCATGGATAGAAGTAAAGGTTTTTCATAGACCTGTAACATACAGACTTATAAACAAAGAGCATCTAGACTTTGGTGCACCTATGTCACAAGTTCTGATGCAGGCCTGGTCCCCCCATCCCATTTTTGTGCTTAGTTGGTTACTCTGCTGTAAAATGATTGAGAGGATGGACTAAGGAGTTCAAGGCTCCTCACTTTGGAGACGGAAAAAAGAAGGTATATGGTGTGTGATTGTGATTTACAAAATTACAAAGGTGATAGATAAGCTGAATGTGAAACTCGGGTTTATCAGGTCCTGCCATGTAAGGATTAAAGGGCACTCAGTGTTTTTAACAGAAGTTATTTTCTGTCTTAATAGAAGGTCAGCTTAAAGCAGATGGCAGTACCTTTTCACACTGCAGTCATGAATTTGTGGAACTTGCTGTCACGGGAGGTGTGGAGACAGGCAGTGTTGGCAGGCTCAGAAAGGGTTTATGTGTGTGCATAGGCACCAGGCCCATAAATGGACACTGAACAGTGGAAGGGAGGTGCCCTCTGAATTCCTGCTTCCACACTTGTGGATGCCAGCAGAGAGGCTGCAGAAAAGGCTCACGTGCTTGCTCGAAATAGCCTTTGTTTTTGCTGCTGTTGAAGGCAGAGAATCAGGCTGGGTGCCCTGTACACCTGACCTGGGAGGGTGCCCCTTCTCTTGCTCTGTCAGAAGGACCTGCTGTGGGCTGTTCTTGAGCTCTCTCTGACTGTCAGGATAAATGTTCAAGACTCAGATCAGCCAAACCTGCTTAGAAGAACAAAATATTTTCCTCAAAAAGAGGCTGCTTCCTTGCCCAGTATGCCACTGTGAGATTTGGATCTGCCTGGCTGCAGAAAGCAGATACAGAGATTATTCTGCCCACACCCATCCTGTCAGAAAAATTCCTCTTTCTCTGACCCAGAGAGCAACCTCACCTTGTTCAGCAGGATGCAAACATTTCAAGATTCAGCTGTGTGATAAGGTCAATGCCTGGAGATACTTGGAGGTTAATAATTTTCCTGGTCACCCCGTCCCCAGTTGGTCTTCACACTTTTCTGGCTACTGGTGTCTCTGACCAGCTGTGACCAGTGTCTCTGCTTGGTGAGTCTCAGGGTTTCAGATGGAGGAAGAGCACGTACCTGGAGTTCAGGCTTGCCCCAGGATAGAAGGAGAAATTACTGTCGCTGGGAAAGCTGCTCTGCTCTCAGGAGAGTTAGGCTGAGGAAGAAGTAAGATGCTTGTTTCAAAATAGTTTAATTGCAAGGTTTCAGTTCCTTTCTTTCCTGTAGGAGTGCTGGCAAGCTGTAGGAAAGTGTTCTTGCTTGTAGAAGGAGTAACAACTGAGATCAGAATTCCCCTTTTTTGTTTCCTGTATGCTCTGTTGGGCTTTTTTTGTCATATGATAGCACTGTTAGTTAAATCCTTTCTTTAATGCAGATGTGATGTAAGTAGGATGCACTAGCTGTAATTTTTATGGCTAAACAAGAGGGGTTTGTTTGTTTGTTTGTTTTTAACATAGATTAGGCTGGATTTCTCATTTTCAAATCATCAGTGTTTTATTTCAAAAATTATTTCTGGCCACAATTTACAGCAAGATTGTGACATCTTCATTCATCTGACTGAATCATGGTCACTGTATGTGTGGGATTAATGAGAAACATGACAGCTGAGATAGACTGATGCGTCTTAGAAGATTGCTTGAGTTCCCACAGATCTTTGGTTTTCAGATTTCTCATAAAAAGGCTTTATACATATTCCTGGGATAAGATTAACCTTTTGTCTGTTCTATTTTCCTCTGTCTTTCAAGCTGAAATATTAAGAGGAGCTTGGTTCCTCATTCCTCAAGAGACACTGATATCTTGAAGTTTTGTGAAAAGAGCAGGTCAGATTGAAGAGAGACACCTTCTTGTGTCTCTCCCTAAAGAGAAGGCTGCAGCAGCAGTTTGGAGAAGCCAGGCATTTGACTCAAGGCAAGGATCCTGAGGATGCAGGAGGCTTCATGGTTTTGGAGTTTTCTTTGTTTTTTTCCTCAGCCTCATCCCATAGCAGCCTGTAGCTGTTGAGTTTATTATTGCTTTCTTACCGCCTGCAGGACCAGGGTTTGGCAGCAACCGTGAGACTTAGACTTTCATAAAGCCCCTGATGTGATGGGATTCTTCTTTTTCGAGACCACAATTTGATTTGCAGTTCATTCTAATTGTAATTTGTGCAGTTTTAGTTGTGTTTCTTCAGGACTCATGCTGAGCCAGTCTCAGCTAGGGCTTTGCTCTCAGCGTAGATGTTACAGAGAGAGTGCTGCTTCTCTAAACATCTGTGCTGCAATAAATGGGATGAGCATGGGGGGTGCAGGCGATAAAGAAAAAAACATTTTCTGCTCTTTTTCTCGTGAGGAAGCTCAACTGTGAAGAGGCATTGCATCATGAGCTCTGATGAAAGACCAGCTATTCCTCTTGGGAAAATGAAAGCACTTGCCTCATTTCCCTCTTACTGGCAGCTGTTGCTTAGGAGTTTTGTTTGAGAATGAAATGCTGCTCTGATTGACCTGAGAAATGGCTTTAATACAAATAGCTGCCAATAGTGTGCACTGTAATTGTTGTGAAGGACAGAAAAATTTTCTTAAAAATTAATAGCTCAGACTAGAAAATTAGTGGTTTAGACCCAAATATATCTTTGCATGAGTTCTGACGTATTCAGCTGTCTCCTTGAGACTAGGTTTTGTCTTTCCCATCTGTTCTGGTCTGAGGAAGCAGCAGATCACTTTAGCATCAGGGAGTGGAAGGAGACCAGGAGCTCTGACGAGGAAAACAGTTGGCCCAGGAGGAGAAAAGGGTGCTGATGTGGCAGATGTTACTGAGAATATCATTTGGCTAAGGGATGGAAGAGAACCTAGCTCAAGTTCTATTCTGTGTATTTTATTTAATTTTAACAAAACTTGGCATGGAAATGTTTGTGCATTGTTTTGTAGAGAAAGTCCATTTTTTGAACCTAGCCCCCAGAAGTGATATTGTTAAGCCTGGCAACATCTAGGTCTTGGCTGATGGGATTCACAGTGTGAACTGCTCTGCTGGTTGTGCTCATACCTCGCTCTGCTGCTGTGGCATATGCAAGGATCTGTGGTTAGGAAACTCATGACCAGGCCTGACTTTTGAAGAAAATCAGTTTCCCTGTTCTCCACATACAACCTTTGTGAGGTGTGTGTGCTGGGCATCTTGTAGTGAGTCAGAGATTAATCAACTGCGTCTGAGTCAACCTGGAGATGAATCCTGCTCTCCTTGTGCTTCAGCAGTGCACTGGTTTTGAGAAGTTGTGCCCACTCTCACCTCCAAAATGCTCTTACTCCTTTTTTCAAAACATCAGACTTTGGAGCAATTGCTTCCCTGAGCAGGTGTGGCTTCAACCACGTGGTGGCCGTTTCAAGAGCAAGATGTCAGAAGCACATTGTAAAGCGTGATAGAGATGAATGCACTACTGCTATTGTATTGGATGACCCAAGGTCTTCACAGGTAATAAATTCACCTACTGAGATAACAAAGTAGAATTTGATCTACTAGACAGAAGCAGAATTAGCAGAGGACAGCTTTTCTTTTAGTGAATCCTGTTATGAAGGACCTGCTATTTCCTGTGGGAAATGAGTTTGTCAAGTTTTCCTCAACCCACCCAAGTATGCTGGTCAAAGAAGACTTACTTATTTTAACTTCTAACGTAGCTAGCATAGCTGTGTGGCAAAATGTATGTGCCAACGTATACTGAGAGCAACTCAGCCCCAGGAAAGTTGGGGGGAAAAAAAAAAACTGGGAAACCCCCCTGTATAACATCTTGTTAGCTTCTCTTTGCATGGCTAAGTTTAATTAGGAAAATTAAAAGACACAGGTGCCTCAAATCTGTGTGTTCTGCTTAGTGACACTCAGTGAGAACAGCTGACCCAGTGAATCATGGTGAGCTTGAGGCTTTCTTGTTCATAATAAACCAGTGAGTTGTTCCTTTGTTGGCTTTCTGTTGGCAGCAGTCATGCGGGATTTACTGTCTCTGCAGTTTGTGTGACAGCAATGTGATTTTCTGTAAGTCCTGGTGTGTAGCTAGTGAGGAGGTTTTGTTGGCTTGGTTGAAGTTGTACCCTGATGAATGAGTAGTTGGAGTGTTCTGAGCTTTTTGTTTGGGTGCAGGATGGTATCACCAGATTAATTAATGAACATCTTGGTCTTTCCCATTGGCATTGAGTTATTTCCTCTCCTGAGACATATCTTCACTTTTCACTGCCTGTGGTCTTGATGGTGAAAGGTGGCAGAGTAGGGTGATGTGATGTGATGTGAAGGCGATGGCTGAAGTAAACAGCATTTCTGCCTATTATGTATATATTTTTATTGAATGATTTTGGGTGCATTTGTTTGTTTTGATCCCAGTAGTCCTCTTCATTTCAGAGATTTTCTACGAGCTGCACACTGTTGAAATTAATCGAGGCACAGGCTTTGGTCATTTAGAAAACGAGTTGAAGGTACATTTGTTGGCAGAACGCTCGCTACAGAAGGAGGTAATCCTCCCTTTTGCGTCAAAAACACACAGATGTGTTTTTTGTGGGCTTAATGAAGCTTCACCAAAATTATCCGGCCTCTAGTGCTAGGAAGGCAGAAATTCCTGTGGTATGTTCAAGTATGGAATCATATCTAACTCATTTAACAGCTGCCCCAGTGATGCCCCGTGGGCCTCAGCTCTGCAGTGGAGCTGCGCCTGGGAGGGCAGGGGCATCACTGGGGCAAGTCCGTGGGAAATCAGCTGGTTTGGGTGCTGGGCTTCCCATGGATTTTGCTTGTCATGCCTGCTTCCATGGCAGTCCCCAGGATTAGAGTGATCTCGTGGGGTGGGCTTTTCGAATTGGGTGAAATTTCTCTCATTTTGGGAGAACAGAAATGTGTATGAAAACTCTCCTGTGTGAAAAGAGGATAAAGTTTCTTGCTGTTTGTTCATATTTACTAATTCACCAAGGTGTTTTTCATTGTTCTTTATTTTTTCTTCTTCTTAATAATGCATACAGATCACTTCCTAGCTGTCAGCCTTGTGAACTTTACCCTGTGCTACTGTCATTAAAGGCAATAGGTTATTTTTGTTATCTACAGTTACTAAAAGTCGTTTGTGTGGAATTAAACTTTGAGGTGCACAGAAGTTAATGTGGAGTGGTTGTTTGCTTGTTTATTGTTTTTTTCTTTACCAAAGGTTGGTGTGTCAACATAGGAAAGGTGAGGTTTCTTCCTCTTCCCTAGTTACTGTTTTTTCTTAATAATAGTGGACGTTGTAGGTGATATCAGTAATCATGGTGACAGCTCCAACAGGATAGGTACCTGCTTGAACAATCAGAAAGGGATTAATAATAAGCATTAAAGCCAAGGTGTCCAGTACTGGAATTTCAGTATCAGTATTGTTAGTATGTCTGTATGTGTATGAATTCCACAGTGTGCTTGTCTCTGAGGTGAGTCTTGGCTGGTATCTATGTGATACCATCTTGTCTGCACTTACACTGATAGTGTAGTTGCAAGTTAGAGCTTGGTTCTTGAAATGTGTCATATAGATGCTGAGGCCTGCAGATTGTTTCCTGTCCCTCTGGTATCCACTTTTTTTCCCTCGTGCCTGTTTTGTTTGCCCCCAGATAGAGCACTATAAAGCTGAAAGAGCCTTTGGGGAGATGAAGTGGGCAGTTAGAATGAAGCTGCGTCTTTCTTTATTATTTGGGGCAGTTTGGGGGAGAGGGAAAATGAAAAACAGAAGGGCAAGAAGGATTCATTTCTCTAGGGAGAATAGAGACTTGAATTCTGAAAACGTTCAGTAATTTGGTATTTGTAATATAGTAGGTGGGGTCTGGCAACTGTGCAAAATGCTACACAATCTTAGAATTGTGCTTAAGGAACTAATGGCAGACTTGTCTTTCACTGGTGTTCCTTTTTTGTCTCAGTTTCCTGATCTTGAAATAAAGGTATGTTCTCAGTGTTATGCAGGAAATCAGTATCTGAGCCCAGATCAAAATTCAAGGTTTCTGGCTTCAAGTTCTCCATTCAGACCACACCTTTCTTTTTATAGCTATGGGAAAAAAAAAAGTCTGCTCCAGCATGTCATTTAGTGAAATGCCACATCAGAAAAGCAAAACTAAGCCCAAAATAGCTAAAAATATTTGATTTTAAATTAAGAGACAGAAAAAGTTCAGCGGATTCTTTCTGGCAAGTAGAACCTTACAGTGCCACGGCAGATGTGCTCATCTTTGGGCTTGTGTCTGGCAAACTGAAGCTCCTGCAAAGATGTGTGCTGAGCTGTGCTGAGTGGTGTCCAACAGAGTGGGATACAGGACAGGCCGCTGAGGTCAGGGAAGTCCTTTCTCAGGATACACTACGCTGGAATGTGTTTGTCAGGACAGATGGAACTGTGACTTGGGTTTCTCTCTAGGGTGAATGTGTTCAGGTGTTCTCTGAAGAGGTTCTTCAAAGCTTCTCCCTTTTCTAATTGAAGCCTTAAATCATCAAAGCTGAGAGCTGAAACTTTCATACTATATATGGCATTTGTGCTAGTGGTAGAAACTGGAGTGTATTTATAACACTGCTTTGCTGCGGGAATACAGATTGGGAACAAATGTTTATTTGGAAAACATCCAATTCCAGGGTCTTCTTTTACTGCCGCACGTGAAATCCATAGCAACCCTGTAAAGGCAACAGTCAAAAAATCTTCATAGGGCTTTCCCCATGGCAAAACCGTGCAATTGGTGTGGCATTATGTATGTGGAGAGTTACTTCTGATGGTTTCTGTAGTAGGCAGTGACCCTGTATTTGATATCCTGTCTGTCACATTGGAATGCAGGGATGCTGTCGCTGGGATTGTTGGGGTTACTTGTTAGGATGTGCTGCTGTTTTTAGATGCACTCCTCCTTTGTTCAGAAATACCTGTTTGTGCCCCCGGTGATATTTAACGAAAATTTAAAGCGTTCTTAACGGGGTGGCATGGCATTGACACGAGGAAATCGAGCTGTAAAATGAGCTGAGCTGTTTTGCATCCTCCTGCAAAATACTTGAAGGAAAACTGTTGGCAACAAAAGGGCACAGGGGTCTTTGGGTGTGGTGATTAAACCTTCAGTCCCGGTGTTCTGTTTGATTTGCTTAATCCTTTCTTTTGCTGCACAGCTAATTACTGTTATGTTGAGCTTCTGTGGAATAATTACCATTTGGAGTAAGAATGTTTGTATCCAGAATCATAAAATAATTTTGTGTTTTAAAACTGCTGTCTTGTTTTTGAAGGATGTTCAGAAGGAGAACGAACCTCATGTTTATCTCAGTAAAGAAGAAGTTAAAGAGAAGATACAAAGCTATAATTCATCTGTCACTGATAAATTAAAGATGACCTTGGTAAGTTTTGCATAGAATTCCTGTAATTTTTAATGAGAGCATTTGAATTGTAACTTTGTAGTGCGTTGTGCATTGTTTGATTATCAGCATCTTATATCTGAAACTGTCTCTGTTTTAGTGATTTCCTAAGAGACTTTTCCTTAGATTGGCAAATTAAACACCATGTCTGAAATGCTTTTTATCCCTGCAACTCTTTTACGTGGATCAAAACAGAGTGTAAAAACAAACTGATGTAATTTGAAACGTGTTTAAGGTAAACTCTAAGCTGATGCTAAAGTGTACATTTTTCAGAATTTTCTGTCAGATACTGAAAATGTGCAGATGGTAAAAGTGAAGCTGTGTTTTCCTTGTTTCTGCAGATAAATTTTTGTCACATTTTGATAGGGATGATCAAGCAGTGATGAAAGTTAAAACACACAATGTTTATTACAGTAGACTTAACTTTCAGAGTAGTCATACAGGTTTTCAGCATGAAGAGACTTTCTTCCCCCCAAAAACGTAGACAATATAAACTGAAATACATAAGACTTCTCATTTGCCAGGATTGTGAACCAGGTCTAATATTCAGTTCAGTCTACTCAAGGCCATACTAACAAAATTCACATCTATGTGCTTAGCAAGCTGTTATTCAGTTGTTATGCTGTCCAGATTTTCTAATACATTACATATTCCTGTGGGTGTATATGGAAATTTTGAAATTCCAAATCCTAAACCATATAAGTATAACTGTGTGCTAAATAGATCTTTGTTATGTGTTTGCATGTGGATCACGACTTATTATACTTAAAACCAAATTATCAAAAGTTTTCTAGTTCAGTAAGGTTTGATTTGCTTTGCTATTTTGTATTTCAGAAGCAACTGAAACAATTAGAGGGGCATTTATTCTGGGGTTTTGCTTGGGTTTTTCTGTGGGGTTTTTTTTGTTTGTTTGGTTGATTTTTTGGGGTTTTTTGTTTTTTGGGGTTTTTTTGGGTTTTTTTTTTTTTTCTGTTGTTGTTGTTGGTTGGTTGGGGTTTTTTTCAAGATGATTTGACCATCTAAATGTCCCAGACTAAGACAGATAAAATGTGGGAGATAATTTCTTTATTTCTGCATTAAATCTGTTGCTAAAGATGAGTGTTAGGGATCTTTTTCACTCCTCTCCTAAAGTGAAAACTTATCTCTGGTATCTTGTACATTTTGCCTGATGAGGTCCTAATATACTTAGAATTCAGCGGTTATTATTAAGAAAAAATTAATACTCAGTAGTTACTAATAATAAAAATTAATATTCAGAAAGAATAACTGTCTGAATTACCCAAACAAATACCTTTCCTGTGTGATGTCATGTACTGCACTGGCATTTAAACAGCGTGAGCATTTTCACGTGCCTGCCGCGTCACGGCTGATGATTTTAACAGTTCGGGCCTTTCCTTCCTTTGCAGAATGCAAACGGGATTTACACTGGCTTCATCAAAGTCCAGATGGAACTATGCAGACCCATCACTGTGCAGTCCTCCCAGAGCCAGGGGAGGTGTGCTCCCAGCAATCAGGAAACTGCCTTCTACTTGCCCGACGGCTGCGTGAACACCCTTCACATCAGCAGCACCAACACCGTGCGGGAAGTCATCGAGGCCTTGCTCAAGAAGTTCTTTGTGGCTGACAACCCCGCCAAGTTTGCACTTTATAAACGCTGTCACAAGGAAGATCAAGGTAGAAGCTGAGCTGGTGGCGTTGCGGGAGTTGGAAGGGTTTGGGGAGGGAGTTGTGCTATAGTAATATTTGAAGTAAGCCGGGTGGAAGAACTCAGATAAATGGGGGTGACAGTCTTCCTACCTTGTCTTTTCTTCCTTATGTAAAGTAGCATGGCAAGACAGTAAAAGACTGGAGGCATTTCAGGATAATTCATCCAAGACAAAGTCACCTGCTAAAACATTACACAGATCTCCTGTGCTTTGCAATCCATTTTATTTGATTTTATGCCTTTATCAGGTCCTAAATTTCAGCTGGCCCGATAGATTGCAGAGTTGTGAGATTAAGTGACAGGGACAGGTTTTTAAAAAGATAAGCCATGGTGTCTGTGATGCATGAGGTACTGGCACTGGCAGGCCACTCTCGAGGTGACAACCATGGGCCACACGCGTTGTGCTCACGTGTGCTAGTGCACATCACTGTCCCTGGGCACGGGCTGCTGTTAGGAGTTTCTTGTCAGCTGTGATGGAAATACCGGAAGATGAAAAAGGTTTTTGGGTTTTTTTATTTACTTATTTATTTATTTTTTAGGGGAAGATGTATTTTGCCAATGTTGTGTTCTTGCACTTAAAATCCACCTTCCTTCCACGGACATTGAGAGCAGTTTCAGTAGTTCAGATGTTTCTGGCTGCCAGGCAGGCAGAGTTGTCTTTTAGACTTTGTGTGGGAAATTTTAAGAGGAGAAGGTATCAGAAGAGTGACACACAGCTCAGATGCTGCAAATGCTTAGACAGAGCAACAGATCTGTGTGTTGTATTTCTTTCTTGTGGGTTATTTCCCCCCCCTCAGCCCTGCATACACTGTGTTGGCTGGAGGCCATTTCATTCCTGTGCCAATGCAGTGTTGCACTGTCAGCATCAGGCACCTGCTCAGCTCCTCACTAAAACTCACTGCTCAAAACCAGCATGTAGATCAACAGTGTGCAAATACTGTCTACACGTGCATCTTTCTTTAGTTTCTTAGCATAGCATTAGTCATTCCAAGTGTTTGGAATGTTGTTGGTAAAGGTGATAATTACTGTGGTTTCCTTCTCCCGCAGTTTATACATGCAAGCTGTCAGACAGAGAACATCCCCTCTACCTGCGCTTGGTGGCAGGCCCCAAAACAGAAATGCTCGATTTTGTTCTACGTGAGCACGAAACTGGAGAAGTCATGGTATGTCACACCCTCCCGGCTCAGTGTCTGTGTAGCTTCATGGATGAGTGGGCTTCTCTTTGAGCCGTGCTGACCAGACAGTTCATTTTTTTGGAAGCAGACTTTTTTCCCCCTGCTAATTTCCTCTGTGCCTTTTGTAAACATTTCATTTCTAGTTAGATTGACCTGTTGTTACTTGCAGAATAATAATTTTTAAAAAAACCTACTTAAAAAGAGTAAAATATGTTCAGATGCCCTAAGATGTGCAAGGAAAGTGCCTGCTACTGTTTCAGTTGGAAATTGTCTACAATGTCTGAGGTATCATTTGGAAATGCTGTATATATAAAAGATTTATGAATGTTCTCTTCATCTCATCCGTTCTTTGCTCTCTGTCTTTCCAGTGGGAAGCTTTTAGTATTCCTGAACTGCAAAACTTCTTGCGCATACTGGACAAAGAGGAGAACGACCAACTGCAGATCTTGAAGAACCGCTACGCGGCTTACAGGGGCAAACTTGAAGAAGCCCTTCGTGGGGTGTTGAAACCTGGTTAAAAGGGGGCCAAAGGACACTCAGGAAAATGTGTGCTACCAAATGTCAATAGAGCATGCCAAACCCAACGTACAAAGAGCAGCAGAGAGTAGTTTTCTTTATTCAGAAGACTGTTTTGTGATGCCGGGGTAGACTTAGTTCCATAGGCCAGGTCACTTAGCGTCTTGCACCCACAAGTAAGGGATTCTGCATGTTTGTACATCAGTTTGCAACCCTCTGTGTGCCTAGAGAGTTTCCCAAGTTACCTTGGCGCAAGCTGTGAAACTGTAAGCAATTTCCTAGGATGCTATGAAATAATACCTTTTTTTTTTTTTTTTTTTCTTCTTTGCTTCATGGTATCTTTACAAGTAAGGATGTGCAAATTGATGGGTTAAAAAAAAATACTATTAAAGCCATTTGGACGAGAATTAGTTGGAGCACTATCTTAGAGATGAAATTGATTTGCACTACCTTTCTGTTTTCGAATAGTTACTGTATAATTTGTGAGAGAACTGTTATAGGTGGCAAGCTTATGAGATCTTGTAGTTTGTACTGTGAAATCTGTGGAAAGCTTTTAAGTGGTCGTTGTGAAGAAGGTAAAGAGAAAGTCGGAAAGAAAGTAAGAGTTGGGGGAGAAGAACTCTTAACAGCTGACAGAGGAGGTTTCAAACAAAAATAGTATTTACACAGAGAAAAGTTGAAATACTAATTCTACAAGGTTAAAGTTTTAGTATGTTATGATATTGTGAATAAGTTTTATAGTTTTTAACTGCGTAAATCCACACTGGAAAAGAAATAAAGATAATAGCAATAGTGGGAAGGAACGAGAAGCAAAAGCTAAGCAAGAATGGCAATGGAGCTGCACATACAGGTCCCTTTTGGAGAAGCTGATTCCATAAAGGCGTAGTCAGAGTTTGAAAAGTGTGGCAAACCTAAAAAGCTGCTTACTTGAATTCTGAAAAGTGGTCCATGTCTCAGATAACTCTGTGAGAAATATCTGTCTAGCGAGGGTGCAGACATAAGCTACAACTACAGATGCATTTGGTCTTTATTGTAAGTCAGGTCTTTCCTCTGGCTCAGTGATCCATTTTTAGGCTGGATAATCTTGAATTACCATATCTGAAAGACAGAAATAACTTCCTCTGCTTCTTTCTTTCTTAAAAGGCTGAGTCCAGCAAAGTAAGTAGAATTTCTTACTCACATTTCCGGCCCAGGAGAACATTAACATTTATTGCCTGTGTTGGTGACTGAGCTTAGTAATTCTTGCTTTTAAAAATTCAAAAGGTTTTTTTTTCCTTATGGTTTTTAAACTCTTAATTGAAAAACTGATTACCAAATTCTGCAGACTGCTGATTTACTTGATTTAAAAGTAGGGAAAATGTAGCAAGTAAACTTTTTACTTTAGTGTAAATATAGTTGTTGTTCTTACAGAGTTATTTATCTTAAGAAAAAAAAAAAAAAGCATGTTCAGAAGAAACCAAAGAAGTGGGTGTGCAATAGAAGCATGGAAGCATGAGGCAGATTTGAGTGACTGATACTGTAGTCATTATCATGCCAGAGAGGGAATGAGTTATGTACCGGGGGGTGGGGGAGCGCAGGAGTGCCGAGGATTGAAGAGCAGCAGAAGTTGTGGTGGGGTTGGTTTTTTTTTCCCCTCTGTTCTTAATGTGTTCATTTGAAATTCCCAAGGAATTGTTATAACTGTGGTGACATCTAATGGATACTGTGTGAAACTCCAAGATGCTTCTGTTCTTCCCCTTAATTTTATGTAATTGTGCCTTTGTTTCCTTTCCTTAGTAAGATTCTTTTTCAAACTTCACAAATTTTTAGGTAAAAGGAATTTGCAAGCTTATGAGACAATCATAATGTTTTAAAGAGTCAAGAGAAATTAAGAGTAGGACTAACTATAAAATATATCTAAGGCATATCTTGTTTGTTTTTTTAAAATATCACATGTAACATTGTAGTGCATGTGTGAGTTAGTAACATTATCCTCAAGTGAGACACTTTATAATGGTTCAGGGAATGCTTTTGTGTTTTGTTACAATTTGTTTTTCTAGGAATGCAGCAGCATGTTGGTGGGTATTCTGTTAACATCTTAATTTATGTTTCTGCCCATAGCTATGTAACCATCGCATAATCGCTGTCAATATTGAACCATTTGTTGCTCAGATTTAAACACTGTTTGAGTTTTAAAGTTGAGTATAAAAATATGTGAATTTTGGTTTTACTTGAACTAAACTATCAGTCTTTTTAAGTTGGCACATCTTTAAACTTTAAGTAGGCACATCTGCTTACTTTTTGCATTTACTTTAGCCAAAAACCTCAATCAGTGTTGTATGCACTATGAGTCTTGATTTGGGGTGAAGGGGAAGGGGGTGGGGGACCAAAATAAACTTTTATTTTAATTTTGTCTTAGTCCACAGTTAATTATTGTAAGATGTCGTGTGTGGAGTTAAGTTCCTTCTTTTTTGTTCTACACACTGGCAGTTACAGCAGCTTTAATTTAAAAGAAATGGTCTTGCCTGGTCAGTTTTATAATTTTTTAATTTTAGCATCAAATTGAACTGTCAAAGTTTTTGTTGCAAAACTGTTTTCTTGTCATTATATGATGGTACCAGAATGACTAAATGATGAGGGAGGGGGGATGCAGGGAAACATTAAAATGTATGTCTTTAAATACAAACATTGAAACTATTTATAATTTTAACAAGCTTAGTTTTATTTTTGTAGGGAAGTTTTTATTCCCCTTAAAGTTATTACTGAAATGGCAAAAAAAAAAAACAAACCGTGATGGTTCCATTATTAAAGCTGAAGTTGGCCATACCTGGTTACGTGACACGTGGTTTTTCCTTTCCCTGACAACGTGCTGTGAACATTTTGAAGCCGGGTGTGTTTCCATTCCGGTGGGCAGACACAGCTGGCCTTTAGCATCAGTTGAGGTTTGCCTGGAGAGAGGGAGGGAGCAGAGCTGAGGGCTGTGGGGCTCACGGAGCTGAGCCCTCCCCGGGGGGAGCGCAGTGGTGCTGGGTGGGACAGCCCAGGGGCGAGTGGTTTCTGTTCTCTTACAAAAAGCCTCGCAGAAACGAGGCCAGTGCACCAAGGCTGGGGGTGATATCTCGGCCCTCCCTCCCCGAGAAATGCTTTTCACTCCTTTTGATCTTTAATGGCTTTTTTGTGGTTTTCTTCTATAGCATCCATGCTTCGTTTTCCAGTTGCTTATTCTGTGTTTGACAGAAGTGGTTTATTCCTCCCTGATTGAATTGGTAGAAGGGAGCTGCTGAGCTGTGTGCTTTGATCTCTGTGGCACTTCCCTGGGTACCCAGAGGAGATGGCAGTGCCTCAGCCACTCACTGGTTTATGTGAGAGCTCACAGCTTGGAGTGTGCAGCTACCTCATTACAACTGTTTGCACGCTTGGTGAGGCCTGCAAATGACAAATAGTTCAGCATTCAGCCAAGGTGGGATGGATAAAAGCCTTAAAGGTACTGGAGTCAGCTAAGCTGCTGGCCCACACGAGTCACTGGGCACTGTGGCAGCTGTGTACTACCAGAAATACAACTCAGCAAAAGAAATCTCGTGCGTTTTGGCTGGATCAGGGGCAGAATCATCCATCTGGAGACCGAGGAGTTCAGTGCAGAGGCAGAGCAGGACAACAGCACTGTCTGGGAGCAGCTGGGCCACTCCTGTCCATGGCAGGGACCGACAGAGTGACAGTCTGCTTTGTCTTCCTGCAGGCCGAAATTTTAGCCCTGAAATTTTTGAACATTTGCAAAAAACCCCACCAGACTCCATTCCTTTCCTGCCTGCCCTCCTCCTATATGTGTGTGAGTATAGAGCAGTTTTTTTTCCCTCCCAGGTTCCCAGCATGGGGATTTCCAGCTGCAGTCCGTGCAGGTTTTGTCAGCACTCGCTTTTTACCATCTCCCATTGATCTAGAACCAGTCAGGTACATTTTCCTCCTTCATCTTAATGTTCACTGGCATGCTTGTGTTTGTTGAGGAATAACTGTGCTTCCAAAACTTCCTACACTTTACATCTTGCAGGAGCAAGATGTATAAATTGAATTATTTAAGTTCATATGCAGGAGAAATAGTTTCTGCTGTAAAACTGGAAAATAGAAACACTTTTTTGAATAAGTGAATTTTGAGCAAACAGTGCTGCCTAGTGCAGTATTCATACATTCCCAGAGGGAGATTTGTTAGTATACCTCAGACTAATGATAAGGAATGAAACTGTCTAGGATCATGGCAATTTTATGTTTATATTCATTTCAGAAAATAAAAACTCAAAGTCTGTATACTTTCATCTTGGGGCTGAAAGCTCAAATAACCCTTTAATCTAGTCTGAAATACCAGTTGTAACAAATTGTTTGAAAAAAAAAAAGACACTTGTTACTGTTATCTCTGGAATGAAGTCCCATTCTACTAACCTTTTAGGCCACTGTTGTCTTGTTTCTTACATCTAATTTTTAATTAATTTGGTGCCATTTTGAGTTTTCACCTCCTGCCTTAGTTGGATCAAGTGAATGAAAAGCTGCAGATGATCCTTACAGGACAGCTGAAAGGTTCAGTCTCTTACTGTTGATGATGAAGGCAAGTGGATGACTTCCAAATGGGTGAAGTTAGACATCTCTGCTTGCTCAAGAAGTGGGGACTCTGGTGAAAATTCAAGCCAGGTAAGAGGAGACACGCTGTGATCTACTGTTCAGAACCCAGGTTTAGTGCTGTGAACTGAGGACTTACCTGTTCTGGAGGAATTATTTTCTCCTTGATGTGTGTGGGTGGGTAAAACAGATGGCTGCAGGAGCCAGTGTGGAGAAGTAGGCAATGCCCAGTTCGAGCCAAGCGCTTCAGACACTGAACCTGGCTGCTGGCACTTGTTCTGTGGTATTTTCCAGGGGAATACTGCAAAGGCCAGGACATGTTTGAAAAGCACCTTCTTGTGTCATGTGTTAGTAAGGTGAGAGGTGGTCAAGGAGCGTTCTTGTTTGCCCTTGTGCAAGCTGGAATTAGAAGTGTTTTCAGTTGTAGCAGTGTAGGCCTGGAAGGGACCCAGCCCAACACCCTGCACTGAGGCATCCAGCACTAGCAAATGGCTTCCCAAACTGTTTCCTTCTGCTTTCCTCAAAGGTGGTTTCTAAAAATTGTGTTTTTATTGCAGTTTCTTTTCTCTACTTCTCTCTCTATGACTTCTGGAATGGGCAGTGTGCACAACTGGAATTCTCAAGAGGTTTTTTTGAAATCCAAGAATTAGTCCTGCAATGGCCCAATCTAACTTTTTCTGATGCTGTATAAAGTACTAACTTGGTTCTGTCTTTCTTGAGTGCATTTTCCATATGAATAAGACAGGATATTACAGATAAGGTAGTTTTGTTTTGCCTTCACTTTACCACAAATAACCATGAGAGAAGTAGAGTGAAAAACTCCTTCACTAACTCTGTAAACCTAAATATAGCATTGTGGCCTCACACGTAGCATGAGAGAAAATAGCATTAAAGTCTAAGATTTCTCTCTTTAAATACAGAGTCTGGAACGTGATCAGAAATTTCAGCTGTTTTCCAGCGTGTCTCGGGAGGAATTGGAATGCCAGTATATTTTATGACAGTGGAGTTCAGCCTCTTGCTTTTTTTTTTCCCCCAGGCAGAGTTGTGTTAGAACACTGGCTCTGCAGCTCTCCCTTCAGATAAACAGGTGCTTTCTCTCTGCCACTAATCCTAGGCTGTTCTTTTAATCTAGACTTGACAGCCGATACTTTCAGAATCTGCCCTCTTTGCTCCTAACGTTTTTCCATAGATGTGAGCGAGCAGATGTTAAGACACTTCTGTATTTTTATCTGCTCTGGTTTGTCTAATGAGCACTCACAGTCAGAACTCGTGGGTTTTTAGAAATACGGGCACAGAAGGGCAGCATAACTTGTACAGAGTATCTTTTAACACCCAAGTGCCAGCAGTCATTTTTTAGATGCAAACAAGGCCGAGTGAAAATGCAGGTCACGTGGAGAGAACACCCTGTCTACCTTAGTTCAGTCTATCTGAAGTGGAAGATGTACCAGAGGACGTTAACAGACTGTGCACAACAAGTGTGTTCTGTTGAGCAGTGGGTCTAGGATTGGTCATGTCCACGGTGCTGCTTCAGAGCCTGGAGCAGCCCAAAGGCAGGAGGAGGACACTGTTTCCTAAAGGTAGGGCTTAATTGCTGCTGGTGTTTTCAATACTCTGCAGAGAAGCTTTTGAAGTTACTTTACAATTTCAAAAGACCTGAAATACTTATGTGAGGTTTTTGCCTTGTTAATTTGAACACTTCAAAAGCAAGAAGAAAAACCACTAAGCAGGTAAAAAGCAGGGTTAGTCCTGTAGTGCAAGACTTGCATGTTTTTGGTATTATTTTAAAACATCACAGCTCAAACAAATTTGCAACACACTTTTTTTTTTTGTTTGTTTAAGATTTTCATGTTGCTGAAGAAGGGTTCTGTTCTTGGTTTGGATCAGTCATTGTAAAGTTTTCCTTTCACCTACTGCCCGTTTTAGTTAGCTGATAACATGTCAGAAGCCTCAGGACAAAGGTAGAGCATGTGAGCTCTGCTGCTGCTTTCACTGATTTTTATCGGCAGCAGGAGACCATCCCCATGAATCTTTAGTCTCATCCTTGATGCCGTTGCAGCCAAACCCATTGGAATCTACGAAGTAATTCTTGCCAAGCAAGAGTCATACAGCTGGCTTTCCCCTAGAACTTGCATGGGACAAATGAGGAAGGGGGTGATTCAGTTGAATCAAGTCCCTCTTATTCCTGTTTTTAGAAAACGGGTGGATTTTGGCCGCTGGAATAAGTTCTGACAACTTCAACACTTTTGAGAACGCAGATTACTTTGAGATTTGTGAGCATTTACTGGACCTCAGCTTTCAGCACAGTGGATATTATCACAACACAGCTGAGTCTGACTGGAGCAGCGTCAGGAAAGCAGTATGTTAGCACTGCCCTTTCTCTCTAGTCATGGAATTCCCCTGCCCCACCCCTTCAATGAAGGACTAAGGCTGTACATTACTTTTTCTAAAACAGGTGATTTCTTTAGCCTTGTAACAGCAATTTTCTGCTCAAACCTGGTTTGTTCTTGGAGATTAATGACAAGATGTGGCAAGCTTCCATGACCCTGCTGGGAGTGTCAGTTGGGCTGTCGGGGATGGGAATGTCCTAAGCAATAAGTTCAGAGCTGCTCTTTCTGGTGGTGCTGCAGTGAACCTTACAGTTTTCGTAAGCTGGAACATCAAAAGAAAGAAATCAAGGTTGCAGGCAGCCATTAAATATTTTTGTCTAATTAATGGGAATACTGCTACCTCCTTGCTGGAGAAATGAAACTCCTGCCATATGGTTAAGCAGAAATGCAAATAAAATGCAGAAATACATGTTTTAATAGCGTGTAAAAGTCTCAGACTTCACGGTGTAACAAGTCACCTTTTATAGTTCAGGAAACTTATATAGTATTTTAAAACAGAATAATCCAAGAAAATCAGTTCTGTAACGGGGGTTGAGATGAAAAATAGCATATTGCTGGTCACAGTTCCCATTTTGGAAAAAGCCTCACGTGGGATTTTATTCTTCCTCTTTCCTGGGGCAGAACATATCAGTCTTAATTATGAACAGCAGTTTCTCCACTGTGCTTTCTGTTTTCAATCTATTCAACTACACCAATTTTCAAGATAATGCAAGCAAGTACAGGTTCCATTTCAATTTGTTGCCTCACCTCGGGGTTTCTTTCTGGTGCAAAGTATTCAGGGGTGTCCTGCTCGACATTAATGAGATTGCCTGTGGCCACATGAAGCAGCCCTTGTTAGGTAGGAGGGCAGTAAAGCAGAGGCTTTTAAAGGCTTATAAAAGAGGAATTCAGCCATTAGACACATGACACAGCTTATTCCTGCAGGAAGGTTCAACTCAAGCTCAGTAACAAAGACAGGAAGTTTGATAGGCAGTTTATTTTTTCTTTCTTCAAAAGTGCAGCAGTGAACAGGGTCCTCTGGAAGGGCACTTTCTAAACAGATGTTCAGAACAGCAGAAATACACTCACAAACATGCTACAGCAAAGTATGCTCACAAACAGAGAGACATACAAAGAAAATCAATTTTAATTGAATCACAATAAATGACAGCTGTCTCATTATGTTCAAATATGGTACTGGGCTTGATGAATCAGTCTCACACTGAACTTGATTGGAAAAGCATTACACCTGTTTGGGGTGTGTGTTTCCAGGTGCATTTCCCTGCCACAGCTTCACTCCCCAAAATGAAGAAGCCCAGGTTCCTGGGCCCACGTTGGGTAAGCAGGTACTGGCTGTATTCACCGATGCTGAAGCGATGATAGTGAATGCTGGTTTGCTTTAGGGTTAACATAATGAAGTTATTAATTGTATTTCTCCCTGTATAGAATCTACTTTACCAGATCAGATCATAAAAAAAAAAAATCACAGCTCTGCTTTTGATAATGATGATTTTTAAGAAAAGTAAAAAGATGATCACATTTTATCTAAACTCTGTACCAGTAAGGCCCTTTATTTAAAACTCTGTACATTTAACATGAATGCCATCCATAACAAGGTATAGATGCAGCCGTGGTCAAATAACATATGAAAGGGGAATGTCCAGAAAGACCATTTAGTTTTAAAATAACTTAGTTGGGAATTAGATCTGGATAAGAGTGGAAGATCCTTCATTGTGGTTTTTACTTATCAAGGATAAGAATTAACACTGTTCATCTGAGGCTGTAAAAATACTCAGAATAAACTGCTTTATGGCAACAGACACAAATTATAAACTGCTCTAAAAGCAATGGAAGGCAGGCAGCTCTTGGTTCCTGTTCTCCCTTCAACTACATGCTTAATAATTCTTAAGTCTTTGTCAAAAGTGGGAGGAATCAAATACTCTCATGAACCACTAAGTAAGGAGTGATTAATTTAATTCTGACTTTCAATTTAATACAGCATTTATTACCTATGCCAGATTTCAGGTATAGTGTAGTCCCCTGACAATGAGAGTGTTAAATTACTGAGCCTTGTTAGAAAATGCTTCACAGGTATGTGCAGACAGCAAGAGTATTAAATTTGGGTAAAACATCTGGTCACTCATACTGAATAATCTGTATCAGTTCCATCAACTTTCATATTACCAATTAGGCAAAAAGAAAAAATCATTCTAAAAAAACTCTCCTTGTTAGGGCTCAAACTCACTTCAGGAGTAGACTCTGACAGAGTAACCTTGCTGTACCCATAACAAAGTTTTACTTGCACTGACACTTCAGCAGAAACTGGATGTAAGACCCAGATTTGATAGGACTGATGAGGGTTCAATGTGCAGCAGTCAATGTATTTCACACTAGCCTCCACACAGCTACCAAAACAAAATATAAACAAAGAACAGGTCTAAATTGCTAGAATTTTCCAAGCAAAACACTACCTACACGAGCTCAGTGGTGAGAGCATGAAGACAACTTTGGTTTGGTTTCTAGAGACAGAACAGTGTATAAAGGATACTGATGGCCAATACTAAAGCTTGAGGGAAAAAAAAAAAAAGCAGGATAAAGCTACAGTTGTAGTTGAAAAGAAAAAAAAAAAAGTCCTGAGTTTTTGAAAACATGTAAGGAGTCTGAATATCCAAAACCCTCTGCATTTATACAGATGCATCAGCTGAAAAGTTAACTTCCAAGCAATTTTTTTTTTCTTCCAAATATTTGGTCACTTCAGAGAGATTTGAAACAAAAGTTCTATAAAAATCTAACCTGTAGACCACCAAAGAAGTCTGCAACTCTAAGCTACATGAAGGACAATTTCTGTGCCTCAGAATTAAAAGCCAAGAAAGTTCCACTTATTTGTTGTAGCATTGCTTGTATCCAGTTGGATCTGCACCTTCACAGTTTGGAGTCATACTTTGTTGCCTACTGAATCATTAGTTGAAATAATCATGCTCTCTACTGGGATAAGAGATGTGAAACAAGTAACTGAACACGGAACAGTTTTGCTACTACAGTAAGTTTGACAAGGGAATGATTATCATGCCTGAAAACAGAGTTGATTTGCCCACAAGCAACACAAAACCTGTCTTGCAGAAGATCCGTAACTCAGTGTTTCCAGATGGTGTTTTGCCAGTGAATCTATACAGAAGTTACTGGGTATTGCAAGTTTGTGTGGTTTTCAAGATTTAGAAAGATCCTCAAGTTGGGGTGCACATGATGGCTGCATTTCAGATAAGCCCAATCAGAAGGTTGAAAAGACATCACCCTTTTGGAGGGAAACCAAGTGACTTCTGACATGCAGACCTTGGGTGTGAAGGCCACTTTTTGCAGGTTCCAAGCAGTTAGGTCTCAACCAAAAAGCAACACTCTATGAAGCATTTAAACTGCCTAAAATAGCTCTTAGCCTAATGTCTAGTGAGCAATGATTCTATGATTTATTTTTACCTAGTTTTCTTTCAAAATAATTTACCTTCGAGAATCTAATCAACATAAGAAGTTAGACAATTCAAGACATTTGGAGGTTAGAGACAGATCACCTCTACTGTGCTGCCCTGGTTGTTGGATTTTGTTTATTTTAGTATTATTTCTGTTTGTGTATTAAAAGCAGACTTAAGAGTTAGCTCAAAGCACAGGCACACTTACTTGAATACTTGTTAGTCTCAACAGTCTCTTAACTCACTAGGACGTCAGTCTAAAACCCTAAGAGGTTTTTCAGTAGTACGTAGTAACCCAGCCCAGCATTTCAAATCAGGAGGTGGCTGAAATTACATTCTTCTTTGCCAGCTACTGAAGGTGTCCTACAAAATTCATTGGTCTCATTGAAAAAGACTATTTAGCAGATGGATTTTAATTCTGCACAAGACACTTGCTAGTCAGATCCTACACTTTTGATTAATGCCCTCCTACTCCTCTTTTGGGCTACTTAGCTATTGTCCTTAACAGCCTGGAGCTCAATACAGGAAACCCATAATTAAGCATAGCTTTTAAGGAGATCTGTGACACTGAATATGGGTGAGCATTACTGTGCAACAGCACCTGCCTACCTAACCTGACTCAAATACACATTTATTTAGTTTTTAGAACAAAATAAACTGTTCAGATTCATAGGCATAGGTTCACCTCTGTGCCTGTGATATGAAAAGGTACTTGAAAGACAAGGGTGGTAATCAACGATCTGAGCAAGACAGATTAGCTGTGTCTAACAACTTACAGTTAGAGTTCAGCTGTAAAATATATATATTGCACAAGGCAACCAGCTAAAGACAAGGGGTTTCCTTCCAAACAGGGTTTGAAAAGCCCATTAGAAGTCTTCCAGCTGTAATCAGTGAAAGTTACCAGAGACAGACCTGCTGCAGTCACTGGAGAAACTGGTCAGTAGGAGCCCATTTTGAGAGGCTCTTCAGGGTCTTACAAGAACTGTGCAGAAAACCTCCGAGCCCGCAGGCCGTGATTGCTGAACATGAGCCGTGGGTCAAACCTGTACCTGGAGAGAGAACAGAGTCGGTGTGAGGAGAGAGAACAGCAGTGTGAGCTGCTTGGCTTGCAGTGACCAGCACTTCTAGAGAGAGCCTTTTTTGTTTCTTTCTAGAAGAGCTCTGGTAGAGGGAGAAGCTGCTTTCTCAGCACTGCACACTAGTGAAGATTTCTATTACAGCAGGTAAACTATAACAACACATGGCAAAAAAGCTGAGTCTCCAAAGAAATAAATCCTCGTGGCAATGAACAGCATAGGGACATGTATAACATCGAGCATTCAAGAGCTACATTCTAACAGAAAGCTTTGCTGTCCCAAATGACAAACTGTATCACTTTAAAATGTCCTTACAGTGTCCTTAAAAAGCCTAAAAAAAAAAATCTTTGGTATAAATGATAAGTGACTGAGTTTTGAGGCACAAAGGGCTATTTACTTCCAACAGCTAATACAGACAACTCAGGTCTTGCAGGAAACATTCTTGTGAACAGCATCTCCAGGAACAATCACAGCTAGTACTTGGAAAATGCCTCCCTACAGAAACCAGCAGAGCTTTTCCTGGCTTGCATGCAAACCTGAGGTCAGTTTCTTGACTACTCAGAACAGCTGAAGTATACAGCTGTTCTAAGTCAACCATGTCTGACAAGATTAAAGTACTAGTACTCATACCATCAAAGTTATACATGGTAAGTTAAAATATAGATTACCCATTAAAAAACAGAAGCATCAAGAAAACATCTATAAAAAAACCAGTACGTATGACAATAATATAAACACCCTCTAAAAAAGCTGTATTAAAAATCCACAGAGTTATCTTTAGAAGTGTTGCAGTAAAGGAGTGGATCAGTGTTTACCCGGGATCGAAGACGCCTGGTGTACGGCACGTTGCCCCTGAGCAGGACTGCAGCATCATTAGGCGATAGTTCATCTTCTCTAGAATTTCTTGATCAATTGTTTTAGCAATGTTATTGATCTGGTGTGGGTCTGCAGTCAAGTTATACACTTCCACAAACACCTGTAGAAGAAAGGTGAACAGGGTGTAGAAGAAAGGAAATAAGTGCTGAATGCTAATTAACAGCCGTATTATTTGACAAGAATGCTTTATGGCAGCACACAGTCTCAGATGTTATTTTGAACCCCACTGCAGCTGCCCCACACATAAGTCATGCAGCTACATGGTCAAAGATAGGACAGTGTGCAAGCAAAGCAAAGTTTTGCAGTAGCACAATTTTGTTTTTAGAAGTTTTTACTTTCACCTAAAGCACTGGCCTGCCACTGCAGATTCTTTTCCAACACTTGTCTTACGACTGTAAGACCACAGTAAAAGGCCTTGCCTAGGCTGACAGTTTTGTCACTGCTGGATCTCAAAACAACTATTTCATGTCCATCACATCAACATTCTATGCTCATCAGATCCTTAGAGCTGTCAGACACAGACAGGTGTCTCGACGTCTTCATGTACAAAATATGCTGACTACAAGTATGCTTCAGTCTCAAACAGATAAAGCTTATTCTGTGTGCATGTATTGCAAGGTTTGTCTGGAAGATTTTAGGGCAAGTTTGTTTTCTGGTATATTCAATCTCTACACACGTCTGTGGGACAAATACTGGTCAAGAGTATCTCCAGAATTTAGCTGTGGTTTTGTCTGTGCTGGAGTAGGAGGCCTGACTGCAGATGATAGTGATAAAAAGCGGCTGAGTTATGTCTAACTTTGATAAAGACGTATCTGGACAGACTTTGGCCTTTTTCTTACAAGGTTCACTGCAAGGTCACAGAAGCCACATTGTTGCACCCTCCCCATACAGTTGGTTTTATTTTAGCTAGATCAGGCGAGCAGAGTGACCCAAAAATGCCACAGCCATACCTTCTTAGTAGAAAAATCCCAAAGTGACATGAAGAGTAGTATTGAGTCAACTTTGGAGTCTACTTTTACAAAGAAATCCTCAAGACTTGTTTAACTCCATTATGATTTGTCAGAAAGGGGAAAACCAATAGGCAGGGTCTGCTAATTGATATTCTGGTTTCCTGTACAGCTTTTCACACCGTCTTGTGGGATTTCCTCCCCTGGCTCAATTTACTCACTGTAGACTACCATTGAACATGTTGTGTGGTGCACCTTACTGGGCAAGCCTGCTGTTTTCATGCAGTGCCTGCACAGCTGCTGACAGCACAGTTTGTTAGAGCTGTGACCCAACTGCCTCAAACCCCACATCCTCCTCGGAGCAGCCGTGTCCAAACAAGCACAAGTAAAGATCAGCCCTGTGACACAGCACCTTCTGTACGTACAGCACGTGCTCCCCCCGTGAGACCTGAGCAGCCACTGAAGGGGGGACTTGATGTCCTTTACACCCAAACAACTCAAGGTAAGGTCACAATTTCTCACAGTCATAACTTTACTGCTGTTTCTGCCAGACAAACAAGCAAATCATAGATGAGAAATTATTAACCTGGAATTTCAGGTCTTCCCAAGTGAAAGAGTTGAACACTGTACGTCAGCTGTGTTTATGTCATCAGAAAATACTCGTTGTTCAAAAGAGACTGCCACAGGGACTTAAGGCTAAGAAAGAACTGAAACCAGTGCAGCACAGCTCCCTGGGAGGCTGTTAGGAGATACTGGAAGGTAATAATCATAGTTTAGGCCTCACTCCCCTCCCACAGCCTTGTTGTTTTTTTCCTTTCTTCCCAGAACCCCGCCACAGTTTTGGCCAAGCATTCTCAATAGGTGATAAGTACTTCACTGTTTATCCTGCAAGCAATGCCAGTCTGCTTTTCAGAGTGCTTCATGGAGACCTTGGGAGCTGATAAGAATGCAGACAGACACACAGCTGGGCACAGTTGGCATCTGCTCATCAGACAGACTTACCTCCCGGTCATCAAATTCACAGTACTGCAGATCCCAGGAAGCTGACAGTGTCCTCACACAAGCATAAGTGTTGTTATAGGAATCCTCACAGACACAGTCTGGGAAGCAGTGCTGTGAAGCAAGCAGCAAACAAAAACTTGAGGGCAGAAGATGAACTTTTTCTAGAGTCTGCACCAGCTCATGCTCACTGCAGCTAAGAGATAAACACCCAGATCTCAATTTAACATATGCAAATTTCCACGAGGGATTTTAAGCAAAAACTCAGTGCTGTTAATAAAGTCACCACAATGCATTTTGTCTGGGAAGCAAATGTTTGTACACAGAAGAGAACAGCACAACATACTACTAAAGCAGGGTGTAGAAGAATGCTTTACTCTATTAAAGCAAACCTGCTTCCATTTAGAGAGTAGCTAGTGACTTTAATACTCACAGACAATAATTGTTCAAAAAGGTTACTGAAATTTAGAAGTAACATTACATCACTGCCACACACTTGGCTTAAGCCCACACCTTCCTGCATTAGTCTCCAGCCCTGAGGCTCCAAAGATTCCCAGTGAAAGGGTTTTTGTGATCTCTCTGGTCACATGGGCATGTCAGTTCCACATGGCTGGACATCTCCTTCCCATTGTCAAATGCTGCACAGGACCCACAGAGCTGGCTCCTCCTTACCAACACTCTGGGAGCTTCCATACAGAACCAGGTTATCCCACACAGCAAACAGGTTTAATTCAGCAGCTATTTCCTCATATTAACAGATCTTGTCTTACTTACTGTCACTCCAGGTCCTAGGCCAGGACAGGTAGGATCACTGCCATTGTATCCTTCTCCTTGGTACTCCACCAAGAAGTCTGATCTCCACGTGACGTTTTTGTCTCCTCTCTAGAAGAGGTTAACACAACTTAGTATCT
This sequence comes from Regulus satrapa, assembly GCA_013396955.1. Lineage (NCBI taxonomy): Eukaryota > Metazoa > Chordata > Aves > Passeriformes > Regulidae > Regulus > Regulus satrapa. The sequence goes on along the minus strand of VWZN01019269.1, from coordinate 62,354 downwards.
CCTGTACTGTGAAATAGAAAAGATTCTCCGTGCTTGGAATAACACTGCCCACTGCTTACTAGACAGGCTGTATCAGTTTTAAAGAATTAGGTTTAGTTTAGAAGATCTTGTGTAACTGGAAGGCAAGGATTAAACTCCAAAGATATTAGAACACCTTCCAGCGAGGATTTAAAACCCTGTCTTCAATTTATAAAGGATCATGCAGTACACATGGCCAGATGCTACCATTCTACAGATGAGATCCCTGTAACAAGGCTGTTTCCCTTTGATTTGTATCACATTATACCACAACAGATGGAAAACGATACTCGTGGCAAAAAAACCAACCAAGCAAAAAAAGGAATCAGCTTTAAGAAACAACTAGGCTTTAAGCTGGTCTATTTGCAGCTGCATTTTAAAAGACAGAGGAAGATGGAACTTTACAGTTAATATAAAGCACCACCAAAGGCATATGCAGCAAAACAATGAGCTTCAAATTTGATTCCACTGGAGTTTAAAGCAGGTGCCTTTTACCTGCTTCTGTCTAAAGAACAGCTTACAGTTTGGATACAAGGTTTTAAGAGCAAAGCACCATTTTAAGTCTGGATGATCTTTCCAAGCTTACTTTCCAAGTAAGCTGCCTTCAATTTATAGACTAAATTTAATTAAAGCTAAACAGATCACCTGCAAGCAGCTTTATTTAAATAGGCTTCTGCTCACCTATTAGAAAGGTCAAGTTTACTTTATAAAACCACATGCACTCCTCTCGAGTTTGGCAGGAAACATTATTTCTACTGAAAATGGAGTCAAACCAAAGACTTAATAAGAACAGTCTGCTTTTCTCCTGTTCCTGTGCTGAGAAATGCTGAGGAAAAGGGGAAAGCAAATGCAAGGTGGAAACAAAACACAGCCTTCAAAGCAGGAATTATTATAAATGTGAGAGCTACCCAAAGCATGACACAACTTTCTACTATAACATGACAGTGAAGTTGTAGTGCTTATGAAAATACATCTGCATTCAAACATACCTACTTTTTTCACTCAGCTATGAGCACCTCACGTGCCAACAACATCAAAAGAAGAATCTGGGTTATGAGTCAACCTAATCTATCAAAGGAAGCAACACTGACTTTGAAGAATTACCCCTGCAAGAATCATTGCTTACTATCTCTGTCACTACTTACCAACAGTGGCAACAGTGACATCCCATCCATCTGGGTCTTATTCAAGTCATATCCCGCAATATCCAGAACAGTGGGACCCAAATCAATATTTGCAACAAGCATCTGCAGGATGAGAAGAACTTAACTTCAGAAGTTCAGAACCTATTTTAAATACTCGTATCTGTAGCTGCATCTAAACACTACCTAATTTCATCTTTATGGGCTAAAGGACCTTCTAACACTGAAAAGCAATAGTTGGGAATTTGTAAAGTGAGTTCAAAATTCATTTGCTTTTGTGGCCTCCAGTGGCTTAATTTGATTCAAGGAGGAGCAAAGAGCTTTTTATAATGAGGTCTTTGCACTTTCTACCACTCCATGTATTTTTTTTAAATGGATACATATATATGCAGGGCAACAAATCAGTAGCTACAGTGGTAACTGTGAAACAACATTAAAAATAAATCTGTACTGAGGTTTCACTTATTTCTTACCTTGTTTGTCTGATTCGGTTTTATCCCTGGTCCTCGAACTAGCAATGGAACTTTGATATCAAACTCATAGAGCTGCCGTTTGTCTATGGGCAAAGAGAACTGGCCTAAACAGGAGAGGATGGCGAAAGTTAAATGGCTGCTTGTTTACATTATCTGCCTTGTGCTACCACCCACTGAAACAACATTATTGGAAGGGACCTTACAAAGATCATCTAGTTCCACCCCCTCTGCTATGGGCAAGTAATCACCACCAGTCAATTCCTAAGGAAGAGAGGTTCTTAACCTGAACTGTATCAACAAACTGGAGGACAAAAGACATAACTTCAAATATAAGCCATATCTTACAAAGTTTAACAGCTTAGATACTGCACTTTTAGCTGTACAACCAAATGATACAGACAGGTCTTTGACAGATTTTTTACTGGTTAACCCTCTTATGCCACCAACTCTTCCTTTAAAACACAGACACCCTTCCTTTATTTCTGGCCCGATTTTATGCATACCAGGATACACTGGTAGAAACAAATGCTGAATACCACCACCAGTCAATTCCTAGAAAAAAAACCAAAACAAAACAGAACCCCCCCCCCAAAAAAAAGAAAAAAAAAAGAAAAAAACCCAACAAAATAAACCCCCAAAAAACCCCAAACAAAAAAACCCCAACATCCACACTGTTGACTCCAGATCATTTTGCAACTCAAATTTCTCACATCTATAGTTTTCCACAGCTGCTGTTCCCATTTTCTGGAGTGGTCATGAGAGTGAAAGGTTATGCAATTCCTGGATCTTTTACAAATAAGCAGTAAGCAGTGAAAATGTTACCAGTGTGGAAGCCATTGTCTGATGTGAAAAAGATGTACGTGTTGTCTAACTCTCCGTTCACCTCCAGTTTCTTCACGAGTTTCTCTACCAGGTCATCTACTGAGAGCAGAGTTTGCCACCTATACAGAAACAAAGTACTTCACATTTGAGTGTGAAAAATTTGGAATAACCCTGACTGCAAGTGGGGCATTTATATCCTGTTCCAGCCAGCAGTATATGCACTGTAAATGAATTATTTTGCTTACAAATTCTGAAAACAAACTTCATAGACTACTACACTGGGTTTTTTAAAGGCTGCAGTTGAAGACAGAAATCAACTGTTTGTCCTTAGCTCTTGTTGATTTCTGCAGTGTCTGCAGAAGACATCAAAATGCAGATTATTTCTTATCTGGGACACAGTGAAGACCAACCTTGAAGTGTCATGGTGACAAAGAGTCTGTTACCTCCTGCAAGGTCACTTGTTATTAGTTCTTTATATGCAGTTTGATATCAAAATGCAAAACAACCATGCATTTAGTTGCCTTTATGGGATCCTTTCTGCTTGAAAACTGAACCAGCTGTTTTGTATTACTCACATAGCATAAACTTCATTATTTCATGTATCTAAAGCCTTTGACAGCTACAAGTTCTTTTCTTTGTCATGGGTTTTTTTGTTGAGAAAAGTGACTGCTTCTACTACCCTCTACAGACCAGTATCATGCTGAATTAACTACAGCTATTCAATTCTTGGATTCTGCTGTCTCTTGGCTTAAAATTTTGTTGAATAATTTTACCTTCATGTTCTATAAAGCAAAAGTCTGAAAAATCTTGGGTTTCCCTCTCCAAAGTGACAAGATAATGCCTGGTAACTGCTCAAAGTGAAGACCAACACTTAAGGTAATGTTTCAAAACTTTTAAAGGAAGTGCATTTATAGCAGAAACAAATACCCTTGCTCTCAATTTAAAAAGGGAATAAGTCATGTCTGCACATTATTCCCCACATCCCCTTTATAAAAAAGAATCTAGCACTTCTCCTGGCCAGTCAGGTATTCCCATGTACAGACTGAGAGACAAGAGTAATAAATCAGATTAGCTGGAAGACAGATCAAAGAAATTTGATATACATAATGTAAGAAACTGGAATTGAGTGAAGTAGACAGGCCATTTTTAAATTAAAAACCTGTTGTGCCCTGAAAGAAAAGCAACAGAGAGACCAAGTGCAATTGGTCTTTTTTGTGCCAAATAATGGCAGCAATTGTGAATATGATATTTCTGAAGCCAAAGTTTATTTGCAAAATGTAAACAAAGTCAGGAGGTCTTCTGAGACAGGTACCAGAGAACTACTAGAGGCAATCTCTCATCGGTTGTCAGACTTACAGCAACATTTTTAAAAAAATCCACACCTTACAAATTCTGATTAGAAACCTTAAGCAACAACAACAAAAAAAAAAAATGCTTACCGCTTTCTATAAGCATCATCAAGGAACTGTATTGAAGAGTTGCTCATTGGAGTCTTCGCTTGTCGAATTAACCAGTGCTTGTTCTGAAGAAAAAAAAAACACCAAGAGGAGAGTATGAGAGAAGTATCAGGTTCTAAGCTTTTCTTAGAGCAATTATAAAATTGATGCCCACAAAAAAGTCAGGCAATGCTGTCAAACTGACTTGACTTTGCTTTTCTGTGTTGGTTCATGCAAAAATCTAAGTTTCAAGAGTAGGATATGCTACAGCTCCATTATGCTCAGCCCCTGATGAGAACAAAACAGATGTGGATCTTCTCAGAGCAGTCCAGGGAAGAAAACTGTGAAAGGATCTAGGGAAGGCTCTCTCAGAAGTAACAGTGTGATAGCACAGGTCAGATCTGAGGAAAACAATGTGAAGCATTGAGCATCATTGTAAGATTGGATTTGGTTGTCAGGTACTTTTGGGACTAATATCGGTGAGCATCCCAACAGGTAGCAAGGTGAGCAAAAGCTCCTGCACCCAAAGCAATTAACATTTCTTAAGTTACAAACAGGTGGATTCAAATGGAACAGAATGGAAGAGAGTTCTGAATGGAGCAGAATATTACCATTTTATTTAGATTTTGACTCGGAAACAAGAGCATTTCTTTAGCTGCAGCATCATGCATTCTTCTAGACATATCCCCAGTTTTCAGAAACAGCACCCTTCTTTCTTTCCTCACCTACACCTCCAAAGTAATGGAGATGATGTAAGTCATATAAAAAGTAATACTCCCAGTAACTGAAGGACCAGTCTGAGCTGTACAAATACATGGGAAGGTCTGTTGGGAACAACATGAAGGTTAGTATTAGTGGGGATCAGAACAAAGAGGAGAGTCATGCTGGTGCAGCTTTACACTTTTTCATTTAGCAGGTCAGGGATGACCCACTCATCACCCTCAGCTTGAGCCTGTACTTAGCTGGTCACTCATCTGTGTGGAGCCTCTTGTTATGCAATTTCCCTCCTGTCAGAAGCAGATGACTGAAGGGCTCAGGCTTTAGGGACTTACAAAAAAGTGACCCATATCTCCTGCAATTACTCAGTTCCCCTGTTTTCTGCTCTTGACTACTGAAAGATTTTTGGCATGGAGACTTAACACTATGTCCAGCTTACTTTAATTCAGTTGTATTCAGCTGTTCCTTTTATAGCAGTTGTAAAACAATTATCTGGAGGGACATAGTCTATCTTAGCTGAGACGGGGCAAAGTAAGGAAGTACAGCACAAATCCTATCTTCAGCTCAGCAGAAGTTCTTCAGAGAACAAAGGAGCTGGCAACATCCCTGGGGCACCAGCCACCTTCCACAAGGGCTGTGCTCAGGAGAGGAGCTTCCTAAGGCACAACTCAGGCAGGTAAGCAGTCTAGTGCAGGATCCTCCTCTGAGTATTTTGTTCTTCTTACCTTTCTCTGAGGTTTCAAAAGCTTCACACACAGCACTCAAACCCCTTTTGTGGATTTCAGTAAACTTCCCACTGACTCGGAGTTCTGAAATCTGCTTCCCTGTCACGTCTCTTCCAGCACTTACATACAAAGCATTCCACCAATCCTGCTGCCTCCCCTAAGCTCAATTCTTGGAGAAATTTTAGGAGATTGAGACAATATACAATGTGCTGCCAGCAGAACCAGAACACAGCTGAGTTCTGATTTTGCAGGAAAAACAAGGCATGCAAGGGAAATAACCAACGTATCTCAAACAACTTCTTTTAGAGCACCTTAGATAAAACTCATCTGAACTATTAATAATTCTGCTTGGGAATCCAGACAGCTGCTGATCATTTCAAACAATTCATAGCTGAGGATCCAAAGCAGAAGTTAAACTCAGACTCTGAACAGTGACATATACAAGAGCTTAATTCCTATTTTTCTGAAGGGGATTCTGTCTAAACAGTTCCTCAACAGTTCCTCTTAGTAGACCTTGCCTACATCCAGGATAAGGAAGTGAGGCAACATTTATTTAGGAGTCAAGACTGTACAATCCAAGACTGTCAAGCGAGCATTACAACACCAGTGAGGGTCTCAGCCTATTTACATCTTTACTGCTACTGCAGCAACCATGCTTGCCCTAGAGAACAGTGAAGCTCTAGAAAACACCGAAGGCCCAAGAAGACTGAGGCTTCAAGACCACAGCACTGCCAGCTGCAGAAAGGCACATCAGCTGTGTCTAGGAAGAAAGGGAATGCTAGTCTGTTCCTCTAGTGAAACTGCTGTGTCCACAGATACTAACTGCAAAACATTAAATCCAGCATTTTGCTCTGTGTTACACAGACACTTGCAGAGCTTTTACATCACATAAGGGAACTCCACAGGGTATATTCTGCTAGCTGATGACTTCACTGGTCAAGTTACTTCTACATCACTATTTAAAAGTGCTCTATTACAGTAATGGAGTCTTAAGACAAAATCTGGAATCCCTTTATGGAAGAAGAGGCCTTAGTCCGATTTCCACTCCCTAGTTTTAAACTTAAAAAGATTGGGCTAAAGTATTTGTTACAGCCTGCAGCCCTTTTCTGTCTTTTCACTCCTGTTTCTCTATCAAACTGATGAGCACACAGTCATTTTGCAAGCTACAGTCTTCAGCTAAAAGCAAATTTCTTTCTGTACTGTAGGAGTCACGGTGACCCGAGGTATGACTGGGCTCCTGACAGGCATTTAGGCAATGTTATCTCAGTCTTAAAATTAGAAGCAAATCTTGAAGTGAAATAATTGAACACTGAACAGCAGCGGGTTCCATATTTTAAATTACTTGAATCTAAAATACAAAACTCCTGTAAGTTTTCCCCAAATTAACTGCTTGTGAAGTTCACACACTGGCAGAGCAAACTGCAGCAGATTCATCTGAGCAAGAGCATATCTGGCCATATTTGCTGGCAGTGGAAGGTGGTACCGCCCCATCACAAGGATGTCTGAATTTGTAACATTAGGTTATTTTAGCAAATGAAAGGCAAGTTCTCAAAGCACTTGGTAGCCCTGGGCCCTGCAGTCCGTGATTCCAGAGTCCTCTGATTACTCTGACACGCTTTCAGCTCGGGGAAGCTTTGCTATCAGCTCAAGGACTGGACTGCCTCCACACACAAGCAGATGTGTGAAGGAAGACAGGGCTCTGGCATTCTTCACCCAAGCCTCTGAGTAGCACATTACCTATGCATTCCCCTGAACATACCAAGAGCAATCATAAGAAATTTTAAGAGCTTCAGAAGAGTGTAGAAATGGGACACAGAAGTCCCTTTTTATCTTTATCAATCATAATTCCATTGAACTGCCCCATCACTTCTGCCACTTTTGTTTCCTTTACAAGACAGTGTGGTGCAAATATCTCGAAGTCACAATAAACTTATCTGACCCTGACACACACTGATTTAACGTGATGAAACAACCAGTACGGTCACAGTACTCTCCTATTCTAATCTAACATGCAAGTCAGGGCCACTGCCTTCTGCTCACACAAACCAGAATAACCTAAAAAAGTTCTTGCTCGTTAGCTTACCTTGCCATGGATATTAAAATTGCTGTTTCTTGGTGCACTGACATTCTGAAAGCTCTTTGTATACTGTGGAGCAGGTGTCCAAGGGGAGTGTGGTGCTGGGGTTGCAATCATCATGAAGAAGGGTTCAAAATTAGATTTGTACTCCAAGAAGTCCAGTGACATGTTGGCCTGTGAACAGCGTTGTTGGACAACAAAAGTCATGCCTCAAAGGAAAGCAGCAACTATTTGACAAAGCCAAACTAGACATTCATAACTTATTTAGAGCTCTGTAATACTGCAAGCATTTAAACTATTAAAAACCTTACCGCTTGCTCATCTACAAATGTCTAGAGCAGCAGCTCATGATAAAATAATCCCAAATGCTCACGCTAAACAAATCATTTTTCCCACATCTACATGCAACTTTTACTTCAGACCCTTGCATTAACTAGACCTGGAAACATCATCAGAAGTTTGTGCCTGTTCCAAGTAGAACAAAATCCACCTATATTCTGATTTTATCAAGTAAATCAGAGCTTTCTTCAACGTAGTCCAAGTCTGAGACTTTAAGATGCCCTCTCCCATCTGACAAGCCCCACTTTAAGAGCTTCAACTTTCTTCAGAAATAGCAACAGTTCTGAAAAAAAACCAAAACAGCCCCACTTTTTTATACTTTATATAGCCTATGCCCATTCTACAGCAAGCTGCAAGATTACAAGACAGAAGGTGTGGTGAAGAACCCTGCTAAAATGCAACCAACTCAACTTTCATTTCCACTTCAGCCTATATACAATTTCAAGTAGCAAGTTAGAAGAAACTGAGTTCCATTTTCACTACCCCTAGGTCAGCCTTTAAAATTAAAGCTTCGAAGGTACTACTTGTAGATGAGTTCTTCAGTATTCAAATCTTGTAACATTTTTTTCCTGCCTGATTAGTATACCCCATTTTGGATATCCTTTTCTTTCTCTAGAAAAAAAAAAACCCACACCAGGAATTCCCCCTTCCTTTATTCTAAATTTAACACCTAAGCAAGTAGGGCTCAACTTCAGTTATACGACAGCAGAGTCAAGGAAGGAAAAAGAACCCTTCAGAAACTCATAGCACTAGCCAACTTTGATTTCTTTAGGAGCTTAAACTGCAACATGTGAGAAGTGCAGAAAAAAGATTCAGGTGTTTGGATGCCAGACTCCAGTACCCAGGTGCCCTCAGACAAGAAAGCTTGAGGATCACATCAAACAGCACAAGAACTTTGCACAAGCAATTTATTCCTGTGCACTGTCTCTGAAATGCTGGATTTATGTTTGGTAACTACAGGAAGGAAGCAGAATGCAACACACTGAAGACTGTGATACACTGTTGTATCAATAGGTATCACACCACAATATAAGCAGTTTATGCAACAATGGACAAAATGCCTCCGAGCTGCTGATCAAAAAAAAACCAAAACAGTACAATGCTAGTACTTATCAATTCCAATCCAGCTTTAGACAATGTAAATCTAAATTCAATCAGACAGCTGGTCAGTACCCTAACAAACTTCCATCAGTGCTGTTGCTAGTGAGCAGCTGTCTGTGTTCGAGCACCCAGTGGAGTTAAACTCCTCAGGGTCTCAATGAAACACTAAAAGACTGCACCAGGAGACATTTCTAGAGAAGAATTTTTGTGACTGCTAACTTATACAGTGTATAAGTTAAACACCAACCTATAGAGTGTAACAGCACCTCAGATTATGACTCCAGCTGGGCAGACAGGGAGACGTTCCTGCTCGCCCACAGCCCCTGCTACTTGCCAAACAGGGCCTTCAGAGAGCTAAAGTAACTCTTTCATCCTTCTTTCAAGATCTGACATCTTTGTTACCTCTCCTCATTTTATGTGGATAAAGAGGCTGAAATCTCCCTGATCAGCTGCACACTGCCCTCATACACTATGAAAGATTGATTAGGCTTTAATATTTACAAGCTATCAGACTGACGGAGTTAGAGACTACAAGACACTAACACATCACAATACTAAGAAAAAAACATGGTGTGAGGTTTATTTTTACATGCTTCCTACTGAAATCCTGGCCCAGTTAAGCTGTTACAGGAGTTCCATATTATGATGGAACATATCCTTGTATAGAGTAATTTAAATCTCTGCTTTCCTGTTCCTCCTGCAGCACAGCAGTCAGCATTAACTCCTCAGTGAGGCCACTGGCTAGCAAATGGCCAGCTGAAATACCTTCCCTCTCCACAGCTCAAACACAAACCTGTCATTTCTAAATATACTTTGTTACACTCTTGCTTTGCTGATAAACGTCCACCCACCATCACGACGGTACAACTGTCCATTTGTGAACTAATACAGCCCAACAAATTATCTCACCCTTTCCCAAGTCCCCAGCACGAGGCATTATCTGGTCATAAGCAGCTCCTGTACCATGCACTGCCAAATTTCTTACCAGTACATCTGTCAGATAATCTACACTGTAGTTCTCGCCATGCCTTCGTGCTTTGCCATTTACTGAGAGAGTGTAGTTGTAGTACTTTGAATTTTTCTCCTGTGAAAAAGAGAAGTGACTGAGATGCTTATGCAAAGCAACATGTACACTGAGACAATCCAAATTAATTGCCCACAAGCATTTGTCACATTTGTCAAATAGGTTATCAGCATTTGCCATAAGGATACTGCACAAGTTATCAGAAGTGGTCTCCATCAATAAAACTGGTTTTAGTGCTATCTCACACAGCTTTGGCTTTACAAATTGGTTTTTTTCCCTCTGGGCACTCAGTAGGAGTATCCCTTGTAAAAGCCACAGATCTGATGTACAATTAAGGAAAAAGGGGAAGAAAATGTGCATTAAATCATTAGATGTCCTTTTCCTGCTCTTTCATGAACGGCAAAGTTAGAACATTAATTGGATTATAAAGCAACCAAAATTAAGTTATTAAAAAAAACCAAACAAACTTCACATACCAAAGCATACCAAAAACTCCATCCAGGAGGGACATGGCCTACTCCCCCTGCATCCTCTGCTCCATACTGAAAAGAGAGAGAGATCATGACTCACAGCTCCAATTACGATGAATCAAAGCTAGACATTATGTTTCATATTCATGTGCCTTATCCAACACTACTCAGAAACCATGTTAAGCCAAATTCAGTTTCAGAATGGGGAAAACCACATATATATGTATATAAAAAAACCAGGTAGGGCCTATTAAAGAAACCAGGGTCCGATAACTAGACAGTAACTGAAAGCTTAGCAATCTTAAGTGAAATTTAAATATTATTCCCTGCTCCAGTCTGCATGTGAAAATACGCAGAGATCCTGGAGAACACAGTGTACATAATCAAACAGTGAGTGGTGATCCAAACATCCACGTGACAAGACACTTGTAGGCTTTGTGATAAGAGTTCACAGGATGCTAAAGAGAATTCCGCACGGACCAACAGCTTCCTTCATCCTCCCCCAACAGGGGGTAGGAACTTCAAGTAATGCCACCTCACTGCCAAATATTCCACAACAACTAGCCTTTAAGACAGCAAAACAGGGAAAAGTAGCTGCTGAGTCAGTGCCAAACTCAAAACAGAGGGTGCCTCAGAGCAACACAATGAGTTTTCTCAGGGCAGCCCTCTCCCCTCACTGCAGGCATGAGACACTCTGCTGAGTCAAGGGATGCTCAGAGGGAGCCAGCTCAGTTTCCCTTCCCCGTGTTGCCTCAGGAGTACCAGCAGACACAAATTCGTGCCTGGCTATGAAAATTGACCTTCCACTGTTTTATTATATCATCAGTGTTTTCCAGCATGAGATGCAAAAAAAACCCCATGCTGTTAAGAACCCTGCAGCTCATCCAGCTCCTAATCCAATTCCACCACACAAGAGAAGCACTCAGCCTTACAGATTTCAGTGCTGAATTTTACATCTTACCATGAACTGCTAGAAACTACAACCTAATTAAAAACACAAAAAAACTAAAGCACAGATATACAAGTGACTCAATAATAAAGTGCTGGGTAGCGCTGTAAAGGAGCTCTGAAAATATCTGTTCTCCCAATGAATTTGCCTCAGTGGACATAACTCTTAAAACAAACCACAAAATTTAAAAAAAAATTAAAAAACTACGCCAAATACCTCATTTAAATACTTTCCAGCAAAGAACGTTTGATAACCACACATAGCTTTGAGCAGTGCAGGGAAGGTGTATGGTTCTTGAATCTTCTGCCATAACTTGCTGCTACAGTTCCCTTCCAGAGTGTTATTGACAACGTGATGATTATGTGGATATTTTCCTGTTAAAATGCTAGCTCGACTGGGACAGCAAAGTGCACTGGGGACATACTGGAAAAAAAAGAAAAAGGAGATTTTAGACTGGGAGAGTAAAACAATTTACATCAAACTAAACAGTTTTCAAAGATCAGCTAAACAGGTTGATGAATATGTTCACCAACAGTAAAACATACTTCCTTCTGGACACCCAGAATTATATCCCAAGTATTTTCACTAGTGAAAACCTGCTCATGAAGCCAGTTGCAGATCTCTGCAGCATGTGCCCTTCAACTTCTCACCATCAGATTGGACATGGTTTTTAGACAAAGGCAAGAACCCACTAAAATACTGTCTGATCATCGACTCACTCTATTATTTTAGCCATACACTAGAACATGAAAAGAGTGAAGTGACTTTTCACTGTGCACGTAGCTGATTAAAGCTTTGAGCAGCTTCTTTTAATGTTTCACACTTTGTAATAAAAATACCCAGACTACGCAGTTTGACTTTACAGATTAAGGAAGTAAGCAGAAGCGCTTTCAGAAAGTGAAACTTCACAGACTTTAAACGCGACCTTAAGTTAAATTCATCCTAAGACATGAAAGTAGGCAGCGACTGAATTTTTAAAAAAAAACTCACATCCATATCCACAGGTTTCATAAAACTGACAGCACTTTTTGAGACTTCAGGTGACGTAAGGCAGAAAGGACATAAAGGCACGCACCTCAGAAGTTCAGAGCGTTAATGCAAACACTTACTGCATTGACGAAGGTTATTCCCATCTGGGCAATAAGAGCGTTGGTCTTCTTTAGGGGGGTCTGAAAAGAAAACACCAATTATTATCAGCTGAAAACGCAAGGATGCCAGGTAAAGCCAGGCACTCGAAGCAGGCTGCCTGGAAAAAGGCCCAACATCACAATTGCCGGACACCGAAGAGTGCCCTTCTCGCTAGGGCCTGGCGCGGCCACAGCGATTGCACAAGCCGGCCCAGGCGAGCACAAGTGCGGGGAATTTCCAGAGGTATCTGCGGCGGCAGAGGCTGACCGGAGAGGCCCCGGCGCTTCCCCGGAGCGGCTCACCCCACCCGCGGCCGCGCCCGGAGCGACCCTCGCCCCACACGGAGCTCGCCCTGGCCCCGC
>VWZN01019269.1:25824-48669 GCA_013396955.1 Regulus satrapa | reverse complement strand
AGAAGAGGACGAGGCGGGTCCCGGCAGCGGCCGGTCCAGCCGCACCTCGTCGCTGGTGAGCGGGCTGCTCACCGAGCTGTACAGCGCCGCGCCCTCGGACAGCGCCCGCTCCCGCGCCCTCCGGGAGCTGCAGCAGCGGCCGAGCCAGCTCCGCTACCTGCGGCTGAAAGGTACGGCCCGCCCCGCCTGCCCGCCCCTGCCGCCGGGGCTGCGAGCTGCCCTCGCTTTGCCTCGGGGCGGGCAAGGCAGTCCTGCCCGAAGGTGCCCTCCGCTCACCTGGGTGTGNCCCGAAGGTGCCCTCCGCTCACCTGTGTGTGTGTGTGTGTGTGTGTGTCCATATTTCTGCATGGCCGCGGCTCCCAGGAGCTTCCCACATGCTGTTAGCTGAGGGCTCCTTCAGTCTAGGGCCTCCTGTGCTGTTCTCCCCGCTTTGTTTCAGGTGCCCTAGCAGCCGAATTAGGGTCGTCTGCTACGAGTTTCTGTGACAGACTGCCCAAGCTTCTGTCCTTCTGTGAGTTTGGTGCTTTGCCTCACTTGCAGTAATGAATAAATGCCCAGATTTTCTTTCCCTTGCTTCTTTCTTTCCCTTGCTTCTTTCTTTCCCTTGCTTCTTTCTTTCCCTTGCTTCTTTCTTTCCCTTGCTTCTTTCTTTCCCTTGCTTCTTTCTTTCCCTTGCTTCTTTCTTTCCCTTGCTTCTTTCTTTCCCTTGCTTCTTTCTTTCCCTTGCTTCTTTCTTTCCCTTGCTTCTTTCTTTCCCTTGCTTCTTTCTTTCCCTTGCTTCTTTCTTTCCCTTGCTTCTTTCTTTCCCTTGCTTCTTTCTTTCCCTTGCTTCTTTCTTTCCCTTGCTTCTTTCTTTCCCTTGCTTCTTTCTTTCCCTTGCTTCTTTCTTTCCCTTGCTTCTTTCTTTCCCTTGCTTCTTTCTTTCCCTTGCTTCTTTCTTTCCCTTGCTTCTTTCTTTCCCTTGCTTCTTTCTTTCCCTTGCTTCTTTCTTTCCCTTGCTTCTTTCTTTCCCTTGCTTCTTTCTTTCCCTTGCTTCTTTCTTTCCCTTGCTTCTTTCTTTCCCTTGCTTCTTTCTTTCCCTTGCTTCTTTCTTTCCCTTGCTTCTTTCTTTCCCTTGCTTCTTTCTTTCCCTTGCTTCTTTCTTTCCCTTGCTTCTTTCTTTCCCTTGCTTCTTTCTTTCCCTTGCTTCTTTCTTTCCCTTGCTTCTTTCTTTCCCTTGCTTCTTTCTTTCCCTTGCTTCTTTCTTTCCCTTGCTTCTTTCTTTCCCTTGCTTCTTTCTTTCCCTTGCTTCTTTCTTTCCCTTGCTTCTTTCTTTCCCTTGCTTCTTTCCCTTACCTTCATTCCCTTACCTTCATTTTTTCCGATTTTTTCTTATTTTCTGAATCTAGAGAAGTTGCTACACCTACAGTATCATAAAAGAGAGGCTTTTCTCAGGGCCTTTTAGTTCTACTGGACATAAACTAAATTGGACAACTGTAAAGCTTATCTGGAGGTCGACGTGTCTTCTAGGGAAAAAAAGCACATAATGAAAAATGTAAATTTTTCAAATTTTTCAGTCAGAATGTAAATTAATGGAATCAAACACAATCTAAATAAAATCTTCAAAGAATTCTTATGAAAGTTAGGTAGCCTCAACAGTGCATGTTTGTGAAAGACTGAGACGTGCAACTCCAAGTTGATCCAATGAAGAGGAAAAGAGAACAAAGGCCTCTTGTCCCCTTATGTTTAATCACTTTTGCTTTTGATGAGGAAAAAACCCAAGAGGTGACTAAATATGCCTGTTTTTCAGAGCTGTACAAACAGCTATCTGCTTCCGTGTTTTGCTTCTTAATGAGATGATACGCCCTCTGATGTTACTAGGATGTAGCTCAAGTTCCTCTGCGTGTCCTTTGGCAACCTGGGACTCAACAGGAAATTTTCTTTTTCAGAAATATATTTTGTGGTATTTCAACTGATTCGTTTTGCTACCAAGTTATTGGTTTTTATACACACAGCTAACTGGTATGAGTAGGAAACAGTAAAATTCTCCAGACAGCTCTGGTAGTGGCTGTATGAATTAGTAACGAATGCAATTTTTTTTTTCTCCTTTCAAATCTATAGTTTTAAATTACCTTGCCTGGTACGAGTGATTGGGAATTTCATTTGAGCCAGAGCTGAATCAGGATAGTGGCTGTAAAATACAGTACTGTTTTATCAGTGGCTCTCCTGTCCTTGCAATCATACTTCTCACTAGCCCATGGTTGATGGTCATTTCAGACTAATTTGTCCTTTTATTTAAGCTTTCCAGAATTAAGGAAAAAGTTTTGCCATGTGAGCTGAACTGTTTACCATCCCACCAATAGTAGCTTTTCCTAGGTGCTTACATACTTTTCTCATTAGATCAGGTTACTGAAAAATGGATTTTTTTTTTTAAATTGATTTTCTTTCCAGCATCAGGGCACAGGGGGCTGCATTGAAAGTGATGATTTGAAAACTTAGCTGCAGGGGTGTAGATGCTGGTGGCAAGCTGTACCAGGCTATTAGAGGGAGGAGCTGAAGAGGTCAACATGTGATAGGCAAGACCTAGGATTTCACTGGTGGGGGGAAGCCTCTGAGAACAGAGCAGAGAGAACTCAGAAAAATGAATGGACTTATGGCATCTTCCTCAACAACTCCCTTTTCTGGTCCTGAAGGTTACCTCATGGGAGGACAAGAGGAATATTAGAAGTAAGCTGAGACATTCTGATGAACTGAAGGGGTCTGGTGACACTGTAACTGACTGGTGGAGATAACTGAGGCTGACTGACTGAGTCATTTAGTTGCATCTTAGTGAAAAGAATTTTCCACTTAGAGCTTATTCTGGAGTTGCATTTGTAGTTTCTTGAACCTGTTCCCTTGTCTGTTACAAATGCATGTCCTGTCCATGCACGGGCAGCTTCTGGAAGGTATTGTATTTAAAAAGTATCCTCTGGTTGCACTATTATTGGTGTATTCTGTCTATATCTGTCATGTTCCTAGGAGTTTATAACAACATAGTTGTTAAGATTCATACTGTGTGCAATAAATTGAAGTACTTTTGTTTAAAGGAAAATTAAAGACTTTGGCTCAGATTCTGAAAGTGTTTATAACTGGGAATCACCCCAGTCAATAGAACTTGTCATTTATTGAAAGCTTGTATTTACAAATGTCTGTGGGGCAAGTGCCTTTGCCCGTCAACTACAATAAGCTGTTTGTGAATGTTTTGGCATGTACTGAAGTTGTTTTCTCTGCTTGATGGCAGATGTTGATGAATTAACGACTATAAAACGAGAACTGAACTACAGAATTTCCGTTCAATCAGCAAAGTTGCTCCGTCTTCTGAAGCAGAAAGACAAGCTTGTACAAAAAGTCCAGAAGAACTGCGACATTGTCACAGCTTGTTTACAGGCCGTTTCCCAGAAACGTTGTAAGTACTTTCTGTGTACTAGTGTAAATAGTTTATTTCATTAATGCGGGCAGTGTTTCATTTAAGCCCTCACACTTAATTTAAAGTCAAGAGGCCAGGCTATGCTATTCCTTAGATATGACTGACTCCTAATGATGTCAGTAGTGCCTGGAAAACAGCTAGCTCAGCTGGGTAAGCTGCTGTAGCCTCAGCTGTTAATTCTGTGTAGCTCCTTTCTACCAAGTTGATCCCAGGAGAAGAGTATTAGTAAAAACAAATCTACTCCCCACAAAGCCCTTTATCAGCATCAGTGTTGTGGGGGTTTCTGAGAGATTGCATGGAAAAGAGAAGAACTGTTGTTCTTTAATTGTTAAGCCTTTTTTCCCCTGCACACTAAAACCTTTTTATTTGGCTTGGCAAAGTTGTCGTTTTAAGATAGACTGAAGTGTCTTTTTGGTAGTTCTTCTAAAGTAAAACTTCATGTAATGTCATATGTAAGAATAAATAGAAATTATACCTTTGGAAAGGACGTGTGAAAATAACCTAATGTTCCATCTTATTTTTTCATTAACATGCAGCGTGACAGGTACAGAAATGTTCAGGTACAGTAAATAAAGCATGGTCTTTTCATAAAAATGTCTGTAGGAGCTTTGAGGTGCATGTAAAGACTTTGCTAAAAGTACTTTACTGTAGTGGCATGTGCTAATGTAGTCAAGGTAAGAGCTTGTCTATTAATGTGAAACTTAATTTTTAAGCATTTAGAAGCATTCCTTTGTTTTACTTAACCCTGGCAGGAAAGTTCTTGGCTGTCATCTACTGTGTAGGCATATTTCTTCTCAAAAACTTTTAACATCAGCTTCATAACCAAGGCCTCCATGTCACTTGCATAGAAGCATATGCTATAGTATCTTTTTAAATGAGACTGCTTGAATTTTCTACATATTCAGAGGATTTGACTGTAAATTCTGAATGCTTTTTTCCCCCCACATAGTGGAATTACTGTGTAGAGATACAACTGCAGTTTTCGATTAACCTTAAGTTCAGGTGTTCACATTCAGATATTCAAATGCTACTTTTAAGCACTCTGTAAAGAGCAATTGCAAACAAATACTGTTTCATGAAAAGATGGAATTCTGTCTCACCCTTTTTGATTACTGCTTGACAAATTTAACTCCTAGTGGTAATTTCAATTAGTTCAGAAATTACACGGCAGATAAATTTGATCTCTTCTAACATAATCTATCATGCTTTAATCTGTTTCTACAAAGGGGAAAAAACAGGTGTAAAAAACTGTATGCTCAAAACTCTGTTCAGCGCCTGAAAGTTCAGCATCTGTGAGTTTTGCAACTTACAAAGGGAGCCATCCACTCCTCAGTCTTAGACCCGAGCTGGCTCTTGGTCTCTGCTGCATGCACAGAGAGACCTGGCCCCCTGTCAGCTTTGGGAAGCCACATCTGACTTGCTTGTGCTTCAGGGCCAAAGATAGACAGCACAGCACCTGCAGCACTTGAACCCCAGAGTGGGTAGAGGAAATGTGGAAAAACAGTTGCCAGGGACAACTTCATCACTTACTGTGTTCCTCATTATGCTGCTGCCCCTTGTCCTTAGCAGGTGATGCATGGTCTGCATACAAAAAGGTATTACTGTAAAAAAAAAAAATTCACTGCAGAGTGAAATGTGTTTTGGTTAGACACGTGAATGGTCATGGTTCCATTAAAAGAATGATAAATTGTTCTGTAGAATATATGATAAAATCAGTACACTGTGCTGTGCTTAGAGTTTGTAAGATACATGAATGAAGAGTTTCATTTTAATAATGCTTTTTTTACCCAAATTTAAATAAAATTCTCGAACAAAGAAAATTAGTAAGGGAGAAGTCACAGTGATGGCCTCATGGCAAACATGGTACTTGTTTCTATTACTCCTGTGATTTTGACTTATTTGGGGTAAGAAAATATATACGTTTGTTCGGGAGCACTATGAACTATTTTAAGTCCATATTAGAAACAAGCAGAGTGCTTTATGCACTTAATTATATCATTTGAGAAAAACAAAAATTAGTAAAAAAAATGCAAGGCTTTGCAGCTGTCATCTAAAGAGTATGTGAAGGACATTTTTTGTATTTTATATAGTGACAGCTTGCTTTCATTACTAAATACATTTTGACTGATCAAATTGCAAACCAAAACTTCCTTGAATCACAAATTTTGATTGGTTTTAATTAAATCTAAAAGACAACCAACAAACAACCCAAACCGAAGCCATGTATTATCTATAATTTATTTAGAAGTAAAATAATCCAGCTTAATTGTAAGTCAGTCTGGCTGGAAGCAAGCAGGAATGCTTTAATCTGATCCAATATAAAATAAGGTGAAGATACAGAAACAGAAAGTTCATTAATATTATCTTGTATTTTTAATGAGGAAATAATTTTAGTAGAAAATTTCCCATAATGTCTCTATCATAGCTGTGTTGCTATGGTGGTTCTATGTACCTATAATAACTTTAAATGTGCCTCGTGCTCTGTTCAGAAATGTCCCTTAGTATTCTTTCTTGTAATGCTTGTTTAGAAACTATGATTAAAGTATTAATCTTCTGTTATTTGAGCATTGCTTCTGTATAGAATTCTCTAAGATAACAATAAACATTTGCTTTCTAGTTTTTTTTCCTTTTTCTGCTTTGATTTAATGCAGAACCAGTAGAGGGAGACAGAATATTTTGTTTTGTGCAGAACTAGAGGCGGATCTCTGGTTTTGATAAGGATACAAAAGCCATTAACCTTCCTTAAACATGAAGGGAAGTGCTTTACAAATCTGGTCAGGCAAGTATTGGATGAAAAGATTTAGCATCAGGTTGTCCAATAAACGTTACTCACAAAGGAAGTATTAGTTTCCATATCTGAAATAGATGAAAAACAGTGACAAATGCCTTTTAAATTATAACTGAGATCATTAATTCACACATAGTTGTCAGAGTTATTCAGAAGCTCCTGACTAAATGAACTGAATGTTTTGGAATCCAACTACAGCAATTCGGAGGGTTATGCTTGTGATTTATTAGTGGTGTTTGTGATCTCTTTGACTGTATCTTAACTGGATAGAAAGGCAGCATGAACTGGCATCATCTGGGCATAGGTTTGTCCCCCGCATGTGCCCAGAGCATGGACAGTTTCCTGGTAGAAACCTGGGCTATCAATTCTCCTCAATTTCTGAGAATGAGGTTCTGTCTCTATAGCATTAACTTTTCTCATAGGGTATGGAACTCAGAGGAAATTGGGAAAGCATTGGCTGATGTTATTTGCACAAATTGATTGGGAAAGAACTGTGCAAGATCACGTTACCATGGGTTTCTGGAAAAGTGCAACTTAGACATTCAAAAGTAGTCGTGCATGTAGATTAAATTTCTATTTTCTGTCTCCTCATTCCCTTCCTCCCTCAGTCCCACTGCATCTCTGTGCCCTGTCCCATCTTTTTTTTTTTTTTCTTGCCAAATGCATTATTAGCTTTTCTTACATGACCTAATCTTTAAATGTTGTATTCTCAGCTCTGTTCCATTTTCCCCATCCCTGCATCTTGCCTATCTTGCTTAGATTAGACAGATTACTCCCTGTCCTTGAGTTTTCTTCACATTGTTCCTTGGTCCCCTTCAGATGTTCTGCCTTGTCTTTTTCCTGCACATACTAATTATCTACTTGCCCATTTTCTCCATTCCTCCCGTTTCCTTAACATAGTTACAAAACCAAGCCAGTAATTCACAAATTTTAGTTCATAGGGTAAAAATTTGGCTAAAGGTATAAGAACAACTTTGCCACAATATAGTGTGGACACAGCTAATATTGATTTGATTGAACTTGAACTTGATAAGATTCTTGGAGGAGAGGAAAATTTTTCACAGTGGATACAGTCAGCCACTGAAATAGTCTACCCAGGAAAGTGTGGATTTCTTAATGTTGGTTGCTTTTAAGATTTGTCTGGACAGGATGCTGAGCCATCTTGTCTAGAGCATGCTTTTGTTGAGAAAAGTTGATGATCCTTGAGGTCCCTTCCAAACTTGTATTCAGTGATTGATTTCACTCTGGATCAGATGTCTTGCAACATGGGGCAAGCACACATGTAATAATTCATGCATATCAAATTTTGCCTGTGGCGTATCTGTCTCTTCCCACTCTCTTTCCAGTAGTTTGATGTACTGTGGCAGTTGTATAAATATGCTTTAACCTGGAACACCCCACTTTCTCTGGTTTAATTTTTAAAATTTCTTTATGAAGACTTGAGTTACTCAGGGAATATTGCTGCTTATGGCAGTTTAGTGAAGATAGGCTGGGCACTGGTTAGTAAGTATTTTCTGTTCCATTCTGTGTCCTGTGCTGGTTTGCTAAGAGTGAGGTAATGGAGGGATTAGAAAAGGAGAGGCCCTGTATTTGGTGATGCTGGAGCTTGGTTCAGTGGGGATGGTAGCTGTGTGCTTGGTCCATTAGCTGCACTGGGCCACTGGGCAGCAGTTCTGATCTGGGTGGTGAAGTTCACCTGCTGATCCATTGGGATGGGTCTGTATGAAGCAAAATGGCTTTAGATCTAAGTGGGATTTACCTGACTTGTTCATTGTTACCTGGCATTATTAATAAATTGCATAGTTTTTAAAAATATTACTGAAGAGCCCTTCCAAAGAGCCACCTATAGTGATGAATATAAAATTAAATACCATTTGACTAACAAACGGTAGTGAATGAATACTTCATTCAGCTTCAGCCAGCAAAGACTCTGGAAAATTGGAAATTTTCAATTGCAGTTGGAACCTGGGCTGGGAAGGATTACTTTTCTTTTAACATTAGGCTTGGAGGGGAAGGACTGCAAACAGCAACCTTCATTGCTGTGCATCAGGGCCTGAAGAAATGTTTCAATAAGTAGGTGCATGTCATGTCTAGTATTTGTTAATAGAAATTAGATTGTGTATTCTGAGTATCTGTTAGTTAGACTAGGACAGAGTTTGAGTGTTGTCAAACACAGGAACAGCTGTGTGGAATGCAGACTGACAACTGCTCACTAACAGAGTAATCCTGAGGATGTTTTAGGCAGTGAGTTCCATGTTTACTTTTTTTTGATGCTAATATCATCTTGGAACTGGTCTTTGAGGAGCACAGCCAGAGTGCTGGGACCTGGGGAGTTGTTTAACAGAGCAGCAGGTCAGTAAATTTCTGGTATAGCTCTGTGTCCCATCCTTCTCATAGGATATTCTTCTAGAGAACTATCAACAAAGTGCCCAGATTTAAAGTGTAATTGTGCTGCTGGTGGGATGTGAACACAGAGTATGATCTTGCAAATAATGTATTTTGACCTCTTTGATTACTTGATGAGCAGTAGCACTGGTAAGCCCTAGGGGGAGAGACCCACCCCACTGCACTGTCTCCTGCTACCTCTTCAGGATGACCTGTGCTAGTCCCAGAATGCTGACTGGTGTGTGAGTCAATAGATGTCCTTGTCAGGCTGATTAAAAATATTTAAACTGACTGCCATCTTCTCTTGTTGTACAAACAAAGCTGTAATATAAATTCTAAATTGGCAAACTTGTGTAGTCAGTTTCCTTCCAAAGCTGGCAAATTGTGTGATTGTGCAGATTTGGTACCTCTCAGAGGCCACTTTGAGGCTAATTTCAGTTTCTTAACTCATAAGGTGAAGTAAAGTTTCTTTACTATTCTGGTGTTGAAAATAGAATTTTTTTTCTTTCTTTTTTCTTTGAAAGAAGGAGGCTGGATTTGCTGTCTAATTTGGT
Organism: Regulus satrapa; assembly: GCA_013396955.1. NCBI lineage: Eukaryota > Metazoa > Chordata > Aves > Passeriformes > Regulidae > Regulus > Regulus satrapa. The sequence continues at coordinate 39,497 of VWZN01019269.1, read as the reverse complement.
CATACATCAGCTGAAAAGTTCTTGTGGTCTGTGTCACTGCAGAAAATCAGATTGAAAAGATGGCAAGAACTAAGTGCTTGGAGCATTACAGAACCTGGAATCCTCACTTTTGAGGGAAATTCTGCTTTAAGGATACAGTTACTAAAATATCTTGTTCCAGCATGAAATAAAACACCCACTCACAAGAGTCAATTGCTTATGAAGCAAATTCTGAAAGCTTGCATTTCAGACTAAAATGCTTTGTTCAGATGCCTTTTTCATTTCATATTATGTAACAAGCTATTTTCAAGTAAGATGATAAAATGTTTAATCCTAAAAAGAGTAAAACCCATGCTTTTAGCATTTGGAAATCTGTTTTCATCAAAGATGACATTTTGCTGTGAAGGACTTTGCTTTCCACAAACTGGTATTTTATGTCAGACCTTTCCATTAAAGTGGTTTCAACCAACTATATCACAGAGATCTTCCTGGGAGCATTCAGCAAACCATCTCTGCAGCTCACTGCCAGGCTGCTCGGCACTGGGATTGCCAGGCTGCTTAGGGAGCTGAGGAGCCCACGTGCATTCCTAAACCATATGTTTTCCTTCTGAGTCTGTAGGGGTTATGGGAATCCTTACTTTTCTGTGTCACATACTTTCCTAACTTTTTTGTCCCTATCTCTCACCACTGCAGTGTCTTACCAAAAGTACCTCGCGGCCTCCTCAGCACAAATACTATCTCATAATTGGCTAAAATTTGAGTAATTCTTAAAAAATGCATTTACCATGGGCTCCTTCAGGTATATTCTTCAGGATTTACCTAAGCAAACTCTCTTGGTGGCCACTTTGTGTAGCGTCAGGAGATAGAGGTAAGACTGCCTTTGCTAAAAGCCCTAGGAGTCTGTTTCAAGTGCCTCTTGGCTGTGCTCAGTATCAGCACAGGGTATAAGGCTACACCTGACTGGCACTTTTTAAAGTCTCATTCTACTGCTACCATTAATAGGGAATTGGCTGCATTCAGAGCTGGGGTCACTGCTGCTGGTAAATTCCTGGGGGCAGTGTGAAGCCTGCTGACTAAGGGATCATTGTGTCCTTGAGGAAGGTGCTGCCTTCTGCCTCACTGATGCCATTCATTTTCCAGTTCAGTGAGCTGCTGTGTCTGGAGAGGTGAGATATTCTGCAGAAAAATGAGATGCCAGGCCTTCAGGGCTAGGTGGAAGCTGAGCAAAATGGGCAGCTGACCTCAGGGCACTTCTCTCTGAGGAGAGAGAGCCTTCAGCTGCCTGTTTAGTTCTGCCTGTTGAGCATCAAACTTTCCTCACACAGAAACAGGTGGCTTCTCTGAGGCATACCAACCCTTCACCCACAGCAGTGTGGTGAGACCTGGGAGACCCTGGTCGACCCTGGTCAACCAGCTGTGGTGTCCCCCTTCTTTATAAGCTGTGGGCCCTGTGAAATGGATAGCCATGCTCCTGCAGCCTTCCATCTCATCCCACTTTGAATGCTTTGCCCTGGGAGATGGCAGGCATCTGAGGTGAGGGTGTAGTGGGGCTAAATTAGCCTGTCTAGTGTAGGTGTGTTTGATATTTGCCCTTAGCCTCTAAAATGAAAGGTGCACCCTGCAATGGCTCTCTGAGGCGGTGAGAGAATCAGCCACAGATTATCTAACTACAAGTAGTTTTCTTTCTTCTCTCCCTTTTTCTCTTCCTCACTAATAAATAGTTCGGTGGTATTTTTTAATGATGTGGAAACTTGATGGGATAGTAACAACTGAATGTGGTTACAACATAAAAAAATTTTTTGCAGAATAAATATTTCATGCTTAATCATGGAACCGAACAGTAAATTCAGTAAATCATTCTGTAAGGAATAATCTGGCTGTTCAACCTAGGCACAGTTTTCAACAGAAAATGCAGATTGTTCAGTATATGGATGTACAGATCACAAAGTCGTGATCAAATTCTTGTCCTGCAGCATTTGGTGTAGGATGTTGTAACTATCCTTTCTCAGTGTGCTAGCAGCTGTGCCAACAATAAAATAGGTTGAGTTAGTGCTATACCAGAGGTTGTGTTTGTTTTGGGTATGCATACAACTTGGAGGCTGACTGCTTAGCTCCATATTTTTCTGTGTAGCAGTAATCCTGTTGCTGCTGTAAAGTCATAGCTAACCTCACAGGATTAGCTTTGTAATGCATGTAGAATTTTGACTCCACCGAATGACACTTTTCCTAACAGCTGTGCCATGAGTTGATGTATCAAAGAGTGCTTGTTATATAAAATAATTCCTTAGTATTAGAGGTAGGGATTAATGCAACAGATTATTGTGTGTGGAGCTTTTTGGATTATTTCTCTAGCAGTACTTGTAGTACTTCTGTACTAATTTGCCTGCAAAAAGTGGTTCTCAAACCAGTGTTGTCTTATTCCTCTGGTACTGCAGTAACTTTGGAAGGTGGGATTTGATTAGCTCAAACTGATGAGGCATGCTGGAGGAAGGATGCTGCTGTTTGGAGACCACAAAGTCAGAACAGCCTGTTCTCTGTCTACAGTCCCTGTCAGACAGTCATGACAGTAGAAATAACTCACAGGCACTGCTGTTCCCTCTGCTCAGTTGCATCTATTCAGATGGATACCTGATCAACAGCAACTAACTTTTTGTTAGTTTAATTTAATTTTTTTTTCCCCCTGAAAACCTGGACAAGCTTTTATTCAGTCACCCACGGATTATTGTGATAAAATGAGGTGAAGTGCCAATTTCCACATAGGCTCAGGAAGAGTGTGAAACAGCTCATCCTGCTGCAGCCCAGCTGCATGTCTACCCTGGGGCGGGGTGAGTGTTTGCCATGGGGGCAGGATTGGGGCAAAGGGCTCAGCCTGCACGTCTGTGTGCAAAAGTGTTTGTGTGCTTTGCTGCGAGGCGTTATCAACATGCAGGCTATAACCTAGGAGGAGTTCATTGAACTAACTGGCAATTTGCAAGGAAGCTGGCTCTACAACCAGTGGTGCCAAAGGCCACATGGGAAGCAGTGATGTGTGAGAAATGCACCTGAGTATATTCACAGTTCACAAATCTTTACAGTTCTGAACTGATGGTAGATCTGCTCCCATACCTGCAGGTAGTAAGAGCCACAGCATCCGTAGCAAATGTTGGACAATCAAGATGTCATTGTTTGTATGTAAAAGCTCACAGCAGGGATGGATGCGTGAGCTGCATAACTGCAATATCAATCACATAATTTCAGTCTTTAATCTTTTTTTGAGCAGCTTTTGGATGTGGAAACAGCCTGAGAGAAAAAGTTCTCTTAGATTGCATGCATACTCTTTCACACTTATCTAGCTGAATACTGCCTTCTGGTTTATTCTGTTGGGGGTTGCACTTCTGTACAAGAAATGATGCTGGGCTTTTTTCCACTGAAATGCCCTTTTCTAAAAAAAAAAACCCAAATAAATAACCCTAAACATTGTGAACTTGTAGGAGGGTTAAATGGGCTTCAGTGAAAACACCCAACAAGGTATATGGCCTTTAAGTAACACAGATGCATTTTATCTCCCGAGTGGTACAAGCTAAACGTTCTTTGGTCGCATTAGCCTTTGAATAAAAGATTTCCTGGATACTGAAGATCAAATGGAGGATAACAGCTGCTTGGGATAATTAGTGCTAGGAATAGACTGATTTATGGAGCATTAGGCAGTGCCAGCAGCTATGTTTCTGCAGCTTTGAGATAGCTGGGTGTTTAAAACAAGATGTTAGAAAAGTGGGCTGTGGAACTTGGTCTGTTTGGATCAATAGTCCTGCTTATAATTCTGCACTGGAGCAGCTCTGAAGGGAGAGTTAAATGTGAATCACAGTTTTTTTAAAATGTTTTTCTCCTTGAAGCTGTTAATAACCTGAATTTGATTTACTGAGCAGTAAATGAGTGCTCCTCAAATACCCTTGAAATTTGCCAGACAAGTCAAGTCTATGTTCCATCTCCACATTAGATCATCCTGTTTACAAGCTTATCATTCATCTTTTTCTTATTAAAAACTGGAGCTTTCTTGCTATGTTTTGTCAGCAGTGAAACAGCTTCTAAATTTAAACTTAATTAGTTCTCTATAAATTGTTGGTAACTTCCTAAAAATCACAGAACCAGGTACTGATCAACATGTTTTCCTTGCCATCCATACAATATATATGGCCAAATATGAACCACGAACAGTTTTTGGTTCTTGGGCTGGATTAGACATCATTAATAGCTAACATTTTATTTGTGAGTGTGTGTTTGTGTGGTTTTCATTGTTTGTTTGGATTTTGGGGTCTTTTCCCCCAATATGTTATTGCTAATTTCTTGTCTTATCCAATGTTCATTGACAGAAAGAGCTATTGCACCTTAGATCTTGAAGGAAAAATAACAATACAGTGAAACTAAAGGAAGTCAGAATGAGGAGGTAATCAATGTACAGAGCTGATACCTTTTTAAATGTATACTCATCTGAAGAGCTAAATATTACTGATATTTATACTGGTATCTAGAGAGGTCTAAAAGTTAGGTACCTATTGAGCTGGACAAACTAGATGTCACTGGACAAATAGATGGTATGAGACTCTAAAAAACAAACTGAATGCGACAATATTACTTGAAGGCTGGCAGAAGAAACACGTGTTTTAAGAAATGAAGTGAGTTTTTCCAGGCTATGCAGTAGCAAGTAAATATTCAGAGCTTTTCTGTTAACCAAACTCCTGATTGTGTGGCGCTGTGCATTTTCAAAATCAATTTTAATGGCTCTAGGCTTCAGTACTAAATGAGCCTTTGATTAATCCTAAACACATCCAATTTAATAAACTTGCCCTATAAGAGTAGGTTATGAATGGAAGTTTTGTCATTTAGCTGTTGAGTCTAAAATCTTTGAGTAGTAATGTTGTTGGAACCGATAACTATTTTCTCCTTTTCATCTCACAAACTTAACTTAAAAAACTCTCTGCGTCAAACTTGCTTGAATGACTAATGTGTGTATTTTTTTTCAGGAAGTGGAGGTGGTGGTTGGAGGTTCTTTTGCTCTGCTAGCTGCTTCTGTTTCCAACGCTTGGAGAGCGTGCTCTCTGAAGCTATGGCCCACTTGGGAGATGAAGGGAATTTGGTAGTTCGGAGGATTTGGGGTTGCAATAGCTTCATGTACATGCAAAACTTACTTCATGGAACTAGTGCCATCTACAAATGGGAGCCAGTGCACACATGATCAATAAACTGGAGTGGTGGTGCAGGCCTTGCTATTGACTGATCAAGGGTTGTGGTTCCACGAGCTCTATGGTGCTTAGATGAGCTTCTCCAGGAGTCAGCACCATTCCCAGCTCCAGAAAGGGTCATATTTCTGTTCCTGTGGAGGGCGTGTGTACTGGGAGAGAGGATCCATGCTGGAAGCTGGACTCTTATCCTTGGGCAGTGCAGGACAGACTGGATCTTTGCTATATGTCTAGTGAAAGCCTTCCATAGGCTGAAACTAGTCTTTGTTGCATGTCCTTAGCATGACTGCAAATAAGTATGAATCAGTGTATAAAAACTTTTATGTATAAATGTGGTCTGTTTCGATAATAATTCCTGGCCCAAAGTAAAGAGATTTCATCATTAATAATTTTTCTAACTTTAGCAATTAATTTTTAATCTAAAATCTTTCCAAGTGTTCTATTTGTGGATAAATCTTGTCTTGGGGATATAGAATCATTTTGCTTTTTTTCATTATGTTGGGGATAAAAATCCTGCTGTTTCTGAAATAGTTCAGATCAATGAAGCTGGTGATTCACACTATATAATTCCATTTGTATGCTAGATGCTAAGCAAATAATCAGATTGTAATAAAGGAAGAGAAGTTCAGTTTTAGATCTGAGACCTGCTATGACCTCAATTTTTCTGCAGTATTATCTTAAGTGTAACTACAAATCATACCTGTCAGAATTTTTGGTTTTTTTTACATGTATTCCATTAGTTTTTCTGCTGAGTTGGTGACTTATTTTTCTAAATTACCATGTAGCATTTAAGCAGGATTCTGGAGCATGAGTGCTGGCCAGGACATGCATTTACTTAATAATAATTTCTCTGTCAAAAAGAAGGTCATTTGCTCTCCAAAACTTCAGTTCATTACTTTGTATTTAATTTAAAAGGTTTTCTCTCTATATTTTGTCAACCATGTAAGCAATGCTGTGACTTTTTTTCTGGTTGTTAACTCCAGACTTTATGCTACTGCTTAGTACAGCAGTTAAAATATATTATTATTTTAACAGTGCTTGCATGACACATCTTTTAGCTTGCTGCAAAAGATGATGAGAGACAACTATCTACTATAGCTTTACTGCTATAGCTGGCACATGAAGGCAATAAGTTAAATAAATTGATTCTCCCCCTCCTTTTATTTTCTTCATCACTGTTCCTCAAGTGGCACTTATAACTTTAGAGTTTATTTATGCATTTGGACCACATTTAAAAAAATACAATAGGAAACCTAGATGCTGTTATTGAATTACAGACATACAGCCAGTTTTACAACATGGAAATATCTATCCACTTCTCTCTCATTTTTCTCTGATTAAGAGCTTGCTAGAAGCATGTGGAACATTGCATTTGGAAGGTTCTGTAAGCTCAATTTTTTGTTGGTTGTACTTTCCTCCTTTTGGAAGACAACTCATATATTAAAATGAATTGAACATAAAGTGGACTTCAGCATTGGATTGATTAATCACCTCTTTTAGTGTTTGTACATATATTTTCATAAATGTTAATGTGTGTGCTTTCCTTATGGTCATTGTAGATCTAGTCTGTCTTGTTCTGGTTGCTTTCCTATCCAAAGCTCTTCACAACCTAGTTTTTTCTCTGTTGTCCCATCCTTATAATTTCTTCCTTAGTATTCAAGCTTGGCTCATGCCTCCTACCTCCATCCCACATGTGTTTTAAAACAAGTACGTTTTCAATTTCCCCCCATGCTGACATTTTCTTATAGATATTTTACCATATTGAACATGTTGATGATTAAAACCTGATCTCTTAGCACTCTCATTGACCTTATGTGTTCATGGTTTATCCCTTGGAGCTCATCTCTGCCATGAAGGCCAGCAAAACAATAGCAGCTCTTACATGAAGAATACTGTCCACTATGCTTTTCAATATCATCTGGCTGTTGACCTGTACTTCTCTGTCTGCTAATGCGTTTTCTCTTATTTATTTTTTTTAATTTTAAAGCAGGCAGTCTGAGGTTTTGCTGTACTGTGGAGTACCTGTAGCAATAGTGCTGGAACACAGAATTAGGATTTACAGGCACTGCAGTGAATACAGATAACTTGAATAGTATATCAGGCATACTCAGCTGTGTAAGTTTGTTGTCCTCTATTACTGGCATAATAAGGTGAATGAACTGCTCTCTTGTGATCAAACAAGATTAGTCTAAGCTCCTTTTTATTTCCTGCATAGATAGTTCTGAGTTAAATCTCTGCCCTGTTCTTTCAGAGTAGCTATTGGAACCATATGCTAAAAGTTTCCACATCACATCTGGTTTGTAATGTCAGTAAGGCTTTTGGGTTTTTTTCTGAAATATTTGAGGTGCCTGTGATCTGTGCTGCATGATGTTTAAAAAACATGAGTCAGGTTTTACTTTTTGGGAATTCTTTCAATTCTCTCCTTTTAAGCTTTGGTAACAGTCCACTCCAAGTGATGGGCTTGCAGTGAAATAAACCACCCTTTGTACCTAGCTTATTGGCATTAGTTGTTGTCACTTGTTTGCTCAGTGCTGAATTATCAGCAAATTTAAATTCTTCTATTCTGAAAACTAGCTTGATCTAGTAACTACAGATACTACAGAATACAAGCTTATCAATCGTGTGGTGGTGAGAGATGGTGACATAGGAGAGTTAATAATTTGTGAAGTAAAGCATTTAAATATTAATATAGTCAATGTTAGCTTGATGTGATATGTTGCAGACAGGTTTAACAAAAGCTGCTGGCTTACTGATTCGGGTTTTTTTGTAAGAACTCAAGGAAAACAGGAGCTTTTTGCTCTACAGGATTGAGTACAGACCTGGGATGATGGGTTTATGCAGTTCTGCTGTTACTGCCTGTAGCCCTGGTACTATACAGGTGTTAAGTCTTTCTGCACATCCCTCATTCATTTGATGCATTTGCACCATTATGTATCTACAAATGGAAAGAGGTTACGAGTAGGTTCGGGAGGCTTACAGGCGCATCTGTATGTTTTAGCAACCTGCAATGCTTTTGAAAGCTTTCATATGCTCTCCTACATGATCCAATTGCATAAGCATCTTGTGCTACTCTATGAACAACCAAGGGATTGAAGGACTGCAGTCAGCCTTACCTGCACTGATGCACTGCCTAGGAATGTGGTGCCTCCCTAGATGGGAAACTGGTCATCACAGCTCTGTCCCATTGTGCTGTAAGCTGCTTTCACAATTGATTTACAGATGTATTCTATTTTCAAGTGCTTTCACTAATGCTGGAAAACTTTGACATACTTCTCAGAGTGTATCTGCCAAAAATTCAAGAAGTAGCAAGACTATGAACGTTATTCAACTTGAAAGTACATTTGCTAGATGTGACTGTCCATCACTCTCAAAGAATAAATTACAACATACACTTGTGGGCAGGGGATGCTCGCTCTATTGAGGAGACCTTCTTCTCTCATCAATCCTGTCCTAGCGTGTGCAAGTCTGTAGTACAGAAGGCAGGAGTGGATAATGTGCGTGGGAGGAAAAGGGGAGATTTAGGAAAAAAACCCCAAATCCCTACAACTGAAGAATATAACAAATAATCTTGAGTCTGAAGTTCTCATGGCTGAATCTTGATTGTGATAGCTGAAGGATCATGTAGTGCATATGCAGTTGTGAGTACATTACATCAGTTACAGACTTGTAGATTAATTTTCCTGTTGAAAGATACATACCATACTAAGTAGTACTATTTTAATGAGTGTCTCTAGATTAGTCCTCAGTAGATATGGCTAAACAACATGCAAACAATATTCTTTTTCAGACCTCTTACCTAAAAACAAGACAGTCCTCTGTCATAAGCTCACCAAGAACAAGTGTGCTGTTTTAGGCCCTCCTTAAAAAGAAGGCTGAAATAAAGTGTAATTACCGTGCGTGCAGTTTTTGAAAGGGGAAATAAGTAATACGGTGATGTGCCTGAAATCTAAAGGAAGAGGAAACATTGGACTAGCTGCATGCTTCCTTAGACTAAATAATATACATTTTGTTCTCTGTTCCTGGAAATCATAGGTGTTATTTCCTGTCCATTGTGCAGATTATATTTGTGTTGAATACCTTTGTAGACAAGGATTGGCTCTGCAGCTTTTATCTGTGATGTCTAATACAGGACACAGAGAAGTCTTGACCTCTTTTGTGACATTTGTGTACAAAGTGAAACAAGTGATGACTAATGCAATGAAAAGGTTTAAAATATTGCAGCTAATAAGTGTTGATAAGAGTGTTGATAAGACTGTGGTGTGTGAACACACTGCACCGTGTTCCTGAGCACTGCTTTCAACAAGTGTGTACAATTAACCTTCTCTAGGCACAAATACAGTAGCAGAAATTTGGTTTTGTATTTTTTCTGGAACTATTCTTCATGCAGTAAAGACAACATTGGATTACTTGTCTGGCAACAGAAACCAGCTTGGTGGCAGAACTGAATCTGTTAGTCCATAATCGTGTTTCTCCTTCTGTGTAACACAAATCTCTCCATAGGCTCCTTTGTTAGGTGCTCCTGCAACAGTGATGCAAGCAGACACACAAAACAGTGCAGAGGCTCTGTGCTTGGTGGTCCACACAGTAGTTGCAGGTGGCTGGTGGATCACAGCATACACTCCCTGCACTGTCTGAGTTAGCCCATCAGTACCAGGGGCTGTGGACAGAGCAGTGTGGTCAGTGCAGGAGGGGATGCTCCCCTTGCAGGTTAAGATGGGAGGAGTGCTGGGCTGTGCCACCTCCAGGCTTTTGTGTTCAAGGGAACTTTTTGTGTTCATGCTGTAGCATCGCTTGTAGCACCTGTGCCCCTGTGGTGTCAAGGACCCAAGAAGCCAGAGACTCTTTGCAAGCTGTCACAGGTGGCTCCGTCTTGTGCATTGGAGGAGTGTGAAACTCCAGGTGGGTTGTGCTTGTTTTTAGACTTTTAGGATCAAGCAGAAGGAAGAAGGGCTGTTTTTTTCAGAGGGGATGTTTAATAATAGAACACGCATAGAACTGGGTAGGATATGAATTTTGTGCTTCTGTGGTGGAGATGTTTTAATGGGCTAAATGTATTTAAAATAGTTTTGCCTTCTGGGAGAATCTCAAACTGGCTTACTTTTTCTTGTCTCAAATGTGGGCATATTTAATTTTGTTTTCTCATTTGTATACCGCCATTTGAAAGCAAAATCTTTTTTTCTTTTGAGCCTCATAGTGAACAATACATGTCAAAACATATGTTGGTTTGTTTGCTAACTTCAGTAGAGCTGTTTGAAACCCTGTGGTAATAGGGTTACATTTTCTGGATACATTTTTTGGGCTCTTTAAAATAGTATATGGAGCTCTGGGGCTTAGCAGACAGTGACCCTATGATTTGGTCAATACAAGAGGTTTTCCCTTGTGAGTGCAATACATTTCCCCCCCCCATCCTATTGATAAATATTTCCTTCTGATATTGCTGTATCATCAGCTGTTGTAATGCTGCTGTTTAAGTGTACTTTCCAAAATCCTCTTGGACAAGTCATATTACAGTATTATCACACAATATATTTACTATATTTTTTCATGGGTACATCTAATTTAAGTATTTTTGCTGACATTGCTGTTGAGAATTGTGGCAAATAAGCTTTCCTCCCAGACTTTGACTGTTTTACTGGGATGTTGTGATGCAAATCAGAATTAAGGGAGGTCTCTACAATTTTCTGTGAAATAAAGGAGAGGATGGAGTTAATGAAATACAGTGACCCAGATGAAGATATCTTACCATTTTTAGTCTTTTAATTACATTAAGTCTTCTTATCACCCGTCAGAAGAGAAGTGGTGAACTGTGCCTTTTAGTAATCCTGGGCTTGGACAGTTAAAGCTCCCTGCAAACAAATTCTTTAAAAGTGAGATTACTCTGCAGTGCTATTTCTGCTGCTTTTCCTGTTCCCATCTGTTTGTACTCATTGTCTCTTTCTGGCAGACCGTGTTTATCTCATTGTCCCCGTGCAGACAGAAGGGGGCTAAAGAATGGAGAAGTTTAATGTAAATGGAGGTGGTCAAAACCTGGTGTTGATCTTGGGACCAGCCATCCTAAGGTTGACTGTAAGAAAGGAACAAGAATATACACAGTATTCTTAAGAAATTCTCTGGCCTTAAAATGGCATGTGTAGCAGATGGTGCTAAGATTGTAAAGAGGTACCAAATGAGGAGGTAATGTTTTTCAGTAAGTGACTCTGTTGTGTGGGAGGGAATGCATGAACTATAGAGGAAGCAAAAAAAGCAGGTCTCATGTTGATTATTACAAAATAATTGAGCTGAAATATCCTTCCCAGCCAAACTATTTTTTTTCCCCCTCAAAATCCTTTCTGAATGACATTTGTTTTGTCAGTAAATGCACATGAGGGTTTGTGGATATGACCAGACTTGTATGCACTGGTAGATCAAACTAGATTCATGATGGTTGACACATCTTGCCACAGGCAGATTAGAGGCTTTGCCTGATCAGTTATTAAAACTCAATGCCATCCACTTTTCTAGAAGCTAGGTTCTCACCCTTAAGACATGTATATGTATGCTTAATGAGAGGCTTATGCCTGCATCTAAAATCCATTTGTACTAATGATCCAGTGAGTCATCAAACCTATTAGTATGGTTTGGCTTCTTAATTTTGTCTCCTAAAGTTCAATTTTGCATTTTTTCCTTCAGAATAACATTGTATTAATTGGCTGGTGTGCGGGAAAGCTCCTTAATGGTATGCTTGGAAGTATCTGTGTGCCTAGTCACAGTGTGATTGTCCCGATTGTTTCCAGTTTTCTTGTAGAGACAAGATGACAAGTAGGAGAAATAGCAATAATGGGGATACTGAATTCTCATTTTGAGAACTGGTTATCTTCATCAGTTAAATATTGATGTTTTCCTTAGACCTGATTTCGAATTGTTTAAAAATTATAAGTAATGCAGTTAGTTTAGTGTGATGACTGATTCTCCCTGTCTGAATAATGAGTTTCTGAAACTCTGGTTATGGCTTCCGAGACTTTGGGCAACAGCATGTGGTGTTGGATTAGTCAGTCTTGAAATGATCCAAGAACGACGTGGTGCTATTTGCAAAAGGTGCTCAGGCAAGAGGAGAATAATATTACAGAGATAATACAGCTATTTCTGTATTTAAATGTTGGTGTTATAGTCCCATTGGTACCATCTGTACACCTAGGGAGACTAATTGATTTAAAATTTGATACTTTAACCACTAAATCATCATCTCCAGCTGGCACTGAAATAAAGTGATTTGCATCATCTACATCAGCAGGGAAGTGTCACCTTTGTTAAAAAAAGAACCACCGACACACAGACTTAATTATCTATTCAGAGTGCAAGCTAACAGCTCAAATGTAGTGACTTTTCTCCAAAACCCAAGCAGATATTTAAAGAGGCATGATCAAAATCACACTTCTCCGAAAGCTTAACAGTGACTTCTGAAGATAGTTATAACTGATTTTTAAAAAGGCTTGATTCCATGTTTTATATTGTATATATTTTCTATAATTAGCTTCACTGCTTATCTCTTGCCAGTTTTCTCTCTTCATAATGTGACTGAGAAACACATCTTTTTAATAAAGGAGCAAAATGTTTCAAAGCTACAGTTGTTGGTAGGTAGACTGAGACTTCTGGTAGTTTGGCCTTTGAGCCTGACTAATGTGGTGTGATAAATCTGCTCTCCTTCCACAGAAATGCTGAGTGGTTTAGGTAATAAAAGCTATCATTATTTCAAATGTTTTTCGTTCTTGTCAATCAAACCACTAGTTTGAGAATCTCTATGAAACCCTTTTAAGATGCTCTTAGGCCAAATAGCACTGGAAAATGCATCTGACAAAGTACTTTTGAATAGCTTCTTTTAACTATTTAGTGCACGACATATTGCCTGCAAGTGCAGTTCAATGTAAATTCATATAAAAAGCTATTATTTTAGCTGAGGATGTTCGGGGGGGGTCTTTGCTGGAGAATGACAAACGGATACTGTGCAGCACGCTTGCCTGTGCTGCTGCTGGGGCTGTCGCTGAGCAGGACCCCAGCCTGCCCTGGCACTGACAGTGCACACAGCAGCGCTCTTAAACTCTGCTCTCCCTCTGCTCCATGGTCTCATCGTGCTTGTGGGACTCTTTCCCAGGACAGCTTTTTGAAGGGGGCAGCAAGGACTAGGTATTTATATCCAGCTGTAGGCCCGAGAACTACGTGAGGGGACTCTTTGGGTGGATGTTTAGCTGGTTTCATTCTCGGGAGAAATGTCACCATTGCCGCCTGTTCACAGGCGTCAGAGGAGCCGTGTCCGCACTGCCCGTGCCGGGTGGTCCCGTACAGCTGTGCTGAAGCCCTCAGGCACAGCTGAGCCCCACCACTGCCGCCGGGGCTCCCTTATTCCTAACCAGAGCTGCTGCTCCCCTCGCCCGCTGCGTTCCAGGTGGTGCTGGAGGAGGAGGAGGAGGAGAGGCTGCTGGTTTATTCAGGCAGTGATGCTAG
>VWZN01019269.1:10375-25387 GCA_013396955.1 Regulus satrapa | reverse complement strand
CCGCCCGGCTCCGCTCCCCGGAGGAGCTCCCGGTCCTTTCCTTGCTCCTCCCGCCCTGCGTCGCCGCCTCGCAGCGCTTTTGTGTCGTCTGTCCCTACTGCCTTTCGCCCTTCGTCTCCTCTCCCCCGGGCGCGGCGACTCAGCTTTCTGCCAGTCTCTACCCGGAGTCTCCTCGCAGCCTCCCCACATCTTTTCTGATAAACCTGCTCACTCCTGACCTGCCGGAGACCCCTCCTCCCGCCCAGCCTTTGTCTGCGGTAGGGTGTTGTCTAAATTTGCAACCGTGCCTATTGCAAGGGGAAGGCATCGGCTCTGCAGCTGTGTTTTCTAGATCCTGCTTCAGTATAAAAATCTTTTAAGAGCTGGGGGGTCAGCAAACAATGTTTGAGGTGGGCTCTCAGCAGAAGCACGGGTGGGTGATCGTGCCTGAATGCTAGAGTCTAGTTGCCTGCCGTCAAAATTTTGGATTTTTAAAAAGTGAAATATCAAGAAATTAAATTGAATTTACTGTGTTACTTGTAGCTGAAACGTTGTTGATCTGTTGCCTAATTTTAGGCATTTACAAAGCATTCAAGCCAGAGATCCACTGAAACATAGAGCAATACATGGAAATAAATAAGGATCGGTTTCCCATTGTACTAGCTGTGTGTGCATCAAGCACACAATGCTCACTGCCTCTGTGTTTGAGATGGGTTTCAGAGGCTGTTATTAATAAGGTTTCAGGTATTTTTGGTACAGATTTATGGGGTTGCTGTTTTCAAGGAGATTTTCTGACTTGTAGTTCTCAAAGACCCCTGCTCCAACAGTAGTCTGTTATTATCCCAGATAATGACGTTATCTGAATAATGACATTCATGTATTTGCACTCACACAAAGACCAGATGATTTGATTGGGGGTGTAACCATGAACACCATAGTCCTAAAAATCCCACTGGTTTGGGGTTTCCTTATTGTTCATATGTAGGTAAAGACAGTAATTCCATTCAGGATGGATGTTTTCATAGAGTGATAGGCATGGCACACCTAATGAGTTCTTAAAAAAATCTGTTGGATGAAATATTCTTCAGATTTACTTAGTGTCTGTATTAGCTGTCTGTATTGAGAAGATTTTCTACACTGGAGATTTTAGATGTGCTTTGTTACATCCCAGTGAGTTCTGGTTCCTGATAGAAGTGGTTTCCTACAGAGTTACTCAGAACGTTACTTTTAGAGATAAATTGCACAGCTAAGAATCTTCTGAAACAACAGCATAAGGTGATAGTTTATACTGACACTTCTCTTTCCTCAAGTTTTGGCTCCCACTGCACACAAATCTGCTTTAGGCCTTTTCCCTTGTTTATTTTTGATAAAATATTTATTTACATTCTGTGGGAGAGGTTTCAACAGCTGTGAAGTACAGCCAAGAACCCATAGTGCTAATTTGCAAGTTTAAAGCTGTGTCTTTACAGCTCACAAACATGCATCAAAACACATAATCTTCCTACATTTTCTTCTGGTTTGATATTTCTGAAAAAATTCCAGATTTTGCCCTATTGTTTGGTTTAATGTTTCTGAGGGTGGACTGGAAGTTTAATTCTTTCATCCAGGTACTTGCCTGACAGTATTTTTTTCCTCTCTTGCGGCTCTTTGTGTGGTTCTGTGCTACATTTTGGTTATGCAGTAGAAGACTGCTAGGGTTTGTGAATCCTAGGGATATAATCTTTCTTCCCTCTTACAATCTTTTCTTGTCAGGAGATATGGTGTATTTTACACAGGAAAGCGTATGGGACTGTGGCTTTGGGGGGGGGGGTATATTTTCCTCTTTCTTTTTTTTTTTTTAAATATAACGTTTCTGCAGTGGTTTCTTGTGACAGGCTTGGAAGGGCGTTGGACAGAGCTTATTTTGGCATTGCCCTACCCTTCAGAAATTTGTTGTCAAGCATGTACCTTTGTGTGTCCTTGTATTTATGGAGCTAATAATTCCAGTGAGCTCCCAGCATATTCCTGCTGATATGAGTTACGCTTCTCAGGTATGGAGAATGAGTTGAAAGTGTATGAACTGGAGATGATATTTAATATGTCAAATGACACCATAGCCTGTCTGATCTAATGTGAAAGGGCTGAGTTGTACTGACAACATTTACAGTAGGAACTGTTGCTCTGTGTGTGGTGCATCTATGCCAGGCTGTCCCTGCAGAGGAGCTGGGAAGAAAAGTTCTCTTAAGGCCTGAAGGGGTCTTTTTTGCAAAAAGCAGGTGTTCATGTAACGGAGAGGAATGTGACCTGAAGATGGAGGACTGTCAGAAATGGGAAAATCCAGTGAAAATGGGTGCAGACATGTGGTAGGGTTGTATGGGTGTGGGTACCGAGGGGGGAAGAAGCTATTGGGGAATTTAAGTTAGTGTTAGTTAGACAACTGAATCAAAAAAAGGGGAATGATGGAGAAAGGAAGGAGCAGGAAACCAAGAGAGGCTGAATTAGGGATAGGCATTAGTTTCCCTGAAGCTCTAAAGCTCAGGGACAAATCCTTGAGCAGAGTGCAGCAACTGCATGTAGCAAGATGATTCTTGTGCCAGAAATAAGTAATGGGCAATGAGATGGTGCTCCCAATTTGCTGGTTGCCTTACTTGATTTCTCTGTAGGATTGCAGCTTTTTATTTAATGCTCACACGATTATTTCATTATCATTCATGCTTACATTTTTATTAAGCAAGTTGTAGTTTTTTGATTTTAGGAAATATAAATTCTTAAGGATGTGTGGGGATGGGAATTCTTATGTGCTCTGGGCTTCATTCCCCATGGTTCTTCCCCTCCCCTCCCACAAAAATGTCATGTAATTTGATTTGGAAAATACTTCTAATGGAGAACAAATAAAGGGACACAGATTCTGTGGCTTTTACAAGAGCTTTTCCTGCATGGCCTGACCAAGCACTTCCTGACCATACTGAAGAGAGTGTGCTGTGTAGTCTGGTGTTACTGTGTGAAGTAGTTCTCACAGTAATTTTTGCACCTGTCTTAATTGTTTGCTGTGATTTAATTAACTTTTGTAGGTGGATGATCTCATTTCAGCCTCCTTTAATCAAGGGTCTCACCTGAAGGGTCTCATTTCAGTCTCAGGAGGGACATGTACCTTGACTGTAGCATGAGCTCCCCGGTCATTAGTAACTACAGATAGGTTTTGCCTTGCTCTGAGATTTTTATCTTGCTGTACTTGATCTTTTGAAGACTTGGAAGTATCTGTTTGTCTCTTTCTTGGGAAGCTTCGAAGACAGAGAGAAAAGTTGTTACTGGGATCTTTTAGGTCTTAGAAAACTGTGAAGTAATTAATATTTGGCTGCTGGGTTCGAAATGAGTACATGGTGATTTTGGAAGGCTAGTGGTTCTTTGCTACAAAGTAGTGTTAGAAAATGTGCCAGCATCTGTTACTTTAACAAAAGGAGTTCTTGGTCATAATGTATGTTTGTAGGTATTTGGGTTTTACAGTACTTTTTTTTCTCCTTGAGAATGAAGTTCACATTTTTCCAATTTCAGCAAATGTGATACAATTTAATCTTAGTGGGTTACTGGCATTGTTACATTGCTTTGAATTGTTAGGAAAAGATTTGTCTATTAGGAGTCACTGCTGAGTGCCATTGCGCTGTGGGAAGGAATGCTAATAAACAGTTATTTCCAGGAATAGGTATTAATCCTTCAATGCTTTTTTGAGACATATCTATTATGGTTTGAAGTCTTTATTTTCCTAGATATGACAACCATGTCTTTTAGATCTGAAGCAGGGAAGTTAAAGCACTAATCTCCAGGTCTGAGTGATGCAATTCTAAAATGCTAAAATTCAAAACAGTGCTGAATTTGTGAGATTTTTTTTTTTCCTTTGTTTCTATTCACTCGCCCCAACAAAGAAAAAAAAAGCCATGGAGAAGATTTTGTCTTTAAATGTGTATTTATCAGGTTGTATGGCTTTAAAATTACTTACCACCACTTCAGTATGCAAATGCTCAAAGACATTTTACATTCCATAAATAGCAAATGCCACTACAGTTGGGTTTTCTGTCAGACTCCAAAGAACTGGGTATTATTGGCAAGTTGATTAGCATGGATATTACATACTTAAAACCTTTCAGGATTATAATCTGTTTGGGTTTTCTATGTATCTATATCTATATTTCTATATTAAAAATGTTTGTCTCATGTTCTGGAAAAATGAGAAGCTATGCATAACATAATTTTAATTATGGAACAATATCATTGTGTTAAATTATGGAGGGAGAATAATAGGGTCTCATTCTTTGTGCCAGCAGATGGGAGAAAGGGGATGTGATCTGGTGCCGTGTTCAGCACCTGAGTTCTGGACAGCAGCATTTAAAGGACCAGGGAATTGAACATTCTAACTGTGGGATGGAAAGCAAATAAAACATTTTACTGTTGATCATGTTCTGGCATACTCCAGTGCCACGCTGGGATCCACTTGAGATTCTGGTATTTTATTAGTATTTTATGAACAATTAGTAGGCCTGATTCCTAACAAGTAAAATAGTTTGCTGATATGGCCAAAATAAAATCAAAGCTTAAATAACAATACTGACCAAATGAGCATTATGGTCTGAGGAATTATTTAAAAAATATATTCTGAACAATGAAATAATTTTAGCACACCAAATAAATACACAATAAATTAGTTTTGACTGACTTTATGTCAAGAAGCTGGCATATATGAAAAAAGCTGTCTCTGAACATGTATTTTTCTGTGGATGAATACGACAGTTTGCAGTGTACCAGTGTAGTTTGTAGAACAGTGAGCTATATGAATATTAGTGAAATGAGTTGTGCCAAACTCAATAAAGAGCCTATCAAAGAGCATAATGTTACTGCATTTTAAAAACATTTTGTCTGTGTACTTCTTAACATGTTCCTTGAATTCACTGTGAAGATAAAATTCGCCAAAGCAGGTTGAAATATAGTTGTTAAAACAGGAAGATAAAATTTTGTGTTCTTGTTTCAACTATGGGATTTTTGTGTTTGGGGTTTTTGGCTTCTTTTTGTCTTCTGAGCTAAATGAAATAATGACCATTTTTTAAAAAAATTTTTCTTTCCAGGGGTTGATACAAAATTGAAATTCACTCTTGAGCCGTCGTTAGGTCAAAATGGTTTTCAGCAGGTAATTTAATTTATTTTTCCCTTAAGTTTGTGAAGGGGTGGGTTCTTTGCTGTCAGGGTGCTTGCCCTAGTTCAGAAGTGCATTTGTCATCATAAAATCAGCATATTTTGTGCAATTGCATCAAGAGCTGTTTCTTTTGTATTTGGAAAATGGAATGGGCTTTCATTGTTTGCTCCGATATTTCCCAAATTCTCATGTCCTAGAATATTATACTTTTGTCCACATCATCATGTAATTAATCTGTATCTTCCCTGTGAGTGGATCAAGCTCTGAAACAGCTCTGAAATGTGTGCAGTAAAATGAAATGAATGTGCACGTCTGCAAGGTAGTAAATGTTGCTGTACTGTAGCGTTAAACTAATGCTGGATATTTTTACATTTTTTGGATGCTTTTGCTTTTAGTGGCATGATGCGCTCAAAGCAGTGGCCAGACTGCCAACAGGAATCCCAAAGGAATGGCGGAGAAAGGTAGGTAGAGCTCTATGCCTTGTGGGCCATATTGCTGTAGGTTTCTCAGGAGGGGTGAATCACATCGATATGATCTGTTGCTGGGTTTTATAACAAGTATTTGGACCTTGTAAGTGGTCCTGGGGATTTTTCCTTGTTTACATTATTCAGTGACAGCCTCACAGGGCAGCTGGAAAGGCTGACGAGACAGGTAAAGGTGGTGTTTTCAATAGTTGGGATCTTTCTGCTTGAGGCTTAGGTAACTTATTCTGGTGCAGATGTTTTTGCTTCATTCTGTCAGTCTCAAGAAACTGCACTGGTGAAATTGCCCCCACAGCTGAAGATAACTGAAAGGAGAACATATCTGCAGTGTAGGCTGTCACACTTACAAAGGTGAAGTTGATAGATGCTTAATGCTGACAAGAATGCTTTTAGAAACAGTGATTGGGGAAAAGGCAGATTACCAAAATCGTGGAAGTTCAGAGTCAGGAGCGATGTAGAACGGCAGAGTGCACCATTAATGGGAAATTGCACTGAGTTGGTGTTGTAGGAAAGGTCCCTTGGGATTTTGCTAGACTTTATTGCAGTCTTCAATGTTTGAAGTCCCCTGTATAAAAGAGGCACGTCTGTTTTTTCTTTAAAACTGAGTCACACAGTCTCAGCTCTAAACACACAGTTTTAATAAAAATATTTTTGAAGATTTATAAAATATATGTGGTTCCACATATTTCTGATGCATCAGATTAATTTTCTTTTCCTGTTTTTGCTATCTTTCCAAACGGAACTATACCTCTTTACAAATCAGGGGAGAAGGAAGAGGAGACTTAGTGGCACTGTTTTCCTCACAGCACGATGAATTTATTTTTAATCTGCTAGGTCAGTGAAACATTATAATCATCTTACAGCCTTTTTTCTTTCCTGAGATATTATTTTCTCACCCTCCAGAAAACGTCTCAGTTTTCTGTGGTACATGAGTGGCAAGAGGTCACAGAATCCCAGAGGGGCTGAGTTTGGACAGGACCTCTGGAGGTCATCTGGTCCTCTGCCCAAGCAGGGCCACCTACAGCTGCTTGCCAAGGACTATGTCCTGGTGACTTTTGAATATCTCCAAGGACGGAGATTCCAAGACCTCTCTAGGAAATCAGTGTCAGTGCTGAGTTGCCCTCACAGTGAAAATGTGTTCCTCGATGTTTGAGGAGAGCCTCCTGTGTTTCCATTTGTGGCTGTTATCTCCAGTCCAGTCACTGGGCACGGATGAGAAGAGCCTGGCTTCATCCTCCTTGCACCCTCCTTTCAGGTGTTCATGCACACTGGTAGGATTCCCCCATAGCTGCCTTTTCTCCATTCTGAATGGTCCCAGCTCTCTCAGCCTTCCTGCACAGGAGAGATGCTTTGCAGCTGGGTGTCCCCTGCATATACTGGTGCTTGGGATTGTTTCTCCCCAGAGGCAGGATTTTGACTTCTCCTTGTTGAACTTCATGACGTTTTTTTCAGACCATTTTTCCATCCTGTCAAGGTGTCCTTGGGCTTATCAGCCACTCTTCCCAGTTTTGGGTAATCAGCAGGCTTGAGTATGCTCTGCCACATCATCCGACTCGGATTTATCTTTCCTTTTCTCTCTGCCTGTCTCTGTGTTTGCTCACCTGTGACCGACCACATGATGCTAACAAAAGAAGTAGTGGTAAGAAAAGAGATGTCTTTTCACTGCCATTCCCTGGTTTCACAATGATTTTAAGATAGATACCAAAATAGAGGAAGTATTTTGTGGTGGCAGCATGCTGATTGCCTCCTTTGCTGTCAACAAAAGGAGCAGGCTGACATCTGTATTATTGTTGTGGCATGTGACATTTGGTTTCTGGGGCTGACAGAGATAAAGAATCCAGTGAAACAACATCAGTAGGATGGCAGCAGTGCTGAGGCTGTTGGGAGGCAGAGCAGTGGCATTTCTCCACATGGGTGGCGTCACAAAAGTGTGGGAAGGGACATTTAAATGCAGAGAACATGAGATTCTGGGAGCTATCTATAAATTCCTTCATTATCTATAAATTCCTTAGTTATCTATGTGTTTAAATCTGTGGGAAATGTCTAAATTGCTTTTCTCACTTGAGTAAATAAATGGCTGATATAAACTTGACCAGTTTGCTTTCATGATTTCTTTCACTTTATTGAAAAAAAAAAAGTCCTTTATTGTAACTTATTGTCACTGTATGATCTGTCATGTGCCTTTCATGGTTCAGGAAGTTTTCAAATCTTTAATAAAGGTCCAGCCTTTGTCTTGGATGCACATACATGAATCTGTTCTGGTAATTATTAGACTTTAAAAGTAGTGAAAATGTTTGTTTCAGAACTCCCTGTAGCACCAACAGTTTAGGAGGCCCTCTTGTGAGAGTAAGTTGTTCTTATCCAAGTCATGCTTTCAGATCAATCCCAAATGGTGAATGCTAGGTTCTATTTGTTCTGCAAGGTCACCTGAAGAGACTTCTGATAAAGAGAAGCAGCAGCACTGCTAGATTTCTTTTGGGAGTTTCCAGGAGATGTTTCCAAATCCATGGTTGAGTTTGAGGAAAGCCAGCAGCAGTGTTATCCTTTTATAAAACTCTTTATTGGTTATGAGGATAGAAGGTCTGAACTGACAGGGGGTCCTTGCCTTGTGTTTCCATCTTGGAGGGCCCCTGTGAATTCACTGACAGCTGACTTGCATCTTTGTAAGCAGTCCTCAGGTCTGGATGCTTAATGCTGACAATTTCCTTCCTTTCTGTTTTAAGGGAGCAAGGTATTATTTCAATTGTGAAGAAATTGTAGTTAAAATCCTGTTCTGCATGTTTCAGGTCCAACAGCAGAGCACGTATGAGTGAAGCTGCTGAGGTTCATCTGACAATATGTATCAAAGCCTCCTATTTTATCAGAGAAATAATTAATTTTGTAATTAATTACTTTTACAAATGAATGTTATGTATTTCTAGGTTTGGTTGACCCTGGCTGATCAGTACTTACACAGTATAGCCATTGACTGGGACAAAACCATGCGTTTCACATTCAATGAAAGAAGTAATCCTGATGATGACTCTATGGGCATCCAGATAGTAAAGGTAGCCAGCTAATTTGTTATTTCTTTTCTAAGTTTTTAATGAAAATTTGACATTTGAATTGGGGTTTATTTTCATCTCTGAACTGCTTTGGCAAAAATTGTATCTTATTTCCCTTTGGCTGTCTAAGACTTTTTGGGTTTTTTTGGGGTTTTTTTTGGCTGCTTTGGTCCTTTTGCACTAGTCTNTTTGAATTGGGGTTTATTTTCATCTCTGAACTGCTTTGGCAAAAATTGTATCTTAATTCCCTTTGGCTGTCTAAGACTTTTTGGGTTTTTTTGGCTGCTTTGGTCCTTTTGCACTAGTCTCGTTAGTGTTAGCTGGGAAAAAAATGCTCTTTCTGGTTTTTTTTCCCCTTAATTTTTACTTTTTTTTTATTTTGAAAAAGTACTGGAGTTTAATGAAGACAAAGGAGCATGAGTGGGTTTTCTCCTTCTCAATAAGTAAACACAAATGTTTTCTGGGAATAGAAGCATGGTTTAAAGTACAGCAAATGAGCATTTTTCAGTTGTTTTACAGGGGTGAAACACATTTGCCTATTTGTATTTCTCAGCTGATTAATGTTTAATATTTATAGCAGTCAGCCATTTTGTGTACTTTGCTTTTCACTTATAAATCACTTAAATTTCAAGGACACAGTTTCTGACTTGCATGTTTTGAAAAGTCAGTTATCTACTAGTTCTTTTATACTTTAATAAAAACAGTGGTTCTTTTTTGTTTGATTAAGCAGCTGTTATGTCTTGCTTTTTTAAACCCAAAGATTTGTTAGTATCTTCTGTGCCACTGCTTTATGAACATCTTTTAGGGGACTTCTTTACTTAAGAGATTGCTGGAACTATTTCTTTTGGGTAAGCTAAAGGTTTAGCAGATTAAAAATGAATCATTGTCATCAACTTCGGGATTATGTACTGGGAGGGTGGAGGTGGAAGGAAAACTGGGACAGGCAAGAGAACTAACTGGGGATGGAAAATACACTTTTTTTCTCTGCTTGTCTTGTGATTTTTATTTTTATTTCTTTTTCTTTTAAAGGACCTTCACCGAACTGGCTGCAGCTCTTACTGCGGCCAGGAGGCAGAGCAAGATCGAGTGGTATTAAAACGTGTTTTGCTAGCTTATGCCAGGTGGAATAAATCTGTTGGCTATTGCCAAGGATTTAACATACTAGCTGCACTTATTCTGGAAGTAATGGAGGGCAATGAAGGGGATGCCCTGAAAGTGAGTAAATTTTATTTTTTCAGTGTCAAAAGATTGCTTTTAGCTGGTGAACTTTAGAATAAACCAATGTGTGATTTTTGGAGACAGCCTAAAAGAGCAGGACTCAAAAGAGTTAAGTGATTTATGTTAATGAATTTTTTATTTTGCTGTCCTGTATGACTGAGATAAAATGAATCGTTTGAATGTTATCACTGTTAATTAAAAAAAAAAAAGGGACCACTGCTACTTACTGTAGGATATATTGTCCCATAATCCTAAATCTGCCTGCAAACACCATAGGTAGCTGAAATACTAAAATTTCATTATCAGCATCTTATGTGGCAGCTCCAGTGAGGCAGTTAATAAATTGGCTACGTTTCAAAGCAAATCCTAGGAAAATGCTAAATATTCAAAATGAAAGTAAGTCACTTGGAAGCCAATTTCTGGGCTATGTTAGTCTTGCAGTGTTTTGTTTTCTTAGATGGTTTTTATTGTAAATAAAAGAAAGCTTCATGAAATTTACAATATGTCAGAAAATGGAAATACAGTTTACTACAGGACTTAAACTGTGATTTAAGATTTGGCAAGATCACGTGCAATGTCCTTAAATAAACTTGCTCATATGTGTGAGTTGGGGTCAAATTAATAAAAGATGACTGTGACTCTTCAGATACTGAGCTGTTTGTTTTGCCTTAGACAATGATTTAAATATAGTAAATATTTAAATTCACTGCAAGCTCCTGAAATATAAAGCCTGTGGCATTTAATCTAATTAAATATGGTATTTAATTCTTCATTCTAGACAGCTGCCTGTAACAGGAAGAAAATACCATAGTATAGTGACTTTATATCAGAAAGTAAAATTTCCTTTCAATAGTTCTTGCTTAAGATTTCCTCAATATTTTTAACTGTAATTTATCATGTTTGATTGTGATTTTACATTGTCCAGAAGCTCCCCAAACACATTGTGGTAGCCTCGTTTCTTGGTTGTCTTTTCAAACCAAGACACATAGGAATTACGATTCCCAAGGTTTATGAAGTCCAAGTTGGAGATAAGAACTGTGTGCATCCTTATGTGTTGTCTCTGAGTGTGAGTTGTGTCAGGCTCTTTGTATGGAGGAGATGATGGGAGGTAAAGCTCAGAAGGCTGTTTGACCAAAACTGGTCTTACCTGGCAAAAAGAAGCATGGAAAAGAAAGTAATTTCTTTTCCGAGCTTAGTGTGTGGGCTTTGTAGGGTTGGAATCTTTCCAGAAGAGAGAGGGAAGAGGGGAAGGGCAAGGGAAGGAGCAAGGTGGGTGTAAGGAAGTAAGAATTTGGTATTAGCCTGTGATGGCCTTGCTGTAGACACTGCCAGCTAAAGCAAGCAGTGCGTGAGCAGGTACAGAGGGGTGTAAAGGTGCCCTCAGGATTCTTGTAGAGTCTGGGAGTTAAGGGCGTTCTCAGATCTTGCCAGTCAGGTCCCATTTCTGGGGAGGACATTATAAACAGAAGCTCTGTGTTTGGGAAGCATCTCCCAGGAGCTAGGAAACAGCAGGTATTACTGATGCCAAGGGGCTCCAACAGCACAGGACACAATATTGATTCATTGAATGCCCAGCCAGTGATACTTGAGTGTTCACTAGTTAAGGTAAGCATTGTGTTAAATCCCTGGAGTTGCCTCAAAGTTAGCCTACAAGAAAATTGCAGCTTGCATGTGTAGAAACTATAATAGTCTCACAGATACTGAAACTAAAAAAAGAAAATAATTCTCTCATGTTACTGTGTGGAAATGCTACAGCATCAAATAACAAAAATAAATTCATAGAGGAAAGTATCTTTTGTAAACTAGAAGATACTTGAAGTGCTTTTCAAAAAAAAAGTCTTCTCAAAGCAATTCACATGTTGGGGAAACAGAATGGACTTCAGTGTTGAGAAAGATTTCTGTTCTCCTCTCTGCTCCCATATATCAGAGATCAGTGATGTAATACTACTCAGTGGGAAGGGGGCAAAGGCCTTTAAAGAAGGGTGTCTTTAACATGGGGGTTTATAGCTTATGTCATAAGGAATTAATGAAAACACAAATAACATAGTTGTAAGTTAATGCTGCTGTATTAAGTTACTCTTCCATTGGTTGAAATATATCTGAATGAAATAAAGCATATCCTTACAAGATGGTGAGGTGACCCACTATGCAGCAAAGGGCAGGTAATGCATCTGACAAAATACGAGTCTGTCGTGTAGAAGCTGTTGATTTGCCTCTGTGGACTACTGATCCACATGCATTTCAGCATGGAACATAAGACTGCTATTGCAGGAGAAATCTTGCAAGGACAAGTGGCAGTATGTGGTCGCAAGCAACCAGGAAAGAAAAGAAAGCTATGTCAGCTGGTGCTCTTAGTAGTCCTGTGTGTGAGAAGCTGTTTCTGTGAGCATCTTATGGAAAGAGAGGGATTGGAAGGAGGATTGTCTCCTGTATATGAAGGTGCAATGCTTCTCTCAAGAATTAAGATCTTTATGAAACATGGTAAGGATGCTCATATGAGAGAAATGGAAATGAGATGCAGATGGGATGACTGTGTGCAGGCTCTCTGGATGTGATCAGTAGAGTGGCCATAGAGATCATAAAAGATCCTGGAGTGAAGGTCAGTGTCTTCTGTTGCACTGATGATAAACATTAGCTTCTGCATATTTTTTGTTGCATTTGTTCATTCTCAAAAGTTTGACAGTATCCATTAAATCCATTACCATCCATGTAGTTGAGCTATCTCACTTGAAACAGATGTCTTCTTAAAATGTCTCACGCTGCTTAATTTAGCACCTTTTAAAGTGACAAGATGGAGTGCAGCACATGGTAACACATCACAGTAAAATATATGGAGAATCTCTTTTTAAAGAACAGTACCTTGCATTTTGGAGAGAGAAAACAGGGGATTTGCAATATCAGCCTTCTGGTTGTGGCAGTAACCAGAGAAGGGATAGTGAGACTCTCCAGCATTGGAGAATCTCATAAACAGTTCCAATATCAGAAGTGTCAAAACTTGCTTTTGGTGTGGGCAATGCTGCCAGCTTGGGCACAGCTTACCGTGACATTGATTTCAGTCATTGATTTCAGTAATTTCATGGTTCATAAATTCTGGACAGTTTCAAGAGGCCTTTGCATCTTGAATACTTGTGGATACCTAGGGTATCTGAGGATGCTCAAAGTATTGTCTCCCCATATAAGTGGAAGTGGCATAAGCAGGTGTTGTCACTGGCTCCAATTCATTCTTTAGTGAACAGAGAAATTTTATTTTTCTTTGATTCCTAGAAATAACAGCTCTGTAAGTCCTACATGATAGTCTTTAATTTTTCCCACAGATCATGATTTATCTAATTGATAAGGTGCTTCCTGATAGCTACTTTGTCAATAACCTCCGTGCTCTCTCTGTGGATATGGCTGTTTTCCGAGACCTGTTACGGATGAAGCTTCCTGAACTGTCCCAGCACTTAGACACCCTGCAAAGAGCTGCTAACAGAGAAAGTGGAGGTATGTTCAACAGAAAATGGTATTAAACTCTGTCTTGCTGTTGTTTCATCCAAGCACTGATTTAAAAATTCAGTATTTTAAGTGTTTACATGAATTGATTTCTTAGAATATGTATTTTAAATTGTTAAGATGAAATATGATGGTTTCCATTATTGATAACCTTAACATAAATAGGTGGTACTTCCTGGAAAAAAACAAAGGGAAATAATTTGGTCCCACCACTAGGTGCAAACAGGATTGTGTTGACAAGAATATATAAAGTATGGAGTGACAACACTAAGACACAGCTTAGTACAATAGCTACCTTGGAAAAGGTAATTTCTTGCCTTAGGTCAAGAAAAGTGTCCTCCTAGTGCTCCTTGTAGGTGCTGGCTCATATAGCTATTCTGGGAAGAGTTACAGTGGGAGAGCCAGTGGGGGCTGCTTAGCATTTCTTCACGTGGATCCTTACCAATCCGCTGGTGCAAAACTCCCAAGTACATCTTGGGTTCCTACCTGAAAACTGGCTTTGCAGTGTAATTTCTTTTTTTCTGGCATAAAATTCCATCCAGACTTACAGCTCTTTTATTTGGGAATGTTCTGGGGAGGGCAGGAGGTTTTTTTGTTAGTTGATTTGGTTTTTTTTGTTAGTTGATTTGGTTTCTTTTTCAGTTGGGAAGCAAAGTGCACCCTCAGTTCCACCTTAGAAAAATCTGCTACTGTGGTTCCATGTGTCTATGTCCAAACTGTATGAAAAGCAAAGAAATGGTATCAAGGAAATATTTGCTGTTTGAAAGTGTTTTCACAAGCTGGCCTCTATGGTCATGGCCTTCAGTGCATCAGTTGATACTTGGATGCACAAAGTGTTCTCTGATCATAACAAAAAAGTAAAACATTAGAGTTTCAAGTTGAAATACTAAATTCTGTTTGAAACTTAAAAAGTACTTCAGGATATTAAAATAATAGATATGACTTACAGAGACAGTTACCTTCACCTTATCACCAAGTAGCTAAAGACTTATGCCATCAGTTGGTGAAAAAAAATGTAGCATTTTGTGGGAAAGTTGGCAGGTTTGTTTTGTTTCTTTTTTTTTTATTTATTTTTTTTTTTTATAAAAGTTGTTANTTTTTGATAAAAGTTATTCTTTCATGTGGCTTTGGGGAAGGAGGAAAAAAACAGTCTTTCTGATATAAGGGGAAAAAATGTGGTGCTGTATTCCAGGGTTTACAGTCCAAAGCCAATGATGCTGTTTAGTTTTTTGCAGTGCAACAGAATGGAAGGTGAATATGTAGTTCTTCTATTGTCCTTCTCAGCTGATCTTTGGATAGCTGCAGGCTAAGTAAATTTTGAGCAATAACAGAGGTGCTAGAATGTCTGGTGGATTTTATAAAGCAGTTTATACTCCTTGTTAAATGATAGTAAGTTGCAGTTACTTCAAGTAACTTGGTTTTTGCTTGTTTGTTTTTTGAACTTCAGGAGGCTATGAACCCCCCCTTACAAATGTCTTCACAATGCAGTGGTTCCTGACACTCTTTGCCACCTGTCTGCCTAACCATACAGTTCTGAAGATCTGGGATTCAGTATTCTTTGAAGGCTCTGAAATTATACTGAGAGTAGCTTTGGCGATCTGGGCAAAGCTAGGAGAGTAAGTGGTCATTTTTATCT